>BROE01000022.1:19282853-19403266 GCA_036571765.1 Plecoglossus altivelis
TCTAGCTCCTCTGTCCTGACAGAGCAGCAGACCTCCCTCGCTCCTCTGTCCTGACAGAGCAGCACACCCTCTAGCTCCAGCCTGGGATCTGTCTGTCTGTAGCCTCTGGTGCTCTAAGAGGCCTTGTGAAGAGCGTTAATCTCGAACAGTAACACTGTTTTACCAAAGCTCAGGGACGTACGCACTCTTCACACATGGCGGTCTCTCCGTCTGCCATTCACACACACTCTTCTCAGTACAGCTCTGTCACACTCTCTCTCTCTCACACACACACTCTCTGCTGTGTTTTTCTGTCACACACACACTCATGCAAATATACACACACATACGTGTGAACACTATGCAGTCACACTGACTGCACACACGTACACACAATTATACACACACTTGTACACACTCATGCACACATGCGAACGCAGATAGTCGCACACAGACACAAATACAACACACACAACACAACAACAGAAGGAACACTCTCATCTCACACACAACCTTGCCTCTCACAGAACTCTCATCTCTCGGGTCACAGTACACACAGCTCTGGTCGACGAACCTCTCATCTCTTGCAACAACACCTACTATGTCTTCACGACACACCAAACAACAAAGAGAAAACACTCTCCCTCTCAGCAAACATACTCCTCTCGTCAGGACAGACCACCTTCTCAGAGATCTCATGACGCAAGACACACTCAGTCCCCTATCTCTCTTCTCATCTCTCTTATCACCACACACCAACAACACACTACAGACACACGTACGCACCATCACAAGAAACAGTTATTTTTTCAGACACCAGTGCCCCCATCGGCTATAGTGCTGTGTCGCAACAACTCAAACTCAACCCGTCGCGTCGTCCTTCACACAGACACACGAACCTCTCTCTCTTCTCTTCTCTCTTCTCTCACACATCACACACACACACACACACACCCATCACCAGAACAGACACAGACACACCTCACACACTCACACCTCAGACACACACTCGCCACAATGCTCAAACACTGCCGCCCAATCCTCGTCACTTGATTGCTTGCTTACGAGTCTCTAGAGATATCACAGCCATCGCCATTGAGAGAACGTTTAATGTGGATTCTGTGTCATAATGAATTATTAAGGCATGCAGTTCAGATTAGCAGAATGCCTCATTCGACTGAAACGTGTTCATCGAACCGCATGGAAATCTCGTAAAACTTATTTCTTTTTGGCGGGTAAGTAATTGTTGGTTTCAACTGTAGGTGTTTTGTCAGCGAGCTATATGAGGTCAGCTCATAGAATTTCGACAGGGTGGACAGCACTGCGGTTCTTCTCTCTCTGCCTTCTCTCCCTCTCTCTCCTGAACGGCTCTCCTTAGTGCTCACACACCAAGCCAACATGCACGTCTGTAATTCTGTTACATTTTAATTGATAGCCAGGGGGAAAGCAACACAATTAAGTTGTGGGGTTAAAACAGTAAAAGAAAGCAGTTCAATACATAAACTGCCTTGAACCAATGAGAAACTGTTACTAATGCAATTACACAATGTGACATTGCCTAAACCATGGATAGCACATTGGTTAATGAAGGCTAATATCTCCATGTATGATACTGGCCGTTGGCAACTTGAGAAATCAGCAGTCCACAGCTACCATGAAATGCTAGCCTTACGCTAATAACATCTTATTTTCGTTTTCGGTGACACACCCTCCAGCTCTGTAACAATCCAGGCAAAAGAAAGCCAATTACCAAGACTTAAAGACTATAGAAGGAGGAGTTTTCAAATTGGAGTCTAATTCAGTGTTGACCCCTGAGATAACTGAGGAGTCCAGCTGAGTGATAACTGAGGAGTCCTGAGTGATAACTGAGGAGTCCAGCTGAGTGATAACTGAGGAGTCCTTCTGAGTGATAACTGAGGAGTCCAGCTGAGTGATAACTGAGGAGTCCAGTTCAGTGATAACTGAGGAGTCCTTCTGAGTGATAACTGAGGAGTCCTTCTGAGTGATAACTGAGGAGTCCTGAGTGATAACTGAGGAGTCCTGAGTGATAACTGAGGAGTCCTGCTGAGTGATAACTGAGGAGTCCTGCTGTGTGGTTTGGCTGTGATTGTCATGACGCACAGCACGGCAAACAACTTTGCTTGGTTTCAGATGCAAAGTGCCTAAGGGATGATTTCTTACAGCCTCGTTTCACAACAGGCCCCTCAAGCCACTCTAACAACCATGACACATCAGAACATCTTGAGTGTGATATACATGTCCTCCTTGTCGAACAGATGGTCTTCCAGAGCAGGCATGCAGCATCACCACATGTCAAGTAACATCATCACACACACACCATCACACAGGCATGTAACACACACACCATCACACAGGCATGTAACACACACTATCACACAGGCATGTAACACACACACCATCACACAGGCATGGACACAAACACTACAATCACACAGCAATGTAACACACACACGATCACACAGGTTATGTAACACACCATACGAAGACTGTTAGGGAGCAGACCACTCACACCAGGGCATGTTAACACACACACCATCGGAACACAGTCTAAGGTAAAACACGACCACCACTCAATCCAGGCAATGTACACATACATGCACAAGTCATCAAGTAACAGGGCCATCGTAACACACAACACATCACACAGCATGTAACCAATTGTTCACCACACTATCACACAGGCTGTAACACACACATCCGTCGAAGACAGAGGTCATCACAGCAGGATGCAGACAGAATGCAATATCAAATCACCAGGATGTAAACACACAGTAATGCACCGTCACACAGGCATGTAACACACACACAATCACACAAACAATCTACGCTCTCTCTCTCACACACACTGTCACACACTTACACACACACTTAAACACACCCAGAAACACACTCTCATACACATGCACTCACACTCACGTACAATTACATTCACACACACGTACATGTATACATACATACAGTACATATACCCACACACACATATACACGAGCGGACAGACACACACATACATAGACATAATTTCACACCATCATACAGGCATGTAACACACACACCATCATACAGGCATGTAACACACACACACAACATCATACAGGCGATGTAACACAGCTACACACAGTAAGAAAAAAACCATCATACAGGCATGTAACACACACAAACACACATCATACACAGGCATGTAGACCACACTCAACACATCCGATCTTTCGCGATATCAGATTCAGGCATGTCACACAGTTGCACACTCCTCATACCAGTGGGCATTGTAAGACACACAATCTTGTCTCGGTTCGTCCGCCTAGGCGGATCATTAGCCCATCATATCAGCATGTAACACATCACAAACCACACCTAACACACATCAAATATCGGCATCAGTAACACACACCATATATGGCCAGCCACCATGTGTTGAACGGCGAAATTTGGATTTTTAAAAGATCCTGGGTGCATATCCCATAATCCTCTGTAACAGGCATGTGTTACAGCGCACACAACACAGCCCTCATACAGGCATGTAACACACACACACCATCATACAGGCATGTAACACACACACACACACCATCATACAGGCATGTAACACACACACACCATCATACAGGCATGTAACACACTACATCACACCGCTAATTTAACAGTCATGGTAACACCTCGTACGCATGGTCGTTCGAGTATACTGTCGAGTGGTCATGTAACACACAGTGCATCATCTTGGGTAAGTGTGTGTTCTTGCCTTGCGTGATGCATGTGGTTGTCTGTGTGTGGGTGTGTGTGTGGATAGTCTTTGTTGTGATTTAAACTCAGATCAAACGGTACTCCACACCATCATACAGGCATGTGGAGGGGCAGGTTTGATGTTTCCTGACATGTCATGCTACTGCCATCAGTCCCACTATGTGTTAAGCTTACACCTTGAACTGCTGTGGAAGAACAGCAGCAGCTATTCCCAGCTACCACAACCAGCCAATAAAGTAAGGCCTTGACAACAAACACCACTTCCCTGTTTTCGTACACAAACTTGACCGTGCCCCTGCCCAGTAAATGTCAGATAACAATGGGTCTGAGCTCTGCTAAGCCCTTCCTGTTGGTGGACATGTAACAGGCCTGTGTGAGTACTGCCCTGCTGGGCCGCTACACAGTGTGGGTGCAGCTGGGTAACTGTCAGTAACACTGTCTGTCTGTCCCCCAGAGCAGCAGCCCTGTCTGTCTGCCTGTCTGTCTGCCTGTCTGTCTGTCTGTCTGTCTGTATGTCTGTCTGTCTGCCTGTCTGTCTGTCTGTCTGTCTGTCTGTCTGTCCTCCAGAGCAGCAGCCCTGTCTGTCTGTCTGTCTGTCTGTCTGTCTGCCTGCCTGCCTGCCTGCCTGCCTGCCTGCCTGTCTGTCTGTCTGTCTGTCTGTCTGTCTGTCTGCCTGCCTGTCCTCCAGAGCAGCAGCCCTGTCTGTCTGCCTGTCTGCCTGTCTGTCTGCCTGTCTGTCTGTCCTCCACAGCAGCAGTAGGTGTCTGGTGCCAGCACCTGTTCCTGTCCAACTGGCCAGCAGCTTCGTGGGAACCAGACTGCCTGGACACCCTGTCGGCACTTCAATCACCACAAATAAACGCTCACAGACATCATCACTTTCAGTGTCATGGACTGGTAATACTGTAGGCTGTAATTGAACTGTATTGTTGTACTGCCAAGTTATAGTATTAGGACTAGGCTCCTCTGGTCATTGCTGAACTGAATGCGTGTAAACATGTTATCTTGTGTGGATGAACACTATGGCTTTGTCCTTCTACTACTCAGACATTGCTTTATCCACCATAGTTGAATACATCGATTTCAACTTCAAAAACGTCATTTTGCAGGCGGCTTCACTCCCGCCCGTTCTGTAAAAGAATACGGGCTGCAGCACACTTCACAGACGGCTTTCAGGGCCAGGATCACCCATTTCCTGAGGAACCTTTTGATCAAACCAGTGTGTCATTTCACCATCAGTAGCTGACTTGATGCCTGCATATACTTTCTACAAGATAACGCTGTAAAACAGCCGTCTGTAAACGGTCCAACTTTATGGGTGCTCACAAATACTTGTAGACTCCAGCTGGTTTGGTTCATGATTTCAAAACCGCCGCAACTTATCTAAAAATATAGGAACCCAAGAATCAAAAGGACCACATCTTAAATGGTTGGTAATGACATCCTTTTTCCTGTTACGGGGCAGGACGCATGCTGTCACCCGGAGATGTTGCTATGTCACCCGCTCCCAAACCTCCTTCATGTCACCCACGACCAGACACGAAGTAAATCTGTTCTTAAACTTCCAATGTTGTTAAAAAATATAGAAAGTAACCGACTGTTTCTCTAATTTTATTAAAGAGAAGTACGGTGTGTTTATAATACAGCATTCCAAGATAGTGTTTCACCCCTTTGAGTGACTAACATCCAGGAAAGATCAAACCAGCTTTCTCATCACAGAAAACTGTCTGGATGAAATCATAACAAGGTACTGAAGTTTGTAAAGCATATGGCGTCAAATACCAACAAAAGCTCGTGGAGGACAAAAGTTTGCCCATGGAAACGATATCATCTCGAGATGTCAAGACTACATTTGTAACGAAACTCGATATTAGTAGTCTCGCTGTTTAAAGAGATAGAAAATCTATATGAACCCTTGTGCTAGACTTTCTATAATAATTTCACTTATTGCAAACATCTCGTTAGGTCGCTGTCCCTCCCTTCTGAAAGGCATGTCCTAACGTATTCTTGCGGGCTAGCTTGCTTCTCATTGCCGAAATGAAGACTTAAGTCTTCACTGTCTCTTTAAACCCGGCAAGTGCAGAGACATTTACAAGGTAAGAAAACATGTAGTTAAACAAGCCTGCATTGAACTTTTAAAAACAAAAACAATTACCTGGTAAATGTCATCAATATCCCAGTCGGAAAAGTTTTCTTACGGCTTATCTCCACATGAATCCCTTGATGGACCAAAGGTAGAAGACTCGCGGCTCCTCCTTCTCACAGCATGAGGTCACTGTGGAGAGCACGAGCACTGGAACCGCGCTACTTCCACGCGCAGAGCATGCCCCATGTAAATGAGTCAGTCAGAAATGTAAAGTCACTTATTCACCTTAATATTTCAATATGTTTGATTGAGTTTGTTGTCATGACTTCATGGTATCCACGGCAGCAGAACAGGGTTTTTTTTTTGTAATAAAGATACTGGATAATTCGTTGAGCAGTTCCTGTTCTAAGTAAATCACATCAGTTTGAGTAGCTTTACAGAATACACAGCCATATAGCGCCCCCATGTGGTACAAAATATGTTAGGTGTCGCTTGTTCACAATTACCTTGAATAAAACAATGTATTGCATGTTGTTGTGATACTGAAATTGATATAAAAATATCCGAATATTTTTATTGTCCTAATAATTTTCCCATCTATTTCCTAATGACAGATTACATACAACACGACATATTACATACAACATAACAGATTACAGACAACATGACATATTACATACAATAGTCATTTAAAATCTCAGCTACCTTTTTTATTTTTGTTTCCATTAAAAAGTTTCTTTGTGTAAAACAGGCAGGCAGGCAGGCAGGCAGGCAGGCAGGCAGGCAGGCAGGCAGGCAGGCAGGCAGGCAGGTAGGCAGGCAGGCAGGCAGCATTGTTTATGGTTCAGATACATGGTTCATGGTTCCGATGCATGGTTTAGATGCATGGTTTAGCTGCATAGTGCATGGTTCAGGTGCATGGTTCAGGTGCATGGTTCAGGTGCATGGTTCATGGTTCAGGTGCATTGTTCAGATGCATAGTGCATGGTTCAGGTGCATGGTTCCGATGCATAGTGCATGGTTCAGGTGCATTGTTCAGATGCATAGTGCATGGTTCAGGTGCATTGTTCAGATGCATAGTGCATGGTTCAGCTGCATAGTGCATGGTTCAGATGCATGGTTCAGATGCATGGTTCAGATGCATGGTTCAGATGCATAGTGCATGGTTCAGCTGCATAGTGCATGGTTCAGCTGCATGGTTCAGCTGCATGGTTCAGGTGCATAGTGCATGGTTCAGATGCATGGTTTAGCTGCATAGTGCATGGCTCAGATGCATGGTTTAGCTGCATAGTGCATGGCTCAGATGCATGGTTCAGATGCATGGTTCAGCTGCATGGTTCAGGTGCATAGTGCATGGTTCAGATGCATGGTTCAGCTGCATGGTTTAGCTGCATAGTGCATGGTTCAGATGCATGGTTTAGCTGCATGGTGCATGGTTCAGATGCATGGTTTAGCTGCATGGTGCATGGTTCAGATGCATGGTTCAGCATGCGTCTTCGTGAGCCTAAGTTTTAAAGCCTGTGTTATTTCTTCTGGCAAACAAACAGTGGGACGTGAAACACTCACCCTGCTCTCTTCCAGTTAAAAGATTACAGACAACAGTGGCAAATAGCTTCCAACTGGGGATTCTTTGAAGCTTTGCCAAAGAAATGTTTTCATTGTCTTTTCCCTCTTTTATATTCTGATCTTGAGATGTGGATCTGAAGGGCTGAATCTCCTGTGTTAGTCATTTGCAGGTGAACACCTGAAACCCTGTGGATCAGTGCATGTTCAACAGGCTGGATCAGAGAAATCCAGTCTCACCTCAGACTCCTTACAGGAACCTTGACTCACCTCAGTCTCATTACAGTAACCCAGCCTCGCCCCAGATTCCTGACAGCTGCTGGAATAACATGTTCCCAGCAGTGTGGAGCTTCCTATGCAGGAGCGGAGCCCTATCATCAGGTGGGGAAAAGCCTGTCTCCCTGTGTTACCATCCTAGTGTTTTTATTACGCCTGTCTCACTCACACCTAGGGCTTCTCTACTGAGAGAAAAACAATCTGTCAAGTTGACACCTAATGTAAGGTCTTGTAGCCTGGTTATCTTCTAGATCAGACTAAGAACATGGACAAGTGTGCCAGCGTGTATTAGCTATGGGACATTCTCCCCATGCTTTAACATTCAAAGTGGTTAGATATGTGGATAATCTCACACAGTTGATAGTATGCAAGTGTAAGGAGCTTCCCTGAAAAGAAAAATCTACATAATTTTGTCTTCACCAAACAGGCAGTATAAAAAGATCACAATGAAAAACATTCACAAACACTAACCAACAAATATACCACTCATGTTATGCCATGCAATTTTATTGAGCAGTTATAAGTGCCAATATTTTTTTTCTTTTTTAAGAAACAATTCATGACTCAAGTCAGAAATCCTCCTTACCCCTTCTTACGTAAACTTACATTTTAACCCCCGATGCCCTTATCCCATTGGTCCATTTAAAGATAACAGGGTTTTTCATACAAACTTGTATAAAAAAAAGCACAATTAATGCTGGCTGGTAAAAAGCCAAAACCCCAGCAGATGATTGACTGTAGAAGTGGCCAGGCCTTAAGACTAGGACAGCTTCAGAACTGGACTTGATCTGGTTCTACGTTGCTTCTGACACAAATTCTTCGACATGGCATGACTGTCCCGACCACGTGCGTGTAAACCACCCTGCCTGTCTTCACAGTTAGCTCCCCACGCAGGGGGTCCCGGGTCCCTCAACACTTGCGAGGCTGCTGGATGCAGAAGCTCTTGAGAGAGCGAGGCTTCTCCACGGACGGCCTCAGCTTGCTGTGCCTCACGCTCACCGGGGTCTCTGGGAAGTCATGGCCCAACTGCACAGAAAACCCATCACGTTCACTGTACATGTACAGCATTCACCACAGTGACATCACATCCTGTATGGTTTCATGTCCTACCAAATTCAAATACTTGAGTGATTTGGAAAGAGAAAGATTAGTGAACGTGTGGCATGACGCCCCTGCCATGGTTGCAAACACCCCCGCTAGTCTGGTGATCTGGTGGCTTTACCTTGTCCAGAGTCCCAGCCAGAAGCACACTGACTTGCTGCATCCTGTTAGCAGTGCCTGCAGTCCTGCAACAGCACAACACATTTACAGACAGCAGCAGAAAAGTACAAATCTACACAATTTTACAAGGTCTCATCTTGCCTGCTGTCTAGTTTACTGCCCACAATAGATTTGCAAATCCTCCAATGGACACAGAGACACCATTGCAGTGTACACACAGAAGGCTGTACTCTAAACAGTGAGCAGGAATGTTCCCTGCTAGAGGGGGTACCTTGGTTTCTCAGCCCTCCTGGCCTCCTTCTCAGGGGTCACGTGGCTGCTGCTCTCCTCCCAGCTCTTCTTCGCCACACGTTTACCTCCAGCCTTCACTGAGACACAAACACACCCACATGACTCTCTTTACATGATTATAGTCTCAGATAGACCGCTGAACTGAAAAACTCATGGCATCCAACAAGTTTCAAAGGTGAATCAAGTTCTATTGACAAAGGAAATGCAAGTTTCAAGAGTACACTTTTTTAGGCCACGGATGTTAGAGTACACACGTAAAAAAAATTTTTTTTTACATGCAATCGATGGGTTTAGTAAAGTTCTAAGCCTACATCCTGTTTCTTAATCCGGTCGTCTTTCACTCCACAGATAAATACATGACGATGAATGCCACTTTCTGCACGGTACATTGCTAGAACACTGTGTGCCATTGGGGTAGCCGCCGCTCGCGCCGGAAACATCTGTCAGACCACAACTTTAGATGTTTTTGTGCAACAATCAAGTGGAAAAAGACAGCAGACAAAACACACAAGTGTTGCAGATGAGCAACAATGTTATTTTCCATGTTTATTACAATGTTAACAAAAGTTGACTTCTAAATAGATGACGTATTTATATATATATATATATTGCATATACAATATTCTTGCCGTGTTGTAGGGCCTCAGTAAAGCTATTAGTCTAGACCCTCTTCGGCTCGCTTGTCCAAACCAGAATCTTTTTTTATGGCTCGGGACCAAACAAGCTCTGATTTGAGCACAGTGCGTACCGTGTTTGCACAAAGGATTCTGCACTCTGATCACGCCCGAATCCAAATACATGAAATACTTGCGAATAATTGCATCTCAAACGCAAGATATTAATATCAGCGGTCTGCGCACGACAAACTAAGGTTCGCAAGTCACGTTTTATGATGATAATATATTAGATTACCCGTGGCTCACATCGCGTCTTTGCTCCTTGCCCCTCGCGACGTGTCATCAAATGTTTGCAACATGTACGAAGGATGAGGTTGTAAACAACATGGAAGTATATCTCGACATCAAAATCTTCTATTCTCACCGTTAAACCGTGAAAACTGTTCGATCAACCTCCATTGTTGTAGACAATGCTACTGACCATTTCCTCGGATTTAAGAGGTTACATTTGAGATAAATGGATCTTGAGATGTTTAAATGTCCAGTTACCTGCCGGAGGATGGCCAGCCTTCAGCAAATGACTTTCCACTCCGGATTTGGATAGTTGCACCATTTTAAACTTACTCTACAGAATCAAAACAGAAGTAGCAATAACGCCCACTTCAGTGACTTTATACTGCTGCGACTATAATGACGTCACATAGCAGATGGTGGAAGAGTGCACGCGAGAGTTTTAAAACAAACAACAGAAAACGCACCCGCGAGATTTGAGCGTGGAGTGATGGACTTTATTTTAAAACTTTCTAACGACGTAAACTTATTAAATAAGAATTACGAAATATTTCCGAACTCTCCCCAGTAGATTAGCGCTAGTCGCACGTCCTACAGGTATCAAAGTTTACCTGCATTTTTACTTCTAACGATCTAATGGCGCCGAATAGTTAAAGATATATTACATGACCTGTTTCAGCGCCAGACTATCCCAGTCTATTGAAGTCGGGGTTTAAACGTTCACGAGCGAATAGAACCAGAACTGAAGGATTGATGTGTGCTCGCCACGTGCAAAATGATCTTTCGCCCTGAATTGCAAAAAAACCCTCTACTTATAACCTTATGGAGCGTGTTTATATTCGGGAAATGTTATTTTTATTAGAAGAGTGGGCCTACTGCGTGTGTTTTGCACTTCAGGGTATATGAGGTGTCTTCAAGATCACAAATGCTATCAATACACAACTCATTTAAAAAACAAAAGTGAACTTTTATTATCTTTTTGTGTTTGCGTGATGTTTTCCCCATGTCTCTTTACATCTTCATGTATTTATATATCTCTAGAGATCTTTAACATGGTGCAAGGTTTAACCAGCTCAGCACAAACCAGGTGACATGTTTTTGTATTTACAATAAAATGAAGGAAATGTACAAGGCTCCATGGCAACAACAACAACAACACGTGGACACTGAGCACAGATACAGTTTGATCCCTCTGTACAACCTAACATCATTAGATTCACTATTATTATTACTGTTCTTTTTACAGACATGAGATCATAATCCATTTTGGTCTAAGCACATACACATGCCATCTTCACTTTTTACCTCAAACCTTTCATCACATGACTCACACCTTCACCATGCTACTACAGCTACGTGTTTCAAAAGAACGTCGCTCTAGATGGACTAGGCCAACTGCCCTTACAGTCGTGGTCAGGGCTGCCCACAAACACACCCGGCCACAGGATTCCATCTTCCCTTTCAAACAACATAAATCCCAACATGTCTTGAATTCCTTCTTTGGCTCACATTCCACTTTCCCCTCTGCTGCTTCGCTTGCTTGGACCCCCTTACAGTCATATTCACTTTCAAAACACACACACAAATCAAAAGAGTTTGTTCTACTGTGGGTTCCCTACTCACTCCAGCGCAGGTTTCCTTGAAGGAATCCGTCCTCCTCCCCCACACAACAATTCATGTCTGTAACCCTTTGCATGAACGTATGTAAACTGCCCCCTGCCCTGCCCTATGGAGAGGGTGGTGGGGTAGCTTCCCTGCCCAGCCCCTCTCCTGCAGCGCACCTACACCCAGGACTCCTGGAGCACCCCTACACCCAGGAGTCCGGGGATCCAGGGTACTGCTCCGCCCGGTAAGAAGGCCGAGTGCTGGAGTAGAAGTCCACGTAGTTGGTGGTGGATTTGAGTCCATGAGGCTGGGTGCTGTAGTCCGAGGTGGGAGGGTAGGTAATGACCTCGTCCATGTAGGGGTCATCGTAGCCGTGCGGTGACTGCAGGTACATTCTGTAGGTGTCGTAGTTCCTGCGGCCAGGCTCCTCTGCGTAATACACCTGCTGTGGCTGGACAACACAAGCCGCCATGTTAGGAAGGGCTGGGAACATGCAGCTCATACGTTTAGGAAGCTTTACTGAGTTAAACTCATTCTTTCAAATGTTTACAAACTGAATCATAGTAGGCCAGCGTGCATTCACAAAAAATAACTTGGTGAGGTCAATAAGTTTGACCTGATTAGATCACTGGGCTGGTCTGATTCAGAGCTGAGAATACAAGCCCAATCAACCACTTCCTCTACATAACCCTCCCTTCCCCTCCCGCCTGTTTGACTGAGTGCACATGGCTAAGTTGAGTCAACACCAGCAGTCTGACAGAGCGTCAGACCAGCCAGACCCACCAGGCCCGCCCCTGTCCTGCCCGTCACATCCACTTTACTGCACACAAAGGCTGACGAGGTCTGGCCCTTACCCGGCCCTCTCATCCATCCACTGGGATATGCACTGGCCTCCTGGCTAGTTAGCCTAGCGGGCACAAACATCTCACCTCCTGGCTAGCTGTGTGAGAGAGCAGACGCTGCCGTAGGCCCAGAACAGCTGTACTCACCTGTGGTCTCCTGGCCTCCTCTCTGGTGGGAGACGAGTAGGACGCTATGTAGTACGGAGATGGCTTCCCAGACCCTGCAACACAAGGAGCTACATGTGAGCTTACACCGGGACTACTCCTGCTGTGAAACTGGATTCAGACGCTCCCACTGTGCTACGCTATATTGAATCCCAACATATAGCCTCAGGGCTGGAGTCTGAATGTGACAGCCCCGGCTATACAGAATGGATTGGAGAGAGGACTACCACAGCCTGTGGAGCTACAGTGCTGTACTGCAGCTTCTTATTGTTAGCTAAGCCCCTGGGATGATAGTTTCTTTTAGCAGAGTCTTTCCGACCAGCAGAATCCATAAACTGATTTTCCACTGGCTTCTCTGCATGGAGGGTTTTGTAGGAAGACTGGTGGAGTTTCTCAGTGTGTAGACTGACAGACAGGATGCTGGGTGACAGGTTAGCAGGATGAGAAACAGGCAGACGAGAGTAGAGGCTGAGGGCTGAAGGGATAAAGGCTGAGGGGTGAAGGGGTAGAGGCTGGGGGCTGAAGGGGTAGAGGCTGAGGGCTGAAGGGGTAGAGGCTGAGGACTGAGGTGTGGACCCTCTGACACTGGTCTGTCCTCCCCCTCCCTCCAGGAATTAACCATGGCAGCTCTGTGGTTGGTGCATGAGAGACTCATAATGCACACATACCAGCCTGTAACCCAGCCTGTAACCCAGCCTGTAACCCAGCCTGTAACCCAGCCTGTAACCCAGCCTGTAAACCAGCCTGTAAACCAGCTGGGGTCTTCAGGAGCAGAGAGGGAAGCGCTCCCCAAGGCTGATTTGAGGGATGGAATCCAGCCTGGCCACTTACAGCTTGGCTTCCCTCCTCTGCCTTTCCTCTTCTTCTTGTCACTTTTCAATAAAGCAAGTGGAAATATACACTGTGAACATACCTCTGGGGAGAGCTTTAGTGGACAGCATGCTCACCTGTGTGTTGACCTTTATGTACATTGTTGTCCCCTTGGTAGTTATAAAATTGCATAGTGGGCTGTGTCCTCTGGTAGTCTGAGCGCTGCTCCTTGATGCCCAGGACCGCAGGAGATGAGGTGGCGCTGCCGGCTGAGGAGAACACAGAGCTTAGGGTTAGGGTTAGGGTTAGCAGCTAAACCCAGTTTAGCTGCTTCAGGTGTAGATTTCATGAGGGATGACCTGTGTGTGTGTGTGTGTGGTCTCACCTGACTGGTGGACAGGAGACATCTGGATGCTGCTAGTGGGCAGCGTGGGCTGAGATTTGAAGCGGTCCCTTTCAAGCGTGGACACAGGAGTGAGGAAGTGATTCTGGTTCCATCCATCCTGTGAAAACAACAAACATTACCAACCAGAGAGACCAGCACCATCAACAGCAGCCAACCACCACACACTCAGCCTGAAACGGCCTCTCTTGATTAGGATGCATCTGAACTTACTCTTGCCTCTTACAGGTCTGGTATTTAGGATTGATGGGCTTCCTACCTTCTTGTAGATGGTCCGTAGGTCTCTGTACTGCCACAGAGTGTTCAAAACCTGAGCTGCAGCCTTCACCACCTTCACAGAGTACCTGACACACACACACACACATCATTGTAGAGCATATTCACCCTTCCTTTCCTTTCAGAAACACTGTGTAGTTGATGTCATGGTACATTCCATTTGAAGCTTTGCCTAATGCAGTGTCAGGTTACATAGAGCGGTGTGTCAAGTTACATAGAGCATCGTTTCAGGTTACATAGAGCAGTGTGTGTCTCAAGATACATAGAGCAGTGTGTCATGTTACATAGAGCAGTGTGTCGGGTTACATAGAGCAGTGTATCAGGTTACATAGAGCAGTGTGTCAGGTTACATAGAGCAGTGTGTCAGGATACATAGAGCAGTGTGTCAGGTTGCATAGAGCAGTGTCACAGGTTACATAGAGCAGTGTGTCAGGTTACATAGAGCAGTGTGTCAGGTTACATAGAGCAGTGTGTCAGGTTACATAGAGCAGTGTGCCAGGATACACTGATCTGATCCTCACCTCTCCCCCCGGCCCTTGGTGATGTTCACCAGCTTCTCGATGCCGCCTGTGTCGGCCAGGGCTTTGGCGTTCTCCATGTTCCTGCTGGTGACCTCGTGCAGCGTGCAGCAGATGGCTGCTACCGTCTCATCAGACAGCAGGATGGGGCTCCCCCCGGGGAGACGGTTCACCAGGTCTCTCATGGCATACTTCCCTGGGGAGGGGAGGGCGGAGGGGGTGGAGGGGTGGAGAGAGGGTAGATGGGATGGAGGGATGAAAGATGAGCAGAAGAAGAAAAAGCTTAACTCCTTTCTTACTAAGGGAAGAGATAACTGTCCAACTCCTTGTGCACATGGTCAGACAGAGTTTTTACACTACAGTCATCTGGCTCTCACATGGTTTCAAGCATTCCTGTGGGTTTGCGTTTGCTTGCTAGTAACATTGCAAAACTTTTACAATCATAAATCCCATTATGAGTTTCATTATAATGAATCTCAGTGATATAAGAGAAAGGAAAAGAGAGAGAGAGACCGAGAGAGAAAGAGAGACAGAGAGAGACAGAGGGAAAACGACAGAGAGAGAGACAAAGAGACAGAGAGAGACAGAGGGAAAACGACAGAGAGAGAGACAAAGAGACAGAGAGAGACAGAGGGAAAACAATAGAGAGAGAGAGAAAGGGGAATAGAAAGGGAGCAATAGGAATAAAGAGACAAAGAGGACAAAAGAGCGATAGAGAAACAGAGGGAGGGAATAAGGGAGGAACATAGATGGCGAAAGACTGAGGGGAGGAGAGAGAGCATTTTGGGATGTATTATGTAATGTTTGTTCTGCTGTTCACTTCCTCCAGTGTGTCCTAGAGAACAAGGTGTACTATTTTACCCAGAGGGAAATATCTGTAGACTCAGCTTGAGCTGCACTGAGGAAGCAGGGGAATGTGTGCTTTATATATGATCCTGCAGTCTAAACACACAAGGCATGCTCTATCTCTGTCTCCCTCTGTCTCCCCTGCCTCTCTCTCTTCCCCTCCCTCCCCCTCTGTCAGTGACTGTGCATCAGTGTTCAGCGTATGCAGAATAAAAGTTCACTATGGGCAGCCTTTAATGCAGCATCATCCTGCAGCCACATGCTGCAGCCACATGCTGCAATGCTGCAGCTACATCATGCAGCTACATCATGCAGCTACATCATGCAGCCACATCATGCAGTCACATCATGCAGCCACATCATGCAGCCACATCATTCAGTCACATGCTGCAGTCACATCATGCAGTCACATCATGCAGCTACATCATGCAGCCACATCCTGCAGCCACATGCTGCAGTCACATCATGCAGTCACATCATGCAGCTACATCATGCAGCCACATGCTGCAGTCACATCATGCAGCCACATCCTGCAGCCACATCATGCAGCCACATCATGCAGCTACATCATGCAGCCACATCATGCAGCCACATGCTGCAGTCACATCATGCAGCTACATCATGCAGCCACATCATGCAGTCACATCATGCAGCCACATCCTGCAGCCACATGCTGCAGTCACATCATGCAGCTACATCATGCAGTCACATCATGCAGCTACATCGTGCAGCTACATCATGCAGTCACATCATGCAGTCACATCATGCAGCTACATCGTGCAGCTACATCATGCAGTCACATCATGCAGCCACATCATGCAGCCACATGCTGCAGTCACATCATGCAGCTACATCATGCAGCTACATCATGCAGCCGCATGCTGCAGTCACATCATGCAGCTACATCATGCAGCCGCATGCTGCAGTCACATCATGCAGCTACATCATGCAGCCACATGCTGCAGTCACATCATGCAGCCACATCATGCAGCCACATCCTGCAGCCACATGCTGCTGCTACATCATGCAGCTACATCATGCAGCCGCATGCTGCAGTCACATCATGCAGTCACATCATGCAGCCACATCATGCAGCCACATCCTGCAGCCACATGCTGCTGCTACATCATGCAGCTACATCATGCAGCTACATCATGCAGCCACATGCTGCAGTCACATCATGCAGTCACATCATGCAGCTACATCATGCAGCTACATCATGCAGCTACATCATGCAGCTACATCATGCAGTCACATCATGCAGCTACATCATGCAGCTACATCATGCAGCCACATCCTGCAGCCACATCATGCAGCTACATCATGCAGCTACATCATGCAGTCACATCATGCAGCTACATCATGCAGCTACATCATGCAGCTACATCGTGCAGCTACATCATGCAGTCACATCATGCAGCTACATCATGCAGTCACATCATGCAGTCACATCATGCAGCTACATCATGCAGTCACATCATGCAGTCACATCATGCAGCTACATCATGCAGCTACATCATGCAGTCACATCATGCAGCTACATCATGCAGTCACATCATGCAGCTACATCATGCAGCCGCATGCTGCAGTCACATCATGCAGTCACATCATGCAGCTACATGCTCACAAGGTTCTGATCCTAGACACTGTCTGCTCTGCCACAGCTGGATCCTCTGTGATAGTCTTTGTGTGTGTAATGTGTGTGTAATGTGTGTGTAATGTGTGTGTTTACCTATGAGCTCCTTGTTCCTGCTGTCCAGGGCCATGTTCCTGAGGGCCGTGGCCACGGAGCAGACCACCCGGTCGTTATCCATCCTCAGGAGCTCCACCAGGATGGGCAGGCCCTTCTCCTTACGCACCGCCGCTCGGATGTACGCCGCAAACTACACAGGACAGGGAGAGAGACTTCTGTAACACGTATTCATGCTGCCTATAACCTCTACAGAGAGAGAGGGAGAGGCAGAGAGACAGAGAGAGACAGAGAGGGACAGAGAGGGACAGAGAGGGACAGAGAGAGACAGAGAGAGACAGAGAGAGACAGAGAGAGACAGAGAGAGACAGAGAGAGACAGAGAGCTCTCAAACAGCCAGTCCCACAGCCTTTAGTAAAATACTTACAGAAGAAGTTTATCACTGACAATTCTTCTCTACATTCTCCTCTCCTCTCAGAACAGGTGTGGTCTAACCCTCTCTCCTCTCAGCACAGGTGTGGTCTAACCCTCTCTCCTCTCAGAACAGGTGTGGTCTAACCCTCTCTCCTCTCAGAACAGGTGTGGTCTAACCCTCTCTTCTCTCAGCACAGGTGTGGTCTAACCCTCTCTCCTCTCAGCACAGGTGTGGTCTAACCCTCTCTCCTCTCAGCACAGGTGTGGCCTAACCCTCTCTCCTCTCAGCACAGGTGTGGTCTAACCCTCTCTCCTCTCAGCACAGGTACAGGGTCTCCTTACCTTCCAGTTGCCGGCAGACAGGTTCTGCAGGGAGCCAGCGGAGCCCTCCAGGGTGGCAGGGTTGGAGCTCTCGGCCAGCAGGCCCAGGTAAGGCTTCACCACGGCCGGGTGCCACAGCATCTCAGCTCCCTTAGGAGGCTTGGAGAAGCCAGGGATGGGGCCCACACCGTCCCACTGGAGACACACACACACACCTTAACTTAATGCAGGACATCAGAATATCATCTCTCTCTCTGCCCCCAAACACACACACACCACATACACATACACACACCACATACACACAGACAGCTCACAGACAGCTCACAGACACAGACCTCACATACACACACCACATGCACACAGACACACACCATATACACACAGATGGGACACATACACACCACAGAGACACAGAAACACACACCTGGTCCTCTTGCACCTCCTTCCTCCTCCTCCTCTTCTTGCGACCCCAGCAGCTGGAGTCTTCCTCTTTACTGTCGCTCACCTGCCCCGCCTCCTTGCCCAGAAGCCCCTCCCCCTCTTGTCCCCCCAGCAGCCGAGATGGAGGCAGCTCCAGTTCCAGCCGGTATGACAGGTTCCTCAGAGTGCAGATGCAGTTCTCCACTATCTACACACACAGGCAGGGGAAAGAAAGGAACCGAGTCAAAAGAAGAGAGAGCATGTGAAAGAGGAGGAAGAACGTGAAAAAGAAATAGAGAGAGTAGAGAGTGACACAGAGACAGAGAGGTACAGAGAGAGAGAGAGAGAGAGAGAGAGGTACAGAGAGAGACAGAGAGGTACAGAGACAGACAGAGAGGTACAGAGAAAGAGAGAGAGAGAGGTACAGAGAGAGACAGAGAGGTACAGAGACAGAGACAGAGAGAGACAGAGAGGTACAGAGAGAGAGAGAGAGAGAGAGAGAGACATACACAGAGAGACAGAGAGGTACAGAGACAGAGACAGAGAGAGACAGAGAGGTACAGAGAGAGAGAGAGAGACATACACAGAGAGACAGAGAGAGAGAGAGAGAGAGAGAGAGAGAGAGAGACAGAGAGGTACAGAGAAAGAGAGAGAGAGAGAGAGAGAGACAGAGAGAGGTACAGAGAGAGAGAGAGACAGAGAGAGGTACAGAGAGAGAGAGATAAAGAGAGAGAGATAAATAGAGATACAGAGAGAGGGGGGGATAGAACAATCAAAAGAACATGTCAAAGAGAGAGAATATGTAAAAGAGCTAGCGAGGCTAACCTCTCTTCTGTTCCTGTAGTGCCTGCCTGTCTGCCTGCCTGTCTGTCTGTCTGTCTGTCTGTCTGTCTGTCTGTCTGTCTGCCTGCCTGCCTGCCTGCCTGCCTGCCTGTCTACTTATTTTCCTGTTCTCCCTCCCTAACTTCGTGTTGTCTCTCCCCTTCTTCCTGTTCTCCCCCTCTCTTCTTCTGTGGTAGTGTCTGTCATCCTGTGTCTTCCCTTTAGATCCCTATGTAGCTCTCTCATCTCCCTCTCCTGCACTGTCTTTCTTCTCTCGTCCTTCCTGTGTGTATTTTCTCAGCATGAAGGGCTTGGTGGCTACAGCCTTTCTCATGTTTCTGATCATAATGGAAACAAGGCATGGACACAGATTTCCTTTTGCTCACCACAACGCTGGAGGGTCTCTCTCTCTCTTTCTCTCCCTCCCTGTCTTTCTCTCTTTCTCTGCCTCTTTCTATCTCCCTCCCTGTCTTTCTCTCTCCCACACACTCATGCACAACTCAACCTACACCCCCCCAAACCCCTCCAAAATTGCAATGACATTTTACATTAAATGAATCCAGATATGTCTTCTTGATGCTGAGTGAGTTCCACTCAAGCAGATGTGTCCTTCAACATATCTCCTCATCTCAGAGGGTCAGAAACACAAATCTCACCCACTCAACTATTTAGAGAACCAGGGCCTCAGGAAGTCTCTGTCTCTCTCTCTCTGCCTCTTTCTTTTTTCTCTCCCTTTCTCTCTCTGTCTCATGCTCTATCTCACGCTCTGTCCCCCTCTTTCTCTCCCTCTCTCTCTTCCCCTCTTTCTCTGTCTGTCTCTGTCTCTCTTCTTTTCTCTCTTTCTTTCTCTTTCTCTCTCCATTTCTCTCTCTCTTGCTCTCTCTCTATCTCTTCACACCCCTCTCTCTGTTGGTCTCAGGCTCTCTCTCTCNCTGCCTGCCTGCCTGCCTGCCTGCCTGCCTGTCTGTCTGTCTGTCTGTCAGCCTGCCTGCCTGTCTGCCAGCCTGCCTGTCTGCCAACCTGCCTGTCTGTCTGTCTGTCTGTTTGCCTGCCTGTCTACCAGCCAGCCTGCCTGCCTGCCTGCCTGCCTGTCTGTCTGTCTGTCTGTCTGTTTGCCTGCCTGTCTGCCTGCCTGCCTACCTGCCTGTCTGTCTATCTGTCTGCATATGCACGCACACTACTATGCTACATTGTTCATTAAGTATGGAGGACACAGTCTGATAACAGATTAGAAAGGCTTCACTTAGTCAGGAGATCTGAACTCTGACAAATTGATTTAATTCATCGCTGTCTGAAGTTTAAATGAAGTTCTCCGTTAGCTCAGCACTACATGCAACTAGGAAACCAATTTAATGAGAGTCTAAAAATATGTTTGGTGTTTGTGCATACAGTGTTTGTAACATATTATTTTATTTAATACTGTCAGTGTTTGAAACGTCAATAGTTGTGTTTCTGCTCCTTAGTAGAGTCGGCCCACACAGACATCTAACTGGCTTGGTAGCATTCATACAAACGACATCCATCATGTACTAACATGTTTATTTAGTTGGGGTGTTAGTGTGTGTGGTGTGGTGTGTGTGTCTGTGTGTGTGTGTGTGGTGTGTGTATGTGGTGTGTGTGTGGTGTGTGTGTGTGTATGTGTGCTGTGTGGTGTGTGTGGTGTGTGTGGTGTGTGCGTGTGGTGCGTGTGTGTGTGTGCGTGTGTGTGCAGACCTTGCTGTCGAAGTCCGAAGTGTTGACGCAGGCTTTGATGACGTAGAGCAGAGAGTCGACCAGACCATCACAGGACCGCATCTGTCTCCTGGCCTCCTCACCTGCAGAACTCAGGTTTCTATCACACACACACACACACACACACACCACACACACACACACAACACACACACACACACAGCACAGTACAATAGAGTTTAGATGACTCCCAAGTCCTCAGTCATCTGTAAGAGTGCAGTGGTCAGGGCTGCAGTAGCACACAGTCTCCACCAGGGGGCGGCAGCATGCAAGTCTGCATTACCTCAGGCAGCCTGTGGTGTTCCTTAGGACCAGAGAGGAGTGGAACTTCAGCTTGTGGTCGTCGTCAAATGTGGAGCTGCTCCAGCCAGAATGAGGGATTATCACAGTGTTGGTCATCGTCGATAAGGCATCCCGTATGATTGTCATCTTCACTGGATCACAAGAGGACAGGTTCCACAGGACCCCTGAGGACACACACGTATTATGAAGAGACGTTCGTCCCAAGGCCTGGCTGTGTCAGCTGTCGTGTACAGTTAGCCTAGCTTTCCCGAAGCACTGGGGCGCTAGGCTTTTTATAGCTCTGTGGACACACACACGCACGCACGCGCACACACACACACACACACACACACACACACACACACACACACACACACACACACACACACACACACACAGAGACACACTCCCTCTCAACACGGGGCTCTATGTGAAACCTGCCCCAGCAGCTTCCTGAGAGGAAGCCATATGGTTGGAGCAACGACTCTGAACAACAAAATACATTCCAGTCCTCACAGCCTGGTATCTCTGTATCTCAGCCCTGGTATCTCTGCCCTGGTATCTCTGTATCGCTGCCCTGGTATCTCTGCATCACTGCCCTGGTATCACTGCCCTGGTATCTCTGCATCACTGCCCTGGTATCTCTGTATAACTGGCCTGGTATCACTGCATCACTGGCCTGGTATCTCTACATCACTGGCCTGGTATCTCTACATCACTGGCCTGGTATCTGCATCACTGGCCTGGTATCTCTGCATCACTGGCCTTGTATCTCTGTATAACTGCCCTGGTATCACTGCCCTGGTATCTCTGCATCACTGCCCTGGTATCTCTGCATCACTGCCCTGGTATCTGCATCACTGGCCTGGTATCTCTGGCCTGGTATCTCCTTTGCACAGAGGTAGCCGGTGACGTGGCTGAGGATTAGCCAGCATGTAGCGTGTTGTGATTAGCTGGGCGAGCCGTAGCCTAGCCTGGAGTCAGCAGGGTTCTGCTAACCTTGGAGTCTACTTCTGTAGCTCCTACACACACACACACACACACACACACACACACACACACACACACACACATGCACACACACAGGCATGCACACACACTCATAGTCATGCATACACAGGCATGCACACACACAGGCTTGCACACACACCGGCTTGCACACACACAGTTGGAGTCTACTTCTGTAGCTCCTACACACACACACACACGCACACACACACACACACACACACACACACAGCCATGCATACACAGGCATGCATACACACTCATGCACACACACTCATAGTCATGCATACACAGGCATGCACACACACGTGTGCACACACGCAGGCATGCACAGAGGAACGCTTCCATACATGCATGCATACACACACACATTCAGGAATGCAGACACAGCACATGGAGTTATATATCTCTCTCTCTCTCAGACTGGATCATCTCTTAAAAGGAGATGGTAGTGTGTGTGTGTGTGTGTGTGTGTGTGTGTGTGTGTGTGTGTGTGTGTGTGTGTGTGTGTGTGTGTGTGTGTGAGAACAAGGTGTATGATAGAATGTGCTTGTGTGTGAGTGAACGTAAAAAAGTGGGAGGAAGAGAGAGGGAGGGAAGAGGAGAGAGTAGGGAGAGAGGGAGGGAGAGAGAGAGGGAAGGAGAGGGAGGGAGAGAGTGGAGAGAGAGGAGAGGGATGGACAGAGAGGGAGGGAGAGAGGGGAGAGAGGACAGAGTGAGGGGAGAGGGAGGGAGGAGATAGTGGAGGAAGAGAGATAAGAGAGAGGCGGACAGCAGGTGAGGGTGTAAGACGGGAGGGAGAGACATATGCTGGAGGACGAGAGGATTAAGAAGACAGAGAGCAGAAGACTACGAGAAGCAGCAGACAGAGAGCAGAGACAGAGAGAGAGCACAGACAGACGGACAACGTTTCTGAAGCGTAAGGAAAGAGCAGACGGAGGCAGTAGGACAGAAGGATGGAGAGAGACCCAGAGAGAGGAGCGGACAGAGAGCAGGGTAGACAGCGATGGAGAGAGAGACCAGACGTGACTCAGGTAGCACAGAGGTCGATGACATGAGCAGAGACATGAGAAGACCAAGACATAGAGTAATCATGACTCTTATAGAGCTATAAGCACACGAGAGCGAGAGGCATTATATGATACAGACACAAGACGAGAAAATTAGTGCAGCAGGTCACGACTAGAGAACAGAGAGGAAGAGAAGAGAGCAGAGAAAGAGCAGAGACCCGAGAGCAGAGAGCATATGTTCAGGAGACAGAGAGAGATGAGAAACAGATGACAGAGACCATAAGAAGCGATAAGAGCATGGCGAGAGTCAGAGACTCAAGAGCGTAAGAGTAGCATGAGAGCAGAGACAGAGAGGAGAGAGGGAGGGGGGGTTGGGGTGAGGGGGAGGGGGAGAGGGATAGAAGGGGAGGGATGGGAGATGGGAGGGCGGGGGGAGGAGAAGGAGACAGAGAGCCAGAGAAGAGAGGAGATATAATAACAGAGAGCAGAGACAGAGAGAAGACAGAGAAGCAGAGACAGAGAGCAAAAGACAGAGAGCAGAGACAAGGAGAGAGACACGAGAGGAGAAGACAGAGAGCAGAGAAAGAGAGGAAAGAAGAGAGCAAAGACAGATGGAGCAGATACTCAAAGATGGACAGAGACGGAGAGAGAGACGACAGAGAGCAGAGACAGAGAAGCAGAGACAGAGAGCGAGAGACAGAGGAAAGAGCAGAGGCAGAGACAGAGAGCAAAACAGAAGGAGAGACAGAATAGAGAAGAACCAGTAGAAAGCTACATTTGAAGACAGGCACTTTTGTTTCTTAGCTAGTTGTAGTTTGTGAGCACACATCAAGGCTAACGCAATACACAGACGGGGGTAATCTGCCTCATGAGCTTTGGCATCGATCCTTCGTTCTAGGTCTCCTTCCAATTACTAATCCAATAGAGAAACTGTTACGGCAAATAAGTAGGACTCACGGTGTGGAGAGCCGTTGAAGCTTGGAGTGAGTATCCAGAAAAGAACTAGAGAAGCTTCAAAATCCTATTGCGAAGTGGTTGTCATGAGCGGTCGGCCTTTCCTGATCACATGACTACACCTCTAAGGGCTTTTTCGTGATGCCGCCATGTCTGCAACAACTTCATTAGATAGGACATTCTAACTGCACCAACAAAGGCATTGGGGGTTCTAGTAAGTCACGAGTGACATTTTTGTGTGATTTCTGCTCATTCTCAGAGCAGACTGTAATCATCCATAATCCTGGTTATCCAGTGGCACCTGGTAGGTCCTACTGGCTGGCAAGTTAGCATTCAGCCGTCTTATCTGTGGTCTGCAGTAGAGTGGAGAGGCATACTGAGCCAAACCACTCTCCAGACCCCCTCCAGGTCTCCACACAACTAACAAAACTCCACGCCCAACGTACCAGCCCAACACGCCAGCCTAACATGCCAGCCTAACATGCCAGCCCAACACACCAGCCCAACACGCTAACCTAGCATGCCAACCCAACAAGCCAGCCAAACACACCAGCCCAACACGCCAGCCCAACACGCCAGCCTAGCACACCAGCCCAACACGCTAACCTAGCATGCCAACCCAACACGCCAGCCAAACACACCAGCCCAACACGCCAGCCCAACACGCCAGCCAAACACACCAGCCCAACACGCTAACCTAGCACACCAGCCCAACACGCTAACCTAGCACACCAACCCAACACGCCAGCCAAACACGCCAGCCAAACACACCAGCCTAGCACACCAGCCCAACACGCTAACCTAGCATGCCAACCCAACACGCCAGCCCAACACGCCAGCCTAGCACACCAGCCCAACACGCTAACCTAGCACACCAGCCCAACACGCTAACCTAGCACACCAGCCCAACACACCAGCCCAACACGCCAGCCTAGCACACCAGCCCAACACGCTAACCTAGCATGCCAACCCAACACGCCAGCCAAACACACCAGCCCAACACGCCAGCCCAACACACCAGCCCAACACGCTAACCTAGCACACCAGCCCAACACACCAGCCAAACACACCAGCCCAACACGCCAGCCCAACACGCCAGCCCAACACGCTAACCTAGCATGCCAACCCAACATGCCAACCCAACACGCCAAACCAACACGCCAGCCAAACACACCAGCCCAACACGCCAACCCAACACGCCAAACCAACACGCCAGCCAAACACACCAGCCCAACACACCAGCCCAACACGCTAACCTAGCATGCCAACCCAACACGCCAGCCCAACACACCAGCCTAGCACACCAGCCCAACACGCCAGCCCAACACGCCAGCCCAACACGCCAGCCCAACACGCCAGCCTAGCACACCAGCCCAACACGCTAACCCAACACACCAGCCCAACACGCAAACCCAATACACCAGCCCAACGCACTAGCCCAACACATCAGCCCAACACGCCAGCCAACACGCCAACAGAACCCGCCAGCCCAACACATCAGCCCAACACTCCAACATAACCCGCCAGCCCAACATGCCAAGCCAACATGAGACCATTTGAAGGGTAGCCTTTATAAAGGATGGTGTATTGCCCTTTATCTACCTCAATGAAACCAAGAGAGAAATGCAGAGAGAGAGACACACAGAGAGAGAGAGAGAGATAGACAGAGATAGACAGAGGCCCAGAGAGAGGGAGAGAGATAGAGAGAGACAGAGAGAGATACAGAGAGAGATAGACAGATAGAGAGACAGAGAGAGATACAGAAAGAGAGAGGGAGAGAGAGAGAGAGATAGATACAGAAAGGGAGAGTGTGAGAGCGAGCCAGAGAGAGAAATGAGATGAGACTGGGTGGTTTCTCTCTGACTCTGAGTCACTGATGCGGCTAAAAGATTCATTCTGGCCTTAATGAAATCTTCAGTAAGCTCGTTATTCAGTTATTGCCTGCTTGAATGAAGTGAAGTCAGGGTGCCCTATAACAGCTGCCTGGAGCTGGGCTGAGCCTGGGACTGGGACAGGCTTTGATTGGCTGGAAACAGGGTGTGGTCCATCAACACCAAGCTCTGATTGGCTGTTGGGTATGGGTCAGGTGGGAAGGATGCTATCCAGAGCTGAACTGTTCAAACCCTCAACCCTGGAGGAATGGAGCGCAGCTTTCAGACCTCAGAGTCAAAGCACACTGGCGGGCTGACACACAGGGCTGTAGGTGACTCAGCACACACACACACACACACACACACACACACACACACGAGCACACAAACACACACACACACACGAGCACATGAACACACACTCATGCATACCCTTGTGGGAACACACACCAACACGTCACTTTCCAGTGTGTGTTTTGTGCGTGTTGGAGTGTGGAGCTGAAAACAGCCTTGACAGGAGCAGGGTCACAGAGGAACACAGAGCTCCAGGACTGAGCCCCACTGTGGGTGTGGATGTGTTTTCACACCCTGGTGACAACAGTCTGCCAAGGTCTGACCTTTGACCTGGGAGATGGTTGTAGGACTAGGGTGACCTCACAGCAGCTGAGATCACCTCACAGATCCCGACAACAAACACCTCGTGACCTGGGACTCACCTGTTCCTGCTGACCCCACGGAGCCAGGACACACACACACACACACACACACACATCTCTAGCCTCCAGGCAGAGAGGAGCAGGGAGTAGATCAGGGAGCAGAGAGGAGTAGGGAGGAGCAGGGAGCAGAGAGGAGCAGGGAGCGGAGCAGAGAGGAGTAGGGAGGAGCAGGGAGCAGAGAGGAGCAGAGAGGAGCAGGTCAGGACAGACACAGACACTTCAGCTCCCCTCAGCAGGGCAGCAACTGCAACTTCACATGTGTCAACCCCCATCTCACCCTTCATCACTCCTCCCCCACCCGTGCCTGTCTCACCCCTAGAAGCAGCCTGTCTCACCCCAAGAAGCAGCCTGTCTCACCCCTAGAAGCAGCCTGTCTCACCCCTAGAAGCAGCCTGTCTCACCCCTAGAAGCAGTCTGTCTCACCCGTAGAAGCAGCCTGTCTCACCCCAAGAAGCAGCCTGTCTTACCCCTAGAAGCAGCCTGTCTCACCCCTAGAAGCAGCCTGTCTCACCCGTAGAAGCAGCCTGTCTCACCCCTAGCTGTAACTAGAGTCCTGTAGACAAGCTTACTGTGTTCCCAAAACTGCCAACCCTGCGCTTGTTTTGGGTGAGTATGTGTTTGCTCATGTTTGTGTGTATAGTTGTGTGTATGGTTGCGTGTATGGTTGTGTGTTTACATAGGGGCAGCTCCCTGTAACGTGAGTTGTTCTCAAACCGCTGACTCAGGCACCTGGGAGCCAGATATCTTGTAACACCACTCCCTGATCCTAAACTAGCAGGATTTTAGTCTCACCCCCCCCACCCCACACACACACACACACCAGCCCACACACCACACCCCCGATACACACAGCCCCCAGCACAGTCACACACACCACAGTTACACACACGAGCCACCCCCCGTACGACGCAGCACACACCCACACACTCCAAACTGCAGTGTTTGCAGCAAGCAGGCTGAAAAGCTGAGAAAGCAGCTTGTCCTGGGAGGAAAACAGCTTTCATTTATTTACCATTATTTTACCAAGTACATTAAGAGCAGGGAGTCTGGTACTGTATATAGTCTGCTACAGTAGCTAGTCTGCTACAGTAGCTAGTCTGGTATAGTATCTAGTCTACTACAGTATATAGTCTGCTACAGTATCTAGTCTGCTACAGTATCTAGTCTGCTACAGGTGCTAGTCTGCTACAGCATCTAGACTGCTACAGTATCTAGTCTGCTACAGTATCTAGTCTGCTACAGTATCTAGACTGCTACAGTATCTAGTCTGCTACAGTATCTAGACTGCTACAGTATCTAGTCTGCTACAGGTGCTAGTCTGCTACAGTATCTAGTCTGCTACAGTATCTAGTCTGCTACAGTATCTAGTCTGCTACAGCATCTAATCTGGTACAGTATCTAGTCTGGTATAGTATCTAGTCTACTACAGTATCTAGTCTGCTACAGTATCTAGTCTGATACAGCATATAGTCTGGAACAGGAGCTAGTCTGGAACAGGAGCTAGTCCGCTAAAGGGGCTAGACTGCTGGACAGAAGGGTTAATAATTCAGCAGGCGGTCATCCGGTTGGGTAATGTACCCAGCGCCCAGACACACATACCAGGAAGACTCCTGAGAATGTGACAGACTTAGACTCTGAATAATACAGACAGAGGGAGAGAGACAGAGACAGAGACAGAGAGAGAGAGAGAGAGAGAGAGAGAGAGAGAGAGAGAGAGAGGGAGGAGAAAAGGAGGGAGGGATATGGAGGGAGCAGGTACAGAAAGAGAGAGAAAGTAGAGGATGAGCAGGTATGGTTTGATAGGACAGAGAGTTAGTCACACAGAGTTGTGTGAGGCAGCCCCAATTCTAGAGACAGTCCTCTCTGGAGGGAGATACCCAGAGAGACGCTTGGAGAGAGTTCATCACACACACACGCATACAGACACACACACACACAAACAGACACACACACACAGACAGACAGACACACACACACGCAGACAGACACACACAGACAGACACACACGTATACACACGCAGACAGACACACACGCACACACAGACAGACACACACACACACAGACAGACAGACACACACACACGCAGACAGACACACACAGACAGACAGACACGTATACACACACAGACAGACACACACACACCTGTGACGAGCTCCCTGACTTCGGCGTCAACAGTCTTCCTCAGCAGTCGTAGTAGGGCGGGCACCCCGCCTGCGTTCCTCACAGCCACCTTGTTATCGTCCATGGCCTTGCCGTACACCAGGTTCCTGAGCGCTCCACACGCATTCCTCTGGACCTCCAGAGCCTTGTGGTCCAGGAGGTCCACCAGGTGCTGGATACCTCCCAGGTGACACACCTGTGGGTCGGGTCATGGGGTTAGGACGAGTCACTGTGATCAGACACGTCACACACACACACACACACACTTTCGCTCCCTCACACACACACACACACTTTCTCTCCCTCACTCACACACACACAGACACACACCAGGGTCAGAAGTTTACAGGACACACACTCACCTGTATCGCAGCGCACCCACACACACACACACACACACACACACACTTTCTCTCCCTCACACACACACTTTCTCTCTCTCACACACACACAGACACCAGGGTCAGAAGTTCACAGGACACACACTCACCCTGTATCACAGTGCGCGCACACGCACACGCACACACACACGCACACGCACACACACACACACACACACACACCCAACCATCTCTGACTGAAATGAGTTGGACTTCAGAGCTTGAATGATAGCTGACCAGTTCATGCATGCATTCATGTTGTGGCTTCAGAAAGAGTAAACATTCTTATCTCTATTCCTTCCAGATAAAAGTTATTGTGTAAATGTAAATGCTAATATATGATCTCGCTGAACCTTTCCTAGCTAATGAAGTCCCCGAATCCTGGAGAAGCCATAAAATCCGGATATACATATTAAAGTTTCTAGCTGGACTGAAGTATTGTAAAGGAAAAGTAAAGAAACTATCTTGAGAATGTGATGGCATCATGAGTATCAGCTGGAGTGTTTGTGGTATGGATAGATCTGAACTTCTTCCACCAGAAGCCAGCGAGACTAAAGCGAGACAACAGCAAGACTACAGCGAGACAACAGCGAGACTACAGCGAGACAACAGTGAGATTACAGCGAGACTACAGTTAAACTACAGCGAGACTACAGTTAAACTACAGCGAGACTACAGTTAAACTACAGCGAGACAATAGTGAAACTACAGTGAAACTACAGCGAGACAACAGCGAGACTACAGTTAAACTACAGTGAGACTACAGTGAGATTACAGAGAGACTACAGCGAGACTACAGTGAGATAACAGCGAGACTACAGTTAAACTACAGCGAGACAACAGCGAGACTACAGCGAGACTACAGTAAAACTACAGCGAGACTACAGCGAGACTACAGTTAAACTACAGTTAAACTACAGTGAGACAACAGTGAGATAACAGCGAGATGACAGTGAGATAACAGCGAGACTACAGCGAGACTACAGCAGCACCTGGCAGGGTGGTACCTACCTCCACCTTCACCCTGTTGTCTCCATAACAGAGGTGCTGCAGGTAAGCTGCAGCGTTGGCCTGGACGGAGGGGAAGTGATGCTGCAACATGTGGATGACCTCCGGCAGCTCAGGGTCACGCCACGCAAACTCCCTACACACACAGGAAGCACAGGCATCGGCATGACAACCAGGAAGAAACACACACTGCTCACAGAAACACATGCTCACATAGACACACAGAGGCCACAAGGCACATTGTGTGATATATTTCTTGCTCAGGAAATACCACTGACCTCCACAGACCATATCATTCTGAGAGTATTCCTTTTAGGTCAATAGAGAGATCATTTCTAGAGACATTTAGGGGAATCTGAGAAAATATTACCCAGCATTTGAGCAACCAGATCAAATTTGATGAAAAGGTTGATTTGATGTGAAAGCTTTCCAAAGAAAAAGTTAATTCATCATTACACCAGCAATGAACCCTTAACTTTGTGTGTTAGGTATTTCTTGAAACGTTTGAGGTACCTGAGCGCAGTAGTGTACTTGTACTCATAGCAGGTGGACAGAGAACGTCTTAGTAAAGTTCCTCCAGGTAAGATACCATGACGCTCCTGCATGTTACTGAGCAGCCAGACAAGCTGCACACCTGGGAGGCAGGTGCAGAACTACCAATGAGCCCCTTTGTTTAAACGAACTCTGACCTGTCAACAACCAACCCTGACACATGATTGAAGTTGAAGTTGATTGTGGAACAGGGAGCAGAGAGGAGAGGGAGGAGAGAGGAGGAGAGGGAAGAGAGAGGAGAAAAGAAGAGGAGGTGGAGAGGAGGAGAGAGAAGAAGATGAGATGGAGAACAGGAAGCAGAGGAGAAGGAGCGGAGGAAGGAGAGAGGGGAGGGAAGTGAAGAGGGAGCAGAGCAAAGAGGAACGAGGTGTGACGGAGGAGGAGGATGTTGGGTAAAAGGGACAGAGATAGTCAAACACGGCGATGTGAACAGCTCTTCAATTAGCAAGGTCAGGGTTTATGCTACGGGTCAACACCTTAGCATTTGAGCGTTGAAAAACTGCCATTCGCTCTAACTAGCTGGCCACAAGCATTCCTCAAACTTATGGCTCCAGAGCCAGTTAGAAGCGGTTTAGACGGAGCCAGTTAGAAGCGGTTTAGACGGAGCCAGTTAGAAGCGGTTTAGACGAAGCCAGTTAGAAGCGGTTTAGACAGAGCCAGTTAGAAGCGGTTTAGACGGAGCCAGTTAGAAGCAGTTTAGACGGAGCCAGTTAGAAGCAGTTTAGACAGAGCCAGTTAGAAGCAGTTTAGACGAAGCCAGTTAGAAGCGGTTTAGACGGAGCCAGTTAGAAGCAGTTTAGACGGAGCCAGTTAGAAGCAGTTTAGACGGAGCCAGTTAGAAGCGGTTTAGACGGAGCCAGTTAGAAGCAGTTTAGACAGAGCCAGTTAGAAGCAGTTTAGACAGAGCCAGTTAGAAGTGGTTTAGACGAAGCCAGTTAGAAGCAGTTTAGACAGAGCCAGTTAGAAGCGGTTTGGGCTACAGGGGGTCTTTCTGGATGGGTAAAAGGGACAGAGATAGTCAAACACGGCGATGTGAACAGCTCTTCAATTAGCAAGGTCAGGGTTTATGCTACGGGTCAACACCTTAGCATTTGAGCGTTGAAAAACTGCCATTCGCTCTAACTAGCTGGCCACAAGCATTCCTCAAACTTACGGCTCCAGAGCCAGTTAGAAGCGGTTTAGACGGAGCCAGTTAGAAGCGGTTTAGACAGAGCCAGTTAGAAGCGGTTTGGGTTACCTGGGGTCTTTCTGGATGCTGTCTATAGAGGGGGAGCGGGTGGCCCCGTCGTCCACGGCGATGCCCGGGCGTGCGTAGTTGCCGTCGCTGGGGCGATACTGGGCGGGGCGGTAGGGCTCCGCATAGTTGGCCGTGGTGTTCATCCCGTAGGTTGCTCTCTGATAGGTCAGAGTGCCCCCACGCTGGCTGCTGCTCCGCTGGAGGTTTCCCACCCCTGCATCCCAAACAGGACAGAAATACAGCAGTAAACACCAAATACACCACTAAACACAGCACATATCACATCCATCATATCATCTTCTCATCATCTTTGAGGGCCTGTGTCTCCCGGTGCCACCGCCAAAGTCTCTCTGTGTGTCTCTCTCTGCGTCTCTCTCTGTGTGTCTTTCTCTCTCTGTGTCTCTCTCTTTGTGTGTGTCTCTCTCTATCTCTCTCTCTCTCACTCTCTCTCTCTCTCTCTCTCTGTGTGTCTCTCTCTCTGTGTGTGTCTCTCTCTGTGTCTCTCTCTCTCTCTCTCTCTCTCTCTCTCTCTCTGTGTGTCTCTCTCTGTGTCTCTCACTCTGCGTGTCTCTCTCTCTGTGTCTTTCTCTGTGTGTCTCTCTCTCTGTGTGTCGCTCTCTGTGTGTCTCTCTTTCTGTGTCTCTCTTTCTGTGTCTCTCTTTCTGTGTCTCTCTCTCTCTGCTGGTCTCTCTCTATGTGTCTTTCTCTCTGTGTCCCTCTCTTTGTGTGTGTCTCTCTCTCTCCCTCTCTCTCTGTGTGTCTCTCTCTCCCTGCTGGACCACATGACCCACCATGACAGCACACCTCCCAGTCCTGATCTTAATATCTCTCTGTCTCTCCGAGCCTCTTCCTCCAACACATTCTGTTCCCAGCCCTGATCCTTGTGGTGATATTGTGACCTAGATTCTTACACAATACACCACATGCACGCACAATATGGCCTACACACAGACACACACGGAGGCTCCGCCCCCTTGTTCTGACTCACAGACCGCATACGTATGTGTGTGTGTGTGTGTGTGTGTGTGTGTGTGTGTGTGGCAGCATGGCTGGAGGACAGAACTCATCCTGCTGAGACAGGAAGCGTGCGGCCAGGATCTCAGTCCCCCCAGAAACACGTGCAGCACCCTAACCTAACCCCAACCACCCTAACCCTAGCTCTAACCCTCCAGAGCTGATATCTGGGGGCAGGGGAGGGGGGCTGGGGAGGGGTTGCAGGGTCAGGACAGACAATGGGAGGATGACAGCTGAATGGAGATGGAGCTGGACCGGGTTAAACCCACTATCTAACAACAACAACAACATAATTGGATTCTCTGACTTCTCCAGAGCGAGAATGGTAACAGTACAAATTGTGCATCCCAACAACTTCTAATTGCAAGAGTTTGTTTTGTAAACAACAACAGACAAAACGCTGAAAATGATCCCTTGGGATGTGTGTCTCAGGAGCGTTAGTCTCAGGTAACGACACAAAGAGACACCTCAGGCTCTGTCATCTGCATGCTGTCTGCTGCCTCACCGAGGATCAATAACTCCATTTACTGTACAAAACCTCCTGTTCCATCTCCAGGCACACCAGCCCCCAATACTGACACAACTGTTACTAACGCAGGAGGAAACGGAGACCATTTACATTCCTCACCTTCACACAAAGTGCTCCGAAATGAAATTAGATTTTTTCTAATGAGACTTTTTATTAATTTATTTTTTACAAAAGAACCTAAATGGTTGAGCCTCTCTCCTCTCATGCATAAACACATCGCTGCCTTGAGCTGAACTGTGAATTTAGAGCTGAACTCATCGAACTTCTGAGAATCACTGGAGAGCAGAGAGTAGAGAGAGAGAAAGTGTGCGTGTGTGTGCGTGCATGTGTGTGCGTGCATGCGCGAGACTTCCAGAGGGTTCTGAGAGGGGCCAGTGGTGGTAGACACTCTCCTGCCCTCTTCCCTCTTCTCATGAGGAGGGTGACACACAGGTAATGGACTCCTCTGTAGTGCCTATCAGGACAGAGCTGTGTGATTACAGGCCTGCCCGCACTCTGCCACACAGAGGAGGGAGAGAGGGACAGAGGGAGGGACAGAGGGAGGAAGCCTCTGAACTGAAACAAGCAGCACCCACTTTCCAATCACCCACCTTCCCATCACCCACCTTCCCAGCACCAAACCAGCTCCCTCCGGCTCAATAAGGTCAACGAGTTAGCTCCCAAACTAGATGTGGCCCTGCAGTGAAGGTGTGTGTGTATGGCCAGCTGTACAGGTGTGTGTGTGTGTGTGTGGCCAGCTGTACAGGTGTGTGTGTGTGTGGCCAGCTGTACAGGTGTGTGTTGGCAGCTGTTACAGGTGTTGTGTGGTGTGTGGGGCCAGCTGATACAGGTGTGTGTTGGCCAGACGTGTACAGGGTGTAATTTGTGTGTGTGTGCCTGTACCAGGTGTGTGTGTGTGTGGCCAGCTGTACAGGTGTGTGTATGGCCAGCTGTACAGGTGTGTGTGTGTGTGGCCAGCTGTACAGGTGTGTGTATGGCCAGCTGTACAGGTGTGTGTGTGTGTGGCCAGCTGTACAGGTGTGTGTATGGCCAGCTGTACACGCCGTGTGTGTGTATGTGTGGCCAGCTGTACAGGTGTGTGTGTGTGTGGCCAGCTGTACAGGTGTGTGTGTGTGTGGCCAGCTGTACAGGTGTGTGTGTGTGTGGCCAGCTGTACAGGTGTGTGTATGGCCAGCTGTACAGGTGTGTGTGTGGCCAGCTGTACAGGTGTGTGTGTGGCCAGCTGTACAGGTGTGTGTGCAGTACCAGAGGTGCTTCTGTAGAGGGTGCCAGGTGAGGCTGTGTGTGAGGGGCTTCGGTACAGCGGGCCCTGGAAAGAGCGGTCCTCGTAGATGGGTGTGATGTGACGGTCAGGGGACATGGCTGAGCGCAGGTCCTGCCCCGGCTGGCTGGAGTAGGAGCTACGCATGCCTGGGGGAGGAGGGGGAGGACAGTAGGGAGGAGGGGGACAGGGGAGAGTGGAGGTACAGGGGGGGGAGGGACAGTGGGAGGAGGAGAGGGGAGTGGGGACGGGGAGGAGGAGAGGGGAGTGAGGACAGGGGTGGAGGAGAGTTAAACAAGGAATTGGCAGAATTTTTCATCTCATTTTCATTTACACTTTCTACAATGGGGAAAAGGTCTGACACAGAGATGCAGGGCAGGGAGGGGAGGGGAGAGGACAGAGGAGGGGAGAGGAGGAGAGGAGGAGAGAAGAGAGGAGGAGAGAAGAGAGGAGGGGAGAAGAGAGGAGGAGAGGAGAGAGGAGGGGAGAGGAGGAGAGAAGGGGAAAGGAGGAGAGAAGGGGAGACTCAGAGCACCATCAGTGACCTCTGGTTTGTCAGCGTTCATCCACATTAGCATCACAGTGACAGCGTTAGAAGCTACACACACAGAAGCAGGAGGGTTGACTACATGAAGAGGTATGGAGTGGCAGCAAGACTCTCAGAGCTGAAACCCTGTATGTTCAAGCATCTGAAGCTCACAGCTAAGCTGCTACTTAACACCTCACTGAAAAGTATTGAAGTCTCATTTCCATGTTTGTGGACAGCGAAGACTGAGGTAGCTGTTCTCCTAACAACCTGCTGACCTCCACCTCAAGCACCACACTAACAGATGCTCAGAATGGGCCCTAACTGGAGGCATCATTATGCCCTGCCTAGTGCTGAGACTCACAAGGCAGGCGATGATAAGGCAGGCTAGGAGGGAGGAGAGGATGGACTGAGGGATGAGTACAGCCAGTTAGCAGGCGGATGAGTCTATGATCCCTAATTAGAACCTGAGTCTCCTGGGGTGGGAGATGGACGTCAGTCCTAATGGCTAAATTACAAGGACAATTCATCTTCATCTTCATGTACTGACTTTGGTAGAGAGAAGAGATGGCTGCAGGGGAGAGGGGGAGGAGAGAAGTGAGCAAGAGAGGAGGAAGAAGGGGAGAAGGGGGGAGGAGAGGCGAGAGGGATGCAGTGAAGAGAAGGAGTAGAGGAGAGAGAGGATGAGAGTAGAAGGAGGGGAGGGAGGGGTGGAGAGGAGAGGGAGGGTGGAGAGGAGGGAGGGATGGAGAGGAGAGGGAGGGTGTAGAGGAGAGGGAGGGTGGAGAGGAGGAAGGGTGGAGAGGAGGGAGGGTGTAGAGGAGAGGGAGGGATGGAGAGGAAAGGGAGGGATGGAGAGGAGGGAGGGTGGAGAGGAGGGAGGGTGTAGAGGAGGGAGGGTATGGAGGAGAGGACAGCAAGGTACGTCTACACAACTCAGGTTTCAAGGCGCTGATCATCAATGATAATGAGATTTGGTGTGTGACTGTCCTGTTACTACGGATACGGCTAATGCGGCTACTGCAGCTCCTGTTACGTCATCACTCGGCAACAGCCCCGATGGCAACAGGGAAGGGGGGGGGGAGGGGGGGAGTGAATGCGAGGATATATACTGTTAAGTTCATGATGGGAGGGAGAGAGGAAGAGAGGGAGCAGGAGGGGGAGAACAGGAGAGTGTAACTGAGCATGGGGCAGGATGATTAGCCCTGCTCCAGTGTAGATGAGGGCCATGAACACTGCAGTAATGACCAGGCAGAGACACCCTCCCGCTGGCCTGCAGTAGTGCCACACTTGGACTCTTGGATAATAGCAGCTGTGAGGGCATCTCTCTAAAGCACTCCAAACTTCCATTATAACAAGTTTTGATACTGACAGGAGAAAATAGAAATAATGATTTCACTCACAGCCAAGTGGTAACAACATAACAAACACAGACACACACACACACACACTAACAAACAAGCAGAAGAGCATCCAGACAGATAAGAGCAGAAGAAGAGTGTGTTCACCTGGGGCTCCATCAGCCAGGGGGTCTGCTCACATCCAGAGGCAGCATAAAGAAGCATTCACACTCAGTTAGTTCTGCTTGAAGCTGTCGTAGCTAACATCTGAAGTGAACTTCAGGACCAGACAGCGTCTCACCCTGACTGTACTTCCACATGTTCCTACAGCTCCAGTTTGATTGACAGCAGTGTCACAAAAGAAGCCAAGAAGGAAGGTGTGTGTCGCCAAAGCCGATTGGCTGGAATAGGACTACTTGAACATGATTAGCTGGAAAGTAGCGGGCCCCTTCGAAATGAAAAACGTACATGCCAGGCGATCTGCGATGCTCCAACTCTCACAGAGCCTTACTAGAAAACACTACATGTTTATTGGGCACAAAGTGTTTGTGAAGAAAAAGTGAACCTCTGTATTTTTAAGTTGAGTTCTTTGAATATGAAATGGCCGGTCCCCATCGCTGCTGTGGACTCGAGGACATGTCTGAGTGGTGCTTTATGTGACCTGTGTGGCATCAGCCAATACAGACAGCACAGCTCAAACACAGATAACTCTACTCAGGAGATGATTGGCCAACAGGTAGAGCACTGAGATGAACACTACTTCGACTGTGGTGACAAAATACTGGCCACTTATTCTCCACTTCCTGGGATAATAGCGAACGGCCTGCTCGGTTTGAGTTTGCCTCAGGGTGAAACAACAGAAAGCTGTTAGGAGATGCTTCTTTTAGACACTGTTTTAGTTTGGGGTTCTTTCCCAGGGTGCAATGCGACAGGGTGGCCCTGCTATTAGTGGACATTCCTCCTCCTCTACACACCCTCTCCACAGTCTCTACACACCCTCTCCACAATCTCTCTCAGCACCAGCAAGACACCAGAAGAAAAGCTGAAGAGAGAGGGTCTCTCTGAGCTAGTGGATCTTAACAGAGAGACCTGCAGGACAGAAAGAGCTAGTGGATCTTAACAGAGAGACCTGCAGGAGGGAGACCACTGCTTCTCAGACACTGTCACACAACTCCAATTTTGATGCTTTCAAATGTCAAGTCAGACTCCTAACTGACAGCCTCGCTAGGGAGCAAGACAGCAGATCTATCAATCAACAACACAATACAAACTGCTTGGAGGGGCTGTCAAGCAGGAGACAGGAAGCCAGCAGAGTTGACAGGCTGCGGGATGGAAAGGCATTATTGCCTCTGCTGAATTAATAGACGATCATGAAATGACTGAGTAACAAGAGAGAGTTTCATCTCATTTATCTTAAAAGACTTGACTTGCTTGTTTATAATGTCAACAGCCCTAACTACATGTACTAAATTAATTCTGTACATATTTTTCTTGAAAGGATGGATCTCTGATGGTCTTAGAGAAGCGTACAGTTAGAGAGAAGCGTACAGTTAGAGAGAATTACAGAATGGAAAAGATCACATGATCAGATGCATCTAAGGACCTGTGGTGGAGCCCTAACCACATAGAGGTGTGTGTATGTGTGTGTGTGTGTGCGTGTGCGTGTGTGTGTATGTGTGTATGTGTACAGCCATCAGGCCATGGAGACATGGTGTGTGTAAGTGTGTGTGTCTGTGTGTACAGCCACCAGGCCATGGAGACATGGTGTGTGTATGTGTGTGTGTCTGTGTACAGCCACCAGGCCATGGAGACATGGTGTGTGTGTATGTGTGTGTGTGCGTGTGCGTGAGGAGCAGGAATGGAAAAGAACATCAGGGGAGAACCTTTCACCATGTCAACTCTGTCTCTCTGTGTGTGTGTCTCTCTCTTTCTGTGTGTGTGTCTCTCTCTTTCTGTGTGTGTGTCTGTGTGTGTCTCTTTCTGTGTGTGTGTCTGTGTGTCTCTCTCTTTCTGTGTATGTCTGTCTGTGTGTGTGTCTCTCTCTTTCTGTGTGTGTGTCTGTGTGTGTCTTTCTTTCTGTGTGTGTGTGTCTGTGTGTGTCTCTCTTTCTGTGTGTGTGTGTGTGTGTCTCTCTCTTTCTGTGTGTGTGTGTCTGTCTCTGTGTGTGTGTGTGTCTGTCTCTGTGTGTGTGTGTGTGTGTGTCTCTTTCTGTGTGTCTCTCTCTTTCTGTGTGTGTGTCTGTCTCTCTCTCTCTGTGTGTGTCTGTCTGTGTGTGTATGTGTGTGTGTCCCTCTCTCTTTCTGTGTGTGTGTGTCTGTCTGTGTGTGTGTGTGTCTCTCTCTTTCTGTGTGTGTGTCTGTCTCTCTTTCTGTGTGCGTGTCTGTCTCTCTTTCTGTGTGTGTCTCTCTCTGTCTCTTTCTTTGTGGGTCTCTCTGTCTCTCTTTCTGTCTGTCTCTCCCTCTCTCTCTTTCTCTCTGCCTCTCTCTGTCTCTCTCACTCTCTCTGTCTCTCTCTTTTTCTTTGTCTCTCTGTCTGTTTTTGTCTCTCTTTCTCTGTCTCTTTCTTTCTGCCTCTCTCTCTGTCTCTCTGCCTCTCTGGTTCCAGACACGATCGTTTATGCAAGACAGTTCTAGTCCTCAGTTGTGCGTACATGTGTATGTATGAGTGCGTACAGTACTCACATGTGTGTGCACAATACATGTGTGTGTAGATGTGTGTGTGTGCGTCCCTCACCGGTGAGACTCTCAGGGCGAGGCACCATACTCTCGTAGACGTCGTAGCTGTGCGCTGCGTAGGGGTCTGCATGACGGAGCAGGGAGTGAGGCAGAGAGTGAGGCAGGGAGTGAGGCAGAGAGCGAGGCAGGGAGCTGCAGTGTTGGGGCACAGCCGTCATGCTGGAGCGCGTCGCTGGAGACCCGGGGCCCGGCTGCTGGGTGAGGGGCGGAGCTCCGTCCAGCACGGTGAGCGGGGAGCCCCTCCGCCCGGACGCCACCCCCTGGTGGGGTGAGGAGGTGCGTCCAGAGCTGGCCAGGCGGCGCAGCGTGGCGGGGGAGCCCCGGGAGGCAGGGGGCAGTGTTGAGGAGAACACACTGGCCAGTGGTCTGGGCTCCGTCACGATGGGCGAGGCGTACGCCCCTCCAGACGGCACACCGCGCAGGGAGGAGCGTCCAGGAGAGAAGCCGCTGGCGTAGGCTGGAGACTGGGCACGGGAAGGCACAGAGCTCACCCTGCGCATGGCCCGCCCCGGGACCGCCGAAGTCATCACAGGGACCTGGGGAAGAAACACAGTTAGTGATGCCAGGCTACGCTCTCACCACAGCTACGCTCTCACCACAGCTACGTTCTCACCACAGCTACGCTACGCTCTCACCACAGCTACGCCACGCTCTCACCACAGCTACGCTCTCACCACAGCTACGCTCTCACCACAGCCACGCTCTCACCACAGCTACGCTCTCACCACATCCAGGCTATGCTACGCTCTCACCACAGCTACGCTCTCACCACAGCTACGCCACGCTCTCACCACAGCTACGCCACGCTCTCACCACAGCTACGCCACGCTCTCACCACAGCTACGCTCTCACCACAGCTACGCCACGCTCTCACCACAGCCACGCTCTCACCACAGCTACGCTCTCACCACAGCCAGGCTACGCCACGCTCTCACCACTGCCAGGCTACGCTACGCTCTCACCACAGCCACGCTCTCACCACAGCTACGCTCTCACCACAGCCACGCTCTCACCACAGCTACGCTCTCACCACAGCTACGCTCTCACCACAGCTACGCCACGCTCTCACCACAGCTACGCTCTCACCACAGCTACGCCACGCTCTCACCACAGCTACGCTCTCACCACAGCCACGCTCTCACCACAGCTACGATCTCACCACAGCTACGCTTCGCTCTCACCACAGCTACGCCACGCTCTCACCACAGCTACGCTCTCACCACAGCTACGCCACGCTCTCACCACAGCTACGACACGCTCTCACCACAGCCAGGGTTTATGCTGTGTGACACAGGGAAGCACCGCTTTAACCTACACCTGTACGCTGCAGGAGTTTGAAGCAGCGTACCTGCGTGGACGCCTGCCCCTCGGCCCGAGTGCTCCTCAGTAAGGTGGCTCCGCCTGCAGCAGGGAAGGACTGCTGGCCTCTCTGCTCTGCCTTGGATGCGTTCTGACAGTAGTAGTTACTGCCATCCTGGTAACCGCTGTCTGAGTAAGAGTTCATCTGGGTGGAGCAGCGTGAGGTCCCTGTAGACCCTGCCAGGGGGAGAGAGGGAAGGGGGAGAGAAGGGGGAGAGAGAGAGAGAGAGAGAGAGGGAGAGAGAGAGAGAGAGAGAGAGAGAGAGAGAGAGAGGGAAGGGGAGGCAGGGAGAGAAGTGAGAGAGAGAGAGAGAGAGAGAGAGGGAAGGAAGGAAGGGGGAGGCAGGGAGAGAAGAGAGAGAGAGAGAAGAGAGAAGAGGGAGAGAGAGAGAGAAGAGAGAGAGAGAGAGGGAAGAGGGAGGCAGAGATAGAAGAGAGAGAGGAAAGAGAGAGAGGAGGAGAGGGGGGAGAAGGGAGAGAGAGAAGAGCAAGAAGAAAGAGAGAGAGGAGGAGAGGGGGGAGCAGGGGGGTATAGATGAAAGAGAATCAGTGACGTCACAGAGATCCATGACCTTTCTGCCCCCAGCAGTGCTAACGACCACACACAGCTAGAGGGAACAGCCCCTCCCCTCCACAGCCCTCCACAGCCCCTCCCCTCCACAGCCCTCCCCTCCACAGCCCTCCCCTCCACAGCCCTCCCCTCCACACCCACACTCATTAGCACAGTACACAGCTGAGTTCAAAGCACCATTATCCCTCTCATTAAACACAGACACATTAACACAGTCAGACAGACAGACAGACAGTCAGACAGTCAGACAGTCAGACAGACAGACAGACAGACAGGTAGGCAGGCAGGCAGGCACAGACAGACAGACAGACAGACAGGCAGGCAGGCAGGCACAGACAGACAGACAGAGACAGACAGACAGACAGAGACAGACAGGCAGGCACAGACAGACAGACAGGCAGGCACAGACAGACAGACAGACAGGCAGGCAGGCAGGCAGACAGGCAGGCAGGCAGGCAGGCAGGCAGGCAGGCAGGCAGGCAGGCAGGCAGGCATTACTAGGTGATAGAAACAGACCCTCACTTTCATGCAGGGAGTTCTGCTCTGGGGAGAACAGGGGCAGCTCTGGCTGTGCTTTGCTGTGGTAGGAGGACTGCTGGGAGCCTTCGGGGCCCCCTGGTCTGGCCTCGGTGCCGCTGGCGTCTGAGGGAGGGACAGGAGGAAGATAGTCTCACAGCAAAAGACTTAACTCTGAATTCTCAAGTTCACTTCAGGTGGCATAAAAAGCATTTATTCCACAACATTAATTTCATCCTCGTATAAATCTTCAGTCATTGCATTTTATCGGCCTCTTCATTCCTGGAGGAGACATTTCAAGGTTTCTACCTTGCAGGACTCCTTTTCTCAAGAAACTCCCTTCTTAAGTCAGGTATCCCGTGTCAGTATCCTGCGGTTCCTTAGCAGGATCCAGCCCTGCTCCCTCCCCACTCAGCTCTGGACAACAAAACAACAAGCTAGCTAAGTGTACCCACAGAGAACAGGCCGGTGCTGAGAGTGGGGGCTGGCGAAGTGGGGGCTGGCGAAGTGGGGGCTGGCGGGGTGGGGGCTGGCGAGGTGGGGGCTGGCGGGGTGGGGGCTGGCGAGGTGGGGGCTGGCGGGGGGGGGGCGAGGTGTGGGCTGGCCGGTGGGGGCTGCCGAAGTGGGGCTGGCGCGGTGGGAGGCTGGCGAAGGTGGGGGGCGGCGAGGTGCGGCTGGCGAGGTGCGGGGCTGGCGACCTAGCCTCCTCCTCTTCGCACCCTCCCCACCCAACGGGCGCTAGGGGATCCTGGCCCCTGGCCCTCCGCGTGGGGCTGGCGACGGTGGGGCTGGCGGCCGCCGTGCGGGCTGCGCCACACATTCGCGGTGCCTGGTCTGGGTTGGTTCCCCACCCTGCCCTCCATTTACCCCTCTCCTCAGCGTGGGGCGCTCGGCGAGTGTGGGGGCTGGCGGGGGGGGGGCTGGCACAATGGGGGCTGGTGGGGTGGGGGCTGGCTGATGGAGGGAAGGCTGGTTTCCCTGGCCTGTTTACATAAAGATCTGTTGACACTGAGGCCTTGTGTCAGGCTGGCACTGCCAATCACACGTTGCCAAGCTGTCCGCCTGGTGACCAACACTTCGGCACTGTTGATTGGCTAAGCTTTGGCCAGCACTTCAGTAAATCCAGTTCAGCCAATCATTATGTCATGTCTCACATCACAGCTCGCCCGCTGTGCGAGGGTGAGGGGGACAGTGTTCAACCTCTCGGAGATAAAAGCCCACGTTTGCGTTTGAGACGGATTTCTGTTTGCATTTCAAAACACCATCAAACATTCATACTGGATGATAAAAGAGTGTTAAGAAGCATATTTGTAGTTTACCCACAATGCACCTCTGATCAGGGAAGCACTTCTGACCAAACACTCGTGCTTTTGTCCCCTTGTTCACAGCAGCAAAAGTGTGTGTTGAATCCAGTGGCCTTGGCTCACACACACACACACAGCTTCTGCGGGCACAGTGTGTGTGCGTTGTGTGCTTGTGTGTGTGTGTTGAGACAGTGGTGGCTCAACACACACACACACACTTCTGGCACAGTGTGTGTAGTGTGTGTGTGTGTTGAGACAGTAGTGGCTCAACACACACACACACTTCTGGCACAGTGTGTCACCTGCAGGCACCTGCAGTGGCTCCTGACAGGTGCTGATGAATGAGGCTGCACACTGGAAAACATCTCCACCTTCTAGCAGTCTTCACAAATACTCCCCCACCGTCAGCCTCTACTGCCCCCTCCCCTCCACCTTCAGCCTCTACTGCCCCTCCCCTCCACCCTCCAGCTCTTACTGCCCCCTCCCCTCCACCTCCAGCCTCTACTGCCCCCCCCCCTCCAGCCTCTACTGCCCCCCCACCTTCCAGGCCTCTATCGCCCCCTCCCCCCAGCCTCTAACCTCTCCCCGCACCCCCCCACCCTCCAGCCTCTACTGCCCCCCCACCTCCAGCCTCTACTGCCCCCCCCAGCTACTGCCCCCGCCCCCCCCCCCACCTCCAGCCTCCTACTGCCCCCCACCTCCAGCCTCTACTGCCCCCCCACCTCCAGCCTCTACTGCCCCCCCACCTCCAGCCTCTACTGCCCGCCCACCTCCAGCCTTCTACTGCCCCCCTCCCCCACCTCTACTGCCCCCGCCCCCCCACCTCCAGCCTCTACTGCCCTACCACCCACCTCCAGCCTCTAACAGCCCCCCACCTCCAGCCCTTCTACTGCCCCTCCCCTCCACCTCCAGCCTCTACTGCCCCCTCCCCCCCTCCGCCTCTACTGCCCAGTCCTCCCCTCACCCAGCCTCTACTCCCCCCTCCCCCCAGCCTCTACTGCTTCCTCCTCCTCCTGTCTCCCTCTCCACCTGTCCCCATCAGCCCCTCCTTCTAGTCACTGCAACTGTTAAACCTGCTCTAGAAGTGTGGTGTTAGTTCATTCACATCCTATTAAACTGCAGAGATAGTTTCAAACCTGCTGTGGATCTGCCGAGTTGTGTTATATACCCAGATGTAGATGGTTTATCTGCCTGTTTGAAAACTGCAGCGCTAGTTTTTTATACACCTGCTGTAGAACTGACCACAGCTGTGAATGACCCTGGGTTTCATCTTAATAAATACTCAGCCCCTCATCATAAATACAAGTAAACTAGATCTGTCTCTCATCATCGACATGTATCCCATCATGCTTTCTAACTTCATTACATCGTCGATTGACGTTTCAGGAAGAACACATAACTGCTGTAGGCTTGTATATCATCAACAGCAGATGAATCCATATCAATCACAAACAGGCCTCTTCGGTATTCTCATGATGTTCTTGGAACACTGCTCTTCTGCCTCAGAGCAAATATGGAGCGTCACGCGAGCAGAGCGCAGGCTGGTAGAGTCTTCACATCCCCTGTGCACAGAGCACAGGCTGGTAGAGTCTTCATATCCCCTGTGCACAGAGCACAGAGCACAGGCTGGGAGTCTTCACATCCCCTGTGCACAGAGCACAGAGCACAGGCTGGGAGTCTTCATATCCCCTGTGCACAGAGCACAGGCTGGTAGAGTCTTCATATCCCCTGTGTACAGAGCACAGGCTGGTAGAGTCTTCATATCCCCTGTGTACAGAGCACAGGCCCCTGGCAGTGGAGCCCCGGCAGAGAGTCCCTCCATGTCGTTGAATAAGCCATGAAATACACACATCAGCGCATCCTGATAGTTTACCCACTCAGAGGGTCTGGAGAAGGTCCTGCTGCTATCCAGAACAAACAGCTGCAGTGCATCACTTCCTGTGACTCTGTCCCTACAATACAAGTGAGTGTAGTGTGCCAGACTGTACTAGACTGTACTCAACTGGGGTGTACTACACTGTAGTGTAGTAGACTGTACTAGACTGTAGTGTACTAGGCTGTAGTGTACTAGACTGTAGTGTACTAGACTATACTAGACTGTAGTGTACTAGACTGTAGTGTACTAGACTGCACTACACTGTAGTGTACTAGACTGTAGTGTACTAGACTGCACTACACTGTAGTGTGCTAGACTGTAGTGTACTAGACTGTAGTGTACTGGACTGGGAGAGGGGTGCATGTGAAGGAGCGTACCTGCAGATCTCCAGGGAAGAGACTTTTCAGACGAGCTGAAAGACAAGAGGAGAGAGAGAGAGGGAGGGTGGGAGGGAGGGAGAGAGGGAGAGAGAGAGAGGAGAGGGAGAGAGTGTGGAGAGAGAGGGAGGTTGGGAAGAGAGAGGGGGAGGGAGGGAAGAGGAGGGAGGGTGGGAGAGAGGAGGAGGAGGGAGGGAGGAGAGGCGTGGGACAGAGGAGAAGGAGAGGGGAGGTGGGAGAGAGAGAGGGAGAGGAGGTGGGAGAGAGAGAGGGAGCGGAGGGAGAGGCTGGTGGGAGAGAGGAGGTGGAGAGAGGGAGGAGGAGGGTGGCGATGTCGAGAGGAGGAGGGGGGTGCGAGGGTGGACAGAGAGGGGGTGGCGAGAGAGAGAGGAGGGTGGAGAGAGAGAGGGAGGGACGGGAGAGAGGGGGAGAGAGGGAGGGTGGAGAGGGGAGGGAGGGAGGGTGGGTTGGTCGAGAGGAGGAGGGAGGGTGGACAGAGGGAGGGAGGGTGGAGGAGAGAGGAGGAGGAGGAGAGGGTGGGAGACGCGGAGGGAGGGTGGGAGGGAGGGGTGGAAGAGTGTAGGAGAGAGGGAGGAGGAGGGGGTGGGTGGGACGAGAGGGAGAGTATATTTATTAAAATCTGAGAGACAGAAAAACACTGCATACCCGCTTAAAGTGACACCAGTGTTAAATCAAGCATAACACAAACACAAACTGATTCATTCACACAAGCCACAACTAGAATTGTGCAGAGGGCATGTGCCAAGGACTCTCTCTGGTCTCTCTGTTTCTCTCCTCTGTGTCTCTCTCGTGTCTTTCTCTGGTCTCTCTCTGTGTCTCTCTCTGTGTCTGTCTCTCTGTCCTGTACTCTCTGTCTGTCTCTCTCTTCCCACACACAGCACACACACACACACAACACACACACACACACACACACACACACACACACACGACAACACACACACACACAACACACACACAACACCACACCTGGTTTAAAGATTGCGGTTTACTCGTACTAGTTAAGGTTGTGTCGTATAGATAAGGTGTGTGGTTGCGGTGTACCTGGTAAGGTGTGGTGCTGTACTGGTAAGGTGTGGTGCTGCACTGGTAAGGTGTGGTGCTGTGCTGGTAAGGTTTGGTGGTATATTGGTAAGGTTTGGTGGTATATTGGTAATGTGTTGTTCTAGGGTTAGACTAGGAGATGACCTTGTCTTTGAACCTCTCCTCCTCTCTGGGACTACAGAGGACAGAGATCCACAGCCATGCTTGTGTGAACAGCATGGCTGAGGAGGAAGTCAGTCAGACGTTCGGACAGCTTGAGGAGGGAACTACGTTTGTTGAGTTAAAGCAGGTTAATGCTAATGCTAATGCTAACCATCACATCTACCTCAGGGGATCTCCACCAGTATGAAACGCTGCTCTCACCCCCCATTTGTTTTCGCCTCTCCCCTCCTCCTTCCTCAACACTGCAGTGCACCTGCTGCTTCCTGCAGCTCGTCTCCCAGCTTCCCGTCAGAGAGGCTGTTAGAGCCGCTCGGAGACTCAGGGAAAAGCTATCAGCAGGCTAACGAGACGCAAGTAATTAAAAGAGGAAGTCTGAAGATGTCGGCTCCACTGAGCCACAGCCAATGAGATGGCCTCAAATGTCTGCCATCAACCATTACTCCATCTCTTTCTCACAGTCAGTCAATCTCTCTCTGCCTGCCTGTCTCTTGTTGTTTGTCTCCATCTGTGTCTAGCTCCCTTAGTCACCGTCTCTCCTTCCCTTTGGTCTGACTGTCTCTGCCTTCCCTCTCTTTCACCCTTCTCTTACCCTCTGCTACCCACAACCCTGCAGAAGCCTGCAGATGGAAGAGCATATCTGGAAGGTCTCTCACACTGACGACCCTGCAAGGCTGGAAATCAACCCCAACATAGGAGGGGCAGGGTGGACACTCCACACCCACACTCTCTCCAGAAGACCAGCCTCACACTCTCTCCAGAAGATCAGCCTCACACTCTCTCCAGAGGACCAGCCCCACACCCACACTCTCTCCAGAGGACCAACCCCACACCCACACTCTCTCCAGAAGACCGGCCCCACACAAACACTCTCTCCAGAGGACCAGCCCCATACTCTCTCCAGAAGACCAGCCCCACACAAACACTCTCTCCAGAGGACCAGCCCCACACTCTCTCCAGAGGACCAGCCCCATACCCACACTCTCTCCAGAAGACCAGCCTCACACTCTCTGCAGAGGACCAGCCCCACACCCACACTCTCTCCAGAAGACCAGCCCCACACTCTCTCCAGAAGACCAGCCCCACACCAACACTCACTCTTTAGAGAGAGCCAAGACTCTTAAAGCCATTGCCATACATATCCATAGTGTGGGTCTCCAGTTGTGTGTGCGTCAATTTATTTTTTAATATTTCATTTTTATATTTCATTTTTATATTACATTTAAGTATTTCCTTTATGTACTTGATATATCTATGTGTTACAATACTTCATCCCTGGTTGCCTCTGTCTGAGGTGAGATATGCAAAGCCAATAGAGAACACAGTGCTAATGGCCACTGATAAAACCTGTCCATTAAACAATTCCCTAAAAATGTCCCAGTCCATTAACCACCAATCTAATACCTCTGCAGCTCTGGGAACGGGCCCTTCTTCTACTTCCTTAATGTGACTGTAACCATGGTGATAACCCCCTCTCCAAACTGTAACCATGGTGATAAGCCCATCTCCAAACTGTAACCATGGTGATAACCCCTTATCCAAACTGTAACCATGGTAATAACCCCCTCTCCAACCTGTAACCATGGTGCTAGCCCTCCTCTCCACACTGTAACCATAGTGATAACCCTTCTCCAAACTGTATCCATGTTGATAATCCTCCTCTCCAAACTGTAACCATGGTGCTAATCCCCCTCTCCAACCTGTAACCATGGTGCTAGCCCTCCTCTCCACACTGTAACCATAGTGATAACCCTTCTCCAAACTGTAACCATAGTGATAACCCTCCTCTCCAAACTGTAACCATAGTGATAACCCTTCTCCAAACTGTAACCATAGTGATAACCCTCCTCTCCAACCTGTAACCATGTGAATAACCTCATCGCCAATCTGCTTGATACCTACTAAATGGATGCAGACAGGCACTGATGTTACTCAGCGTATGTCAAGATTGCTTCACGCTCACACTGTCTGCAGGAGACATTCCTACCACGACGCCACAGCAGAGAGGATTCAGAGATTGAGATGTCCAGATAGAGGAGAGTGACTGGAGGAGAACACTGCTTCCTGTGTTCTTAACATTACTGAGGCCAGGCTGGGTTAGAAGCACAACACTGTCTGTGCGTGGTGTGTGTGCATGTGCATGTGTGTGTGTTTGTATGTGTGTGCGTGTGTTTGGCATGTGTGCATGTGTTTGGCATGTATGTGCGTGTGTTTGGCATGTATGTGTGTGTGTTTGGCATGTATGTGTGTGTGTTTGTATGTGTGTGCGTTTGTTTGGCGTGTGTGTGGCATGTATGTGCGTGTGTTTGGCATGTATGTGTATGTGTGTGTGTGTGTTTGGCATGTATGTGTGTGTGTGTGTGTGTGTGTGTGTGTCTGAACCGCAGGGAGGGTTGACGCTAAGAGTCACACACAACACTGCTTCAGTGAGCCTGGATCACACTACACATCTTACTATCTCTTCACTCACACTCACACACACACACGCACGCACACACACACACACACACACACACACACACACATCAGTGCACACATAGATCTTCTTAATAGTTTATCTGAGCGAGCATAGCACCTTGCCATAGGGGAGGTGATGCAGCGTAGAGCACAGTAGAATCAAGTCTATTGAATTCTATCGAGTGCTACCTTATTGATCCCAAGAGGGATATTGCACCAATGTAGTGTATCCTTTCTACTTATACATGTAGGGGCTTTCAGGCAGATCATTCATATAACATGACACCTCCACCATCTCTGGAGCCCAACCAATTGGATGAGAGGGAAATGACATTATCCCATATTTACAATCCAATCAGCTTTTGGCCCACTGCTGTGTTGCCATGCCACAAGGAGGCGGACACCATGTGTCAATGTGTGATAGTATCCTAAACACACACACAGTGAGTGTGTATGGCGACGAGATGTAGTGTATCAGAAACGTATTTCTGTTATATGTTAGTGAGTGTAAGATGTGTTTGTGCAAGTCTGTGTGTGAGATGTCTGTGTGCATGTGATGAATATGTCTGTGCGTGTGTGTGAGGAATATGTTTGTGTGTGTGTTTGTGTGTGAGGGATATGTTTGTGTGTGTGTCTGTGTGTGTGTGTGTGAGGGATATGTTTGTGTGTGTGAGCATGTGTAAGGGATGTGTGTGTGTGTGTGTAAGAGAGGGATAGGTTTGTGTGTGTGTATGTGTGTGTGGGTGAGGGATATGTGTGTGTGTGAAGGACAGGTTTGTGTGTGTGTGTGTGTGCGCGCACGCGTGTGTGTGAGGGATGTGTGTGTGTGTGTGTGTGTGTGTGTGTGAACGACAGGTTTGTGTGTGTGTGTGAGAGGGATAGGTTTGTGTGTGTGTGTGTGTGTGTGTGTGAGGGATATGTTTGTGTGTGTGTGTGTGTGTGAGAGGGATAGGTTTGTTTGTGTGTGTGTGTGTGTCTCTGATCTTTACCTGCCACTCGCAGCGTCAGGTGACTCGGACCCAAGTCTGCATCGTTCCAGCTGATTGGCCACAATCTGTCTCTCCACTTCCAACTCTCTGGTCAGCCGCTCAAACTGCAGCTCCTACGGTAACACACACAGGACACACAGCACCGGCAGGTCAGAAACGCTGCGTGTGCAAGGCTGCTCCTCCTAATGACCACCACAGCAGTGGGAAGAGGAGGGTTGGAGGAGCACCCAGGCAGACAGCTAGGGTAATGAAACACTAAATAACACGTAGTGAAAGACTAACATACATTATATGCTGTTATGAATCCACACACAGACAACCAGTAATCCCCTGGTGGCGCCCACACACACACACACACACACACACACACACACACACAGATAAGCATCATTTCCAGCCGTGCAGACACGGTGAGCAGAGTCCGTTTTCCTGGGCTCTAGGGAGAGCTGCCCAAATCAGCATCTGACTCCTCTAATTATCCAAGCAGAGAACGGCTGCAACTCTGGGATGTGTGTGAGTCAGGCTCCAAGCACTGCAGCATGTCACACACACACAGGCAAACATTTGAATGTTAATACTGTACATCACATACCCTGTCACATATGCTGGCCCTATCACCCACCACACACACACACACACACACACACACACACACACACACACAAACTCTCTCTCTTACCGTTCCCGCATGTGGGACAGACAAGGCAGCCTGTTCTAGGGTTGTTCTTCCAGCCCTGTGTCCCTTTGCAAGCCTCCAGCTTTCCGCTCCCCCCCCCCCTCTCTCTCCTCCGCTCCCTCTATCTCTCTCTTGGTTCTCCGCTCCCTCTCTCTCTCTCTCTGTTTCTCCGCTCCCTCTCTCCCTCTCTCTCTCTGTTTCTCCGCTCCCTCTCTCTCTCTCTGTTTCTCCGCTCCCTCTCTCTCTGTCCTGTCTCTCTCTCTCCTCTGTCTCTCTCTCTCTGGTCTCGTCTCTCTCTGGGTCTCTCTCTCTCTCTGGTTTCTCCACCCCCTCTCTCTAGCTGCTCTCCACCCCCCTCTCCCCCCCCCCCTCTCTCTAATAGCTCTCCCACTGTGTTCCCCCCTCTCTCTAGCTCTCTCCACCCCCTCTCTCTCTGGCCTAGGCCAGCCCTTTTCCATGCATCTCCTGTTTAACCTCTGAAGGTGCACTAAGATTCCCTGAACACCGACTAGACTTGACATGGTCCCGCTGATAACACCTCCCACTCCCTTCATCTCTCCCCTCTTCTTTATTCATCTCTACCCTGCTACTCCCCCTTCTCTCTCGCCCTCTTTCCCCCCTTCCCTTTCTCTCTCTCTCTACTCCCCCTTTCTCTCTCTCTCTGCCTCCCTCCCTTTCTCCCTCCCTTTATCACTCTCTACCCTCTACCTCCCCCTTTCTCTCTCTCTCTCTGCCTCCCTCCCTTTTATAACTCTCAATACCCTCTATCTCCCCTTTCTCTCTCTCGGCCTCCCTCCCCTCTCCCTCCCCTTTATAACTCTCTACCCTCTATCTCTCCCTTTCGCTCTCTCTGCCTCCCTCCCTCTCTCCCTCCTTTATCTCCCTCCCTCTCTCCCACACTTTCTCTTCTCTAGCGTGCCTCTGTCTCTCTTTCTTTCTTCTCCTTGTTCTCTAGAGAGACCAGAGATCTACCTCCCCCTCCTCCCCTGGTTCTGTATTAGTCCTGAGGAGACTTCACTGCAGCAGGACAACGACACGCAACTAGCAGCAACTAGATCCTCACAGCAAGCAGTCCAGGCAGCTGGCCTGCCAGCCAGACATCCATACAGCAGACCGTGCAGGGCAGTGCCATGCAGTGCCATGCAGTGCCACGCAGCGCCATGCAGTGCCATGCAGTGCTGCAGTTTCCTGAGGAAACAAGACAATCCCAGCAGTCCTCCCTGACACCAACAAACACTGAGCTGGAGAGACCAGCAGCGCCACATTCTGCTCTAGAGAGACCAGCACAGTGCACATTCTGCTCTAAAGACCAGCAGCGCCACATTCTGCTCTAGAGAGACCAGCAGCGCCACATTCTGCTCTAGAGAGACCAGCAGCGCCACATTCTGCTCTAAAGACCAGCAGCGCCACATTCTGCTCTAGAGAGACCAGTACACATCACATTCAGCTCTAGAGAGACCAGCACACACCATACTAATCTAGAGACCAATCAACACCACATACTGCTCTAGACACCAGCACACATCACATACTGCTCTAGAGAGACCAGCACACAGCACACTCTGCTCTAGAGACCAGCACATTGCACATACTGCTCTAGAGACCAGCACATTGCACATACTGCTCTAGAGAGACCAGCACATTGCACATACTGCTCTAGAGAGTAGGGGCTGTGTGTGTTCAGAGGCTGTGTGTGTGCGTTCAGGGGCTGTGTGTGTGTTCAGGGTGTGTGTGTGTGTGTTCAGGGGCTGTGTATGTGTGTGTTCAGGGGCTGTGTGTGTGTGTTCAGGGACTGTGTGTGTGTGTTCAGGAGCTGTGTGTGTGTGTGTTCAGGGGCTGTGTGTGTGTGTGTGTGTGTTCAGGGGCTGTGTGTGTGTGTTCAGGGGCTGTGCGTGTGTGTTCAGGGGCTGTGCGTGTGTGTTCAGGGGCTGTGTGTGTGTGTGTTCAGGGGCTTGCGGCGCATCAGCATTGCCGTGTGGGAGGATCAGTACAGGGAGCAGGAGGGAGATTAAAGCCGAGACCTCCAGCTCACCGTCCTACATGTCTGTCAAAAGCTGTGAACAAAATTGCTGCAGTCAGGGTGGGCCTACAAGGACTGGCACGGCTGGCGTCAGGAGGAAGGGAGGCCAGTAGGATCAGGAGGAAATACAGAGGCCAAGAGGAGTTAGTTAGGGTGCTGGTGTGTGTAAGGGACAGTACTGGCTGGGTCTGACAGGAGACACTAAAGGGGATGGATGAAGAACAACAGGACCAATGAGATAGGCAGGATTCAAACTAAACAATTTCACAGTCAGTAAGCAGTGCGATCCTGGGGAAGAGAGGTGTCAGCTGATAGCAACACACACAACCAGGATGAGATGCTTTCCAGGAAGGAAAACACTGATAGGTTGAGCTTCCATCCTTCTCATTGGTTACAGTATGACCAAGGTCGTGCGTGTAACATCTTTGAGGATGTTTTGCGTTGCCTCCTTTTTGAAAGTTGGAACATAGAGAGCCATCGCGTGTCTCCAACAAGGTTGGTCATGGTGATTTAAAATCACTGTGACATCATCATCCTAAGCTCATGATCCAATAGTCTTGTTTGACTGTCCTACTAGGCGTTAACCCAGAGCAGGAACAGCGTAGCAGAAGGAGGGAGAGTGAAAGAGAGGAACAGCGTAGCAGAAGGAGGGAGAGTGAAAGAGAGGAACAGCATAGCAGAAGGAGGGAGAGTGAAAGAGAGGAAGAGAGATGAAGAGAGAGAAAGAGTGACATCTGGTGCTACCAGAAGGCACCATCATCTTGACTACTCAAGCCAGTCCAACACCCCCTCTTTGCTTCCCCTCTGGGGCAGGATGGATCCTTCCATGGCGTCCCCTCTGGGGCAGGATGGATCCTTCCATGCTTCCTGTGACGAATGTCCTCTCCAGGCTCTCAGGTCCCACGATGACCCAGGTCAAACACTAGCTCATGGCCTAGTACAGATATAGAACAAGTAGCTAGGCTGGTTTAAGCAAGGTGAGAATGAGACACCCCTCTCTCCCTCTCCGCTCCTCTCTCCCCTCCTCCCACACCCCTCTCCTCTCCTCTCTCCCCTCCTCCCACACCCCTCTCTCCCTCTCCTCTCCTCTCTCCCCTCCTCCCACACCCCTCTCCTTCCACTCTGCCCACCTCCTCTCTCCCCTGCAGTTACACGTCATTCTCCCAGTCCCCACTCTACATCTATAACTTGGCAACAACTATGACTACCATGTCTCTTCATCCCCCATGTCCTCTGCTTTTCACAGCATAAGAGAGGAATGAGTCTCACATGTTTCCCTTGCATGACTCAGGACTGTTATGAGTGAACACACCAATATGGATCCATACAGCCATTAAAAGTTTGTCAAAATTAGCAACAAGTGTAACAGAGCCCAAAAATACAATGACCCAGCCATGACCAGACCTTCCAACCATGACCAGACCTTCCAGCCATGACCAGACCTTCCAGCCATGACCAGACCTTCCAGCCATGACCAGACCTTCCAGCCATGACCAGACCTTCCAGCACGGTGAGAGACATAGAGAGAAGCTATTCTGCAAGCACAGCTCAGTGTTACAGTGTGTTTTCTAAAACAGAAAGGGCCACTTCCAGTCAGCTTAATGACGTCCAGCACCGGAGCCAGTGATGGAGCCAGCACAGCAGTAATGACCATTAAACAAGGCTGGTGCTTATGCAGCCATGCCGGCCTGGTCTGTGGCAGGGCTGATGGAAGGAGGGAGAGGACAATGGGCAGCAGACAGCACTGTGACAACACATCGCTCCAGTCATTGTTCTGGGTCACAATGAGAGCCAGTCAGTCCATGCTGAATCAGATCCTGTCTCGGGCCGGGCGCAGGACAAACAGATGACACAAGGCGCCATGCTCGCGTGGCCACTTAATGACAACAGGCAGGACACGCAACTCAGCCTGCCCGCCTCTGAGCTCTCTCACCCACTCCAGCCCCTGCCCCATCCAGCCCCTGCCCCATCCAGCCCCACCCCAGGCCAGCCCCTGCCCCATCCAGCCCCAGCCCCATGCAGCCCCAGCCCGTCCCAGCATGATCCAGTCCCTGCCCCTTCCAGCCCCAGCCCGTCCTGTCCCAGCCCTGGACACAAGCCCAGGGAGACCCCCAGCCTGGAGCTCCAGAGCAGAGCCAGCTCCACAGGGGACAGGAGGGAATCTGCAGAGAGCCGCCTGAGCTCCTGCCATGACACTAATCAGTATGATTGCTGCATGGTATCCACATCCCCGGGCCTCCTCAGAGCAGCCAGTCATGAGGAGGAGGGTCTGGGTCGTCACAGAGCTGGCATGGCCCCTGGCTCAGCATGGCCTCTCACCAGCAGCTCTGATGGGGCAGCGTGGGGATGCGGGGCCTGGGGGACAGCGGGCAGAGATGATGGGATTGGAGGGTTCTTAAGTCCAAACCGGGACTGACACACTAATCACACACTAATGCCCGGATATAAACGTCTAAAAATAAAATACAGAAGGCATATGAAAATGTGAAATGTTAGGGGATTATTCAAATGGATCTGATCAACATGAGCCATTCAACCCCCTTTTCCCCCTTTGGACAGGAACAGGAAATGACATGTATGGACTGTTTCAGCATATCCAGGTTCACGTCTTGGAATTGTCCCTGAACCATCAGTGAACCATGCTTGATGGTTCTTGGTTCCTAAAGCTGCAGCACAGTGGAGGTTATCCTAGGCCGTGGTGATGTCACCTGATCACTGGGATTACTCCCATCGCCTTCTCAAGCAGGCGGTCCCATTATGAAGCAAGAGGAAGATAATGACTGTCCTTGTATGGCTCCTACTACCTGCTACAATTAATGACACATGGCTGAGATTCAGACTGAGGATATGAATGGTGGCTCACAGCAAACAGCCACAGCAAACAGCCCTCGTCACCATGCTGATGACCACCTGCTGTGACAAGACGCCCCTCAGAGTCGCTGTTTAAGGAGCCTGGTGCTGGCGTGGACTGAAAGCTGTCCACAGATTCGACCGTTTCTGCACGCCATTTCTGCACGCCATCATAGCAGTGCCAGCGGTAGCAGCTGCCTCTGGGTATGGTCTGGGTATGGTCTGGGTATGGTCTGGGTATGGTCTGGGTATGGTCTGGGTATGGTCTGGGTATGGTCTGGGTATGGTCTGTTGATAGGAACAGTAAATAAGGCCCAACTTCCAGCTCTGAATCAACATCCCTGCCCATTTCAAATCCCTCTATTAATGAAGACAGAGCAGCCAGACAGGACCTCGGTTGACGGGTATGACAGCCCAGGGAGGAGGCCTCTCTCTGGGTACCGCACACCTCTGTCAGGCTGCTACTGGTGGTGGAGGTGGAGGAGGAGGAGGTAGGGAGGATGGGGCAGAGGTCTGCAGGGTTGGTTGAAAATACTTAACATAACGAGGGCAGATGGCTTCTCTATCTACTAGAAATATATGTGTTCATTAAGTGGCGATGAGGCTTGACAGTGCTGCTGTCACTGGAGCGTACAGCAGGAGTGAGGAGCACGCGGGGGCAGGCTGACTGGGCCTCAGGAGCGAGCTGCGCACTAGGGCAGGCTGACTGGGCCTCAGGAGTGAGCTGCACGCGGGGGCAGGCTGACTGGGCCTCAGGAGCGAGCTGCACGCTGGGGCAGGCTGACTGTGCCTCAGGAGCGAGCTGCACGTTGGGGCAGGCTGACTGGGCCTCAGGAGCGAGCTGCACGCTGGGGCAGGCTGACTGTGCCTCAGGAGCGAGCTGCGCGCTGGGGCAGGCTGGCTGGCTGCATAAACAGACCTGGAGGAACCACGCAGTGTAATTACTCAGTGGAAATGCAGCAAAGTCACCTTGCTTCCACAGAGATACACAGAGATACACAGGGGAAAACAGGAACTGCAGGTCTGCATCCAGGCAGCCTGAGGTCTTCAGCCCCAAACAGCAGAGGGAATCACCTCTGCTTCCTGACTGCCCTGCACAGACGACAGACAGACAGCCAGTGAAAGAGACAAAGCAAGAGAGAGAGAGCGAGGGAGAGAGAGAGCTGGAAAGGATTTCTATTCAAGCTGATAAGTGACAAGCAGTCATTTAAACGAGTCTATAAAAAGAATTTCTGTGCGGATAATGAAAACGCAAGTTCACAACAGCAGCCCCCTAACGGCTACATGCCACATGCACTGACAAAGGCTTATGGAGCGGCAGAAATTACGTTCAATTCCCTGTCAGGAAAGCTAGAATGAAGCACATTATTCACATTGTTGTGGACACATGGTTATAAACATTAAATAATCTGAAATAGGGAAAACATATGGATGAAGTTCTTTGGAAATCACATACATTACAGTAGAAATGAGCTCAATGTACAGTATACATGCTATATACTTTATATTATACTGATATGTATACACAAGGCGACGGTCAAACTAAACCATTAAAAATCCACTTAATGAGTGAGTGGAATATTCATGTATGTGTGTTTACTAGCAGAGGTCCCTTAGCTGTAGGGTCTATGTGATTTAACAAAACAGAGAAGCAACAAGACTCCATTTCCAGATGAAACGTGGTGGTGACAGAAGAAGATGGACTGAGGACATTTCATTTCGTTGCATTTGAAACATGAAAGCAGAGCTTCTCTGCTAGATCATTAAAATGCCATTAAAGAAGCTGTCATCTCTGTCGTCTGAGGGGACTGCCAGCCTCTGGCATGCAACAGAGAGAGGGGGGGAGACGAGGAGGGGGAGAGGAGAAAAGAGGAGGGGGGAGAGAGGAAAGAGGAGGGGGGGAGGAGAGAGAGAGAGAAGGGGGAGAGAGGAGAGGAGGTTGGGGAGAGAGAGGGGGGGAAGGAGGGGAGAGAGAGATGAGGGTGGAAGGGAGGGGGGGAGAGAGAGGAGGCGGAGGGAGGGGGAGAGAGAGGAGGAAACAGGGAGAGGGGAGGAGGGGGAAGGAGGGGGAGAGAGAGAGGAGGGGGAAGGAGGGGGGGAGAGAGAGGAGGCGGAGGGAGGGGGAGAGAGAGGAGGAAACAGGGAGAGGGGGAGAGAGGAGGAAAGAGGGAGAGGGGGAGAGAGGGGGAAAGAGGGAGAGAGGGAGAGAGAGAAGAAAGAGGGAGAGGGGGAGAGAGGACGAAAGAGGGAGAGAGGACGAAAGAGGGAGAGAGGAGGAAATAGGGAGAGAGGAGGAAATAGGGAGAGAGGAGGAAATAGGGAGAGAGGAGGAAATAGGGAGAGGGGGAAGATAGGCAGAGAGATAACTACAGTCCGCTTCATCTGTGAGGACCGGGTTTCTAATCTCAGTATGACATCTTATCTTGGGCGCTTTATCACAGAGAGGATAGGAGATTCTACCATAGAGAGGATTTGGCAAGTTAGCCTCCTGTCTGAAGTCACCTCCCTTTGCCTCCGCTTCTACGCTGCATTACTGTCTGACAAACCTGCTTCAGGCTCTCTCCTGCCGGTCTCCCCTCCAGACTCTCTCCTACCGGTCTCTCCTCCAGTGTCTCTCCTCCAGTGTCTCTCCTACCAGTGTCTCTCCTGCAGTGTCTCTCCTACCAGTGTCTCTCCTGCAGTGTCTCTCCTACCAGTGTCTCTCCTACCAGTGTCTCTCCTACCAGTGTATCTCCTACAGTGTCTCTCCTACAGTGTCTCTCCTACAGTGTCTCTCCTGCATTGTCTCTCCTACCAGTCTCTCCTACAGTGTCTCTCCTCCAGTGTCTCTCCTACCAGTCTCTCCTGCAGTGTCTGTCCTACCAGTGTCTCTCCTACCAGTGTCTCTCCTACCAGTGTCTCTCCTCCAGTGTCTCTCCTCCAGTGTCTCTCCTGCAGTGTCTCTCCTGCAGTGTCTCTCCTACCAGTGTCTCTCCTACCAGTGTCTCTCCTACCAGTGTCTCTCCTGCAGTGTATCTCCTCCAGTGTCTCTCCTACCAGTCTCTCCTGCAGTGTCTCTCCTACCAGTCTCTCCTACAGTGTCTCTCCTCCAGTGTCTCTCCTACCAGTCTCTCCTCCAGTGTCTCTCCTACCAGTGTCTCTCCTGCAATGTCTCTCCTGCAGTGTCTCTCCTACCAGTCTCTCCTACCAGTGTCTCTCCTACCAGTGTCTCTCCTACCAGTGTCTCCTCCTGTACTCTCAGAGCTCTGCCTTTCAGAGCTAGAAGGTGATGAGTTACTGTGTTGTTCTGGTTGGCTGCAACCATCTGCACTGGAAGGCTCCTTCAGCTATCTGCTTTGGTTGATGATGATGATGATGATGATGATGGCTAAGCGATGCCAACACAAAGGCAATCTGTGTCTCCTGGAACAGAACAAAGGTTCTGCACACAGCAACAGTCATCTCAGACACACACACACATGCTTCTGCAGCCACACACACACATGCTTCTGCAGCCACACACACACGCCTGCCATTCATCTGGTGCAGCACACACACATTATACACAGCTAGATCGATAGCTGAGGACTATGGAGAGAAAAGGGAGAAGACCAGCTGGTCCGTGGATAAAGAGAGCAATCGAGACACTTTCCATCCCGGAGGAAAGAGAAAAAGAGAGGAGCTGTGAGGCTGAAGAGATACGTTGCAGGGGGTGAGGGAGGGAGGGAGGGAGGGAGGGAGGGAGGGAGAGAAGGAAGTGTAGGGGGTTACTGAAACAACGGTGAGGCTCATGGGTAAATAATCCACCTTGTTAGGGTGTCCACTTCCTCTTTTTTAGAGCGTCCACTTCCTATTAGTTAGGGTGTCCACTTCCTGTTTGTTAGAGTGTCCACTTCCTGTTGTTAGGGTGTCCACTTCCTGTTGTTAGTGTCCACTTCCTGTTGTTAGGGTGTCCACTTCCTGTTGTTAGTGTCCACCTGCTGCTCTGAGGTAGGTAAGTCACAGAGGCTCGTCCAGTCTCTTCTGCTGCTCTGAGGCAGGTAAATCCCAAGCACGCTGCTAGTGCTGCTGGCTAAGGTGATTATAGTGACAGCGAGGATGATGATGACAGTGATGATGATGAGGATTAGCAGGCCAGGAGAGGGGGGCCGTCCCAGGTCTCAGTACAGAGCCCTGCCCCCTGCAGTCTGACGTCACTATGGAGCCCCTGACTTCATGTCACAGTGGAACAGAGGGAGATTATCTCCCCGCCGGCTCTGAGGTGATTGACAGACTCCACAGATCCATCCCACATCTTACTTTTTAATGTTCAATTCCTCTCTCTCCCTGCTCCCCCATCCCTCTCTCTCCCTGCTCCCATCCCTCTCTCTCTCTGCTCCCATCCCTCTCTCTCCCTGCTCCCCCATCCCTCTCTCTCCCTGCTCCCCCATCCCTCTCTCTCCCTGCTCCCATCCCTCTCTCTCTCTGCTCCCATCCCTCTCTCTCTCTGCTCCCATCCCTCTCTCTCCCTGCTCCCATCCCTCTCTCTCCCTGCTCACATCCCTCTCTCTCCCTGCTCCTATCCCACTCTCTCCCTGCTCCCCCATCCCTCTCTCTCCCTGCTCCCATCCCTCTCTCTCTCTGCTCCCATCCCTCTCTCTCTCTCTGCTCCCATCCCTCTCTCTCCCTGCTCCCATCCCTCTCTCTCTCTGCTCCCATCCCTCTCTCTCCCTGCTCCCATCCCTCTCTCTCCCTGCTCCTATCCCACTCTCTCCCTGCTCCCATCTCTCTCTCTCCCTGCTCCCCCATCCCTCTCTCTCCCTGCTCCCATTCCTCTCTCTCCCTGCTCCCCCATCCCTCTCTCTCCCTGCTCCCATCCCTCTCTCTCTCTCTGCTCCCATCCCTCTCTCTCTGCTCTCATCCCTCTCTTTCCCTGCTCCCATCCCTCTCACTCCCTGCTCCCCCATCCCTCTCTCTCCCTGCTCCTCCATCCCTCTCTCTCCCTGCTCCCCCATCCCTCTCTCTCTCTGCTCCCATCCTTCTCTCCGGCTGCTTCCTGTCTTGTACCCCCCTCCTCCCCATCCATGACATCTCTCACCCTCTCATTTTCTATTTCCTGCCTACCTTCCACTCTCGCTCTCACTCCGCCCCCCTTCCCCACTCTCCATCATCCCTCCCTCCATCTCTCACTTCACTGTCACTCCTACAAGGTAATTGCTCAGAGCCAGGCTTTCATTTTTGCTGCTATAATCGAGGCCAGGATGCTGTCCCTGCTGGCGGTCCGGCAGAGAGGGAGTCTGAGAAGGCAGGATGACCCATCCATCGTAATTAGAGCCTCTTTCCAGGTGAAACCAACATGGCTGACACAGCTCCTCCCTCCTCCTGCATCACCACCAGTATGGAGAACATCATGTGGTGCTAAAACTCAATGCAGAACAATACAATAAACTCAAACTGAAACTCATTAAGCGGTTGTGTGTTCGCTGCAAGGTCACTGAGTATCCCTTTACCGGTTCAGGAGCTGGAGGCTGTGTCAGAGTCAAGTGAAGAATCCCTGCTTGTCATATAGACATTATTACAAGCACTGACATAGAGGGCAACACAACATCAGACCTGCACCTAAACCTGCCAAGTTAGATGAACTGTATCAAAGCAGCGTGGGGAAGAGCAGTTAGCTGGAGCCGATGAGCTGGGAAATAATGTGTGTGTGTGTGTATGTGTGGTGTTTGCGTGTGTATGTGTGTGTATGTGTGTGCGTGTGTATGTGTGTGCATGTGTATGTGTGTGTGTGCGCGTGTATGTGTGGTGTGTGTATGTATATGTGTGGTGTGTGTGTGTGTGTGTGTGTGGTGTGTGTGTGTGTGGTGTGTGTTCCATGGTACAGCTACCTCCAAACTTCAACACCAGGCTGCTTCAATCAGAGAGACTGGAGTTGATAATAAGGATAATCCCAAACACAGTTTAGACCAGTTGGCACCAGTCTGCAGTCACACCAGTCTGCGGTCACACCACCTGCAGTCACACCACCTGCAGTCACACCACCTGCAGTCACACCACCTGCAGTCACACCACCCTGCAGTCACACCAGTCTGCAGTCACACCAGTCTGCAGTCACACCACCCTGCAGTCACACCACCTTCTAGGGAAGCCCTGGTGGAGGTAGCCAGGTGCAGCTAACAGCTTTGAAACTCCCTCACATGAACAAACACTTATTAGAATCAAATTAGATTGAGGTGAAAGGAGAGCTGGTCCAGTAAAGGACTTCATTCATCCTTCCTCCCCCTGAATGATCCTCTTAACACTGCAAACACATCCAATATCTGTAGAACACTGGCAGAGATCCTGCACTAGGAGACCCTGTTTACCTGAGACAGAGAGAGAGAGAGAGAGAGAGAGAGAGAGAGAGAGAGAGAGAGAGAGAGACAGACAGACAGAGAGAGAGATAGAGAGAGAGACAGAGAGAGAGACATAGAGAGAGAGAGAGGGAGCTTAAGTCTAGACAGCAAATTGCATGACCCCTTGCAGGTCAGGTACGTGTGTGTGTGTGTGTGTGTGTATGTGTGTGTGTGTGTATGTGTGTGTATGTGTGTACACCCAGACCCCCAGTAATCCACCTGCTGTGTGTGGCCCTGCTGCAGGTAAAACAAGGTTCACACAAAGCCCTCAGCAGCTGCCAGAGAAGAGAACCATTACCTCCAACCATCACACAGGACCCACACACTGCTCTGCTGTGTATGTGCTCTGCAGACCCTCAGAGTGCTGTGTTCTACTGTGTGTGTGTGTGTGTCCTCTGCAGTCAGACCCTCAGAGTGCTGTGTTTTAGTGTGTGTGTTTGTGTCTGTGTGTGTGTGTGTGTGTTCTGCAGTCAGACCCTCAGAGTGCTGTGTTCTACTGTGTGTGTGTCTGTGTGTGTGTGTGTGTGTGTGTGTCTGTGTGTGTGTTCTGCAGGCAGACCCTCAGAGTGCTGTGTTCTACTGTGTGTGTGTCTGTGTGTGTGTGTGTCTGTGTGTGTGTTCTGCAGGCAGACCCTCAGAGTGCTGTGTTCTACTGTGTGTGTGTCTGTGTGTGTTTGTGTCTGTGTGTCTGTGTGTGTGTTCTGCAGGCAGACCCTCAGAGTGCTGTGTTCTACTGTGTGTGTGTCTGTGTGTGTGTGTGTGTCTGTGTGTGTGTTCTGCAGGCAGACCCTCAGAGTGCTGTGTTCTACTGTGTGTGTGTCTGTGTGTGTGTGTGTGTGTGTGTCTGTGTGTGTGTTCTGCAGGCAGACCCTCAGAGTGCTGTGTTCTACTGTGTGTCTGAGCTGAGAGAATCTTGGAGGTTTCAGGTGTTAAGCTGTGATGTCGAGGAGAGCTGCTGTGAACACACACACACACACACACACGCACACCCTTGCTCTTCAATACACACACCACCCCACCCCCAACACACACCTGCCCCCTAACACACACAGTCATTAATACCAGGTCAGCTGGTGCTTTCACCAGACCACCTCAGCACTGAACACTGTGTTTAACGTTACTGATCATTCATAGTTAAAAGCCCTGTGTTGGACTCTTCTGGAATGTCAATTTCCATTCAATGTCAACCCCATTCAACTCAGCTGAATATGCACTGTGTTCTGCTTATACATACATTACTGTCCCTGTTCCTTACTTTAAATATCATAAATTCAAAGCGCTCTGCAGCATGATTGTGTTTTAACCGCAGTCTGCTGTCCTGAGGGCTGAGAGGGGACTCAGTCTGGCAGGTTTGCAACGCCTAGCAGCTACCTTACATAGCTAGCTAGCTACTACCTTATACAGCTAGCTAGCTACCTGCTACCTTACACGGCTAGCTAGCTGCTACCTTACACAGCTAGCTACCTGCTACCTTACACGGCTAGCTAGCTGCTACCTTACACGGCTAGCTAGCTGCTACTTTACTTGGATATCTGCTACCTCACACAGCTAGCTACTACTCAGAGCTGCCAACTCTCACGCATCGGCAGTATGATATACGCATTTGATTGGTTTCACAGCGTGTGTAGCCAAGCAAATGCGTGTATCACACTGCTACCTTACACAGCTAGCTGCTCAAAGCCCTGCTGTTGGAGTTCACAGCCAAGTTTGGGTGGAAAGAGAGAGTCTGGATTAAAACCGACACACTTCCTGTCTCTTAGAGCCCCAGAAAACGTTCTAACCTTCAGGCAGGGTTAACATCACCTCCATCAGAGCCATGCAGTCTCTCTGTCATGGAGTCCATGAGCAAACTAATGTGTTCTCAAAAACATCCATGCTGTTGCATACACCCTCAAACATTCCCTCTAAGCCACACACACAGACACACACACACACGCAGACAGACAGACAGACAGACAGACACAGACACACAGACAGACAGACAGATACAGACACACAGACACACAGACAGACAGACAGACACACCGACACACAGACAGACACACACGCAGACAGACAGACAGACAGACACAGACACACAGACACACAGACACACAGACAGACACACACGCAGACAGACACACACGCAGACAGACAGACAGACAGACACAGACACACAGACACACAGACACACAGACACACAGACAGACAGACAGACACACAGACAGACAGACAGACACACCGACAGACAGACAGACAGACAGACAGACAGACAGACAGACAGACAGACTCTCTTCTCTCTCTTTGTGGACCTAGCAGCTCTCAGCAAACAGCCATCAGGGCATATCTCCTGGAGTCTCTCTGAGGTGAGCCCTTCAGTACTGAAGTCAAGATGAGCCAAGATGGAGGCCCACATATGATGATAGAGAGCCAAGATGGCGGTCCACAGGAGAAAGTTCATGTTCAGCTCCTGACAAATATACTTCCTGACCAACATCCCTGCTGAATGCACTTATGCTACACACATACACTCAGTGGCACAGCCACACACTCAGTGCCACACCCACACACTCAGTGCCACACCACGCCTCATTGCAGATCATTGCACGTCTGATCAAACAGACCACAGAGCACGTTATCAACTAAACAGCCCCTCTGGGTACAGGAAACTCAACTGTAGCCAGAGTTTGTAGTGTATACAGTGTGACATGTACGGTGTAGTTTGTATAGGTGATTCTGATGTGTGTACAGTGAAGTGTGTAGCATGTACAGTGTAGTGTATAGAGGTGATTATGTAGTGTGTAGCGTGAATTAGAGATGTAGTTCAAATAGTTTAAAGATGTTCTTTGTCAGAGGCCTGTTTATACTTAATTTTGACATAAATTTTCATTTTTTAACTACACATATATCGGTACAAAACATTGGTTTTCGGCTTACTTGATCTGAAATAATCAGTATCGGTCCTGGAAAATGCATATTGGTCAACACCTGGTGCGGAGGGGATTAGGTGGAGTGTCGGGTCTAAAGGCAGACTTTGAGAAAGATGCAGAAGTGAGGAGTGACAAGAGAGACTGATAACACGCTGCCATGGTAACCAGGCCCTGTACCAGGTCCTTACTGTGGTGTCCCAAACATGGTGGGTCAGAGAGAGGGAGAGAAAAGACAGTGTGAGAAAGAGTGTGAGCTAAAAAAAAGCGAAAAACTAGACTCATAAAGAGAGAGAGAGAGAGAGAGAGAGAGAGAGAGACAGAGAGAGAGAGAGAGAGGCAGCAGAGTATAATGACAGCCCTCCAGACTCATATTTTCACCAAACACACCAATGCTTGTTATCCGTCCAGGAGAGGGGAGCGTAAGAGCAGAGCACACATCTGAACCAACAGAAACTCCAAACTAAGATGTCTTGGCCAGCTTCGCCTTGTTTGGGCATTCAGGCCGAATCAGGCCAGTACAGACACAGCCACAGGGAACAGCTCTGGAGGAGTCTGACTAGAGTCACAGAGAGAGAGACACAGAGAGAAAGAGAGAGAGACATAGAGAGAGTCACAGAGAGAAAGAGAGAGACATAGAGAGAGAGAGAGAGAGAGAGAGACATAGAGAGAGACATAGAGAGAGACAGAGATAGATATAGAGGAAAATAGTCTAAAAGCCAATCACAGAACAGCTGCAGTGTGCGTCCTAATGTTTGTAGAAGGTTTAGAGCAGACTCACCTCTCCACAGCTACCCAGCTGTCTCCTAAAGGGCAGTAGTGTTCGTCACAGCAGCCAGATTCCTCAAAAGGCCAGTCACAATCACAGGAAAACCTCACGCGCAAAACTGGAAACACCGAAAAGCCAAGCTACATCTGTGACCTCCACAAGGCCTCCCTCTCTCTCTCTCTCTCTCTCTCTCCCTCTCTCCCTGGTCTCTGCTGCTCCCTTCTAACACAGGAGAAGGATTCACGTACAGTCTCACTCTCTCTCCCTTTCCTCAAACAGGAATTCCTGAGGCATTTCTCCAACCAGTATCAGCAGTTGCCTCTCTTTTATTCTCTCTCTCTCTTTCTCTTTCTCTCTCTCTTTGTCTCTCTCTCTCTCTGTGTGTCTCTTTCTCTTTCTCTCTTTCTCTCTCTCTCTCTGTGTGCCTCTCTCTATCTCTCTCTCTGACAGGCTGAGGAAGGAGGACGAGCATAAAAGCTCTCGAGGGAAGGAAGTGACATCGACAGGTGCTCCCTCCTTCCTGTTGACCTGAGTAAACAATAGAATACCGGAGCCATGCCAGAAGAAGGGAGCTATGCTTTACGAGCAGGAGAGAGAGAGAGAGAGAGAAAGGGAGAGAGATAGAGAGATAAAGAGAGAGAGAGAGCAGTGGAGAGAAAGAGAGAGAGAGAGAGAGAGAGAGAGAGAGAGAGAGAGAGAGAGAGAGAGAGATAGAGAGAGAGGGGTAGAGAGACAGAGAGAGAGAGGAAAGAGTAGAAAGAGAGAGGGGGTGAGTCAGTGCGGGCCTTTTTACAGATGGCTCAACTCCCTGTTTGCTCATGATGAACCTCTGATAGCAGACTTAGTCACCCAGCTCTCCTACAGTACTCAGTAACCACAGCCCCACAGCACTTGCCAAAGTTACACGTTAATGATACATGTCAATACGTGTTAAGCTCCATGTTAATAAGAAATTAAATAATTGCGAAATAAATAAATTATCCAAAGTATGTACTATTTGCTGAGGCAGATTTAGACAGTTGTACCCTTGCAACTGTCTAAATCAGCAGTCAAGTGAGCTTAATCTGCCTGGTTCCAGTGTACGGTCAGTGTGTCAGAGGAAGAGAGATAGCAGTAGTATTTAAACACTGTGGGTGTGTGTGGGTGTGGGTGTGGGCGCGCGCGTGTGTGTGTGTGTGTGTGTGTCATGTGGGTAAAGTACAGTTTGTAGCAGCATGTCTGTCCTGCTACAGGTAGTGACAGCATGCCAGATGGATGTTTGTGTCTGGCTGCAGCATGGTATGAGAGATGCGTCACTTCAGCGTCCCACACCTACATCACAGCTGAGGGATGCATGTCTGGCTTCCGGAAGCTTCCGGAAGCTTCCAGAGCCTTCCGGAGGGTTACCTGTTCTTTGACAGAGGCCAGGATGTTGTTGGCGGTGCTGTCGGCTTGGTGGTTGCGGTGGCTCACGCCCTCACGGACGGTCAACAGAAGCCCGTCCTCCATCGCTGGGCTCTGTACAGGAGCAGGCGGCCCTCCTGATCACACACACACACACACAGACACACACACACACACACAGACACACAGACAGACAGACAGACACACACACACACACACAGACAGACACACACAGACAGACACACACAGACAGACAGACAGACAGACAGACACACACACACACACACACACACACACACACTCTGGTTAATGGACACGCTCTGAATATGCAAACAAGTGTAAACTAACACCCTCACAGCATCAACACAAACACCCTTGTATGCCATATGGCCCATTCGACAGGAAGAGCTTCGATGCATCAAGTCCACAACACTGGGATTCAATCCCATATGGCCTTAAGGCAAAAACAAGTTGATTTGTGTTTATAGCACACAGACATAAACATAGTGACACACCAGAGGCATTAAGTGCAGTTAGAGAAACAGGAATCTTCCAAAGCCTATCTTCTCCCAGAATGCCTAGCGCAAAGCCTATCTTCTCCCAGAATGCCTAGCGTTGTGTCAGCATTTCTCTTCTCTAGGGACAATAGCAGATATCTGTGAGAAGAAGACACACTGTTCCTCTCTCCCTGCCTACTTCCATCCTTCCTTCCTTTCCTGAAGTCAGTCCTTCCTCTCTCCTCCTCCCACTTCTCCCTCCTCCTCCCACTTCTCCGTCCTCCTCCCACTTCTCCGTCCTCCTCCCACGGCCTCCCTCCTCCTCCCACTCCCCCCTCCTCCCTCTGCCTCCCCCCTCCTCCCACTGCCTCCTCCTCCTCCCACTTCTCCCTCCTCCTCCCACTCCCTCCCTCCTTCTCTGACAGGAGAGAAATGAAACAGGAACCAGGACAAATACTTATGCCCTCGTTATGTGTGTTGACAGGCAGCGAGCCAGGGGAGGACAGCCCCCAGCAGATTCATATTTCCAGGAGCCTGGGGCTGGCTGAGGGCCCCAGCAGAGGAGAGATAAGAAGGAACTTGAGAGGACTTTTACTGTCCCTGATAGCCACACTTGCTGTCATCTACAAGCTGAGAGGCAGGAGGTGTGAGTGCTGTGGTCTACTTTTATGTTTCTCAACCATGTCTAGAACAGGAACAGGGCTGGGGTCTAGAACAGGGCTAGATCTAGAACAGGAACAGGTCTAGAACAGGGCTGGTGTCTAGAACAGGGCTGGTGTCTAGAACAGGGCTGGTGTCTAGAACAGGGCTGGGTCTAGAGCAGGAACAGGGCTAGGGTCTAAAACAGGGCTAGGTCTAGAACAGGGCTGGGGTCTAGAACAGGGCTAGATCTAGAACAGGGCTGGTGTCTAGAACAGGGATAGGTCTAGAACAGGGCTGGGGTCTAGAACAGGGCTAGGTCTAGAACAGGGACAGGGCTAGGTCTAGAACAGGAACAGGACTGGGGTCTAGAACAGGAACAGGGCTGGGGTCTTGAACAGGGACAGGGCTAGGTCTTGAACAGGGACAGGGCTAGGTCTAGAACAGGAACAGGGCTGGGGTCTAGAACAGGAACAGGGCTGGTGTCTAGAACAGGGCTGGGGTCTAGAACAGGGCTAGGTCTAGAACAGGGACAGGGCTGGGGTCTTGAACAGGGACAGGGCTAGGTCTTGAACAGGGACAGGGCTAGGTCTAGAACAGGGACAGGGCTAGGTCTAGAACAGGAACAGGGCTGGGGTCTAGAACAGGAACAGGGCTGGGGTCTAGAACAGGTCTAGGTCTAGAACAGGGCTGGGGTCTAGAACAGGGCTAGGTCTAGAACAGTAACAGGGCTGGGGTCTTGAACAGGGACAGGGCTGGGGTCTTGAACAGGGACAGGGCTAGGTCTTGAACAGGGACAGGGCTAGGTCTTGAACAGGGACAGGGCTGGGGTCTAGAACAGGAACAGGGCTAGGTCTAGAACAGGAACAGGGCTGGGGTATAGCTTGCCTGGTATAGTAACTTCCTCTCCCTGTTCCTACAATGAATATGATGTGTGAGACAGCGAGCATGATTAAAACAACATTCTAACTCACATCATAGCCTGGCCCCCCACACACACTGCTCAGTATACAGCCATGAAACTGTCTGCTTTAATATCCCTCATTCATTATGGCAGTCTGCTCCAGTGATTGGTGGACTGCTAGTGTATTACCATACTACCCTGCCAGAGCATCGGGTATTAACTTTGAGTCTCTCACACATACACACATACACACACACACACTTCACAGTAGAGCCTGGCTATGGGGAGTTCCTGAAATCACTGTCCAGTCTACCCATAATGCATGTAGGACCTCGGAAATGACCCTGTTGTTGGTTGGCATAGTGGGCAGACAAACAGACAGACAGACAGACAGACAGGCAGGCAGGCAGGCAGGCAGGCAGGCAGGAGGTATAGGGTGATAGATCAGGGGTACGAGGAACCCGCTGGGAGCAGAATCACACCTGCTGCTTTATGCTCACTGAATCACAACACTGCTGCTCTCCAGGAAGAGCACACCCTCTGCCTTCTGGAGGCAGGGAGGGGGGGAAGAAACATTGTCTTAATATGTGTTCCAGTGTTCTGTGTCAAGAGAAGAACATGAAGGAGAGGTACTTTTATCAGCAGCTCCTCCCCATCCCTCCCCCCCTTCCTCCCCCTCTCCACTCCTCTCCTCCCTCTATCCCTCCTGCCAGAGCCAGTGCAGACAGTCAGGCCTCAGAGCTGTGCAGACAGTCAGACCTCAGAGCTGTGCAGTCAGTCAGACCTCAGAGCTGTGCAGTCAGTCAGACCTCAGAGCTGTGCAGTCAGACCTCAGAGCTGTGCAGACAGACAGACCTCAGAGCTGTGCAGACAGACAGACCTCAGAGCTGTGCAGACAGTCCTCAGAGCTGTGCAGACAGACCTCAGAGCTGTGCAGACAGTCAGACCTCAGAGCTGTGCAGTCAGACCTCAGAGCTGTGCAGACAGACAGACCTCAGAGCTGTGCAGACAGACCTCAGAGCTGTGCAGACAGACAGACCTCAGAGCTGTGCAGACAGACAGACCTCAGAGCTGTGCGGTCAGTCAGACCTCAGAGCTGTGCAGACAGACCTCAGAGCTGTGCAGACAGTCAGACCTCAGAGCTGTGCAGACAGACAGACCTCAGAGCTGTGCAGACAGTCAGTCCTCAGAGCTGTGCAGACAGTCAGTCCTCAGAGCTGTGCAGTCAGTCAGACCTCAGAGCTGTGCAGTCAGACCTCAGAGCTGTGCAGGAAGACCTCAGAGCTGTGCAGACAGACTTCAGAGCTGTGCAGTCAGACCTCAGAGCAGTGCAGACAGACAGACCTCAGAGCTGTGCAGACAGACAGACCTCAGAGCTGTGCAGACAGACAGACCTCAGAGCTGTGCAGTCAGTCAGGCCTCAGAGCTGTGCAGACAGACCTCAGAGCTGTGCAGTCAGTCAGGCCTCAGAGCTGTGCAGACAGCATTGTTCACTCTGTTTCTTCTCCTCTAAACCAGAAGCTGCTGACCCAGCTGTGCTGTCTGACGTCCTGTGTTGATCCGCTGTAGTCAGCTGGGATTACAGCAAACATGCAGCAAACAAGCTGCTTTGTCACAGTCACTTCAGTTAGCGTTAGCTAAAAGGCTAGGTGAAACATGACCTTTGACCCTCCCCCTGTCCACAACTCTGCATCGGTGTTTTAATACCAACACCAAAAGCTCATTACATAGCAGCAGTATGTTCACGAACGCCAACCAGGGAGACAATCCAGAGGAGGTCCTTGTTAGCAACTTTCCTCTGCGGTAAATGTTGTAGAAACTGCACCCTGAGTAGACCTTGGGTAATACTTTCCCAGAAAAGCAATTATGAGGAAGGAAAACCCCTGTTCCATCCCACACTAACCCCCCTGCCTTCATAGCAAAGAAAGAATTATGATCTGTATCTTCGCTTACCTCTGAAATTTCCCATCCTAGCTGGGCCAGAACTAGCTCAACTCCCAGCTCCTCTTAGCTTCAGTCCAGATCAGGAATGAGAGCAGCTAGCTGCACTGCTAACTTTCTGCTAGCAACCCACTAACCTAGCTGGTTCTTCAAGTTTACTTCACTTGTTTACCTTTAAACTGCAACAAAGGAAGAACAGGGTGCCGTCAGATTAGAGCTTCCGTTCATCTCGTGTCAGTCTGAAGTCTGTTCAAAGCCAGCTGGGGACTGCCAAGTACCCATGATGCAATGAGGTCAAAGCCAATCAGCTTAAAGAGTGGTCAGGATCCTGCTGGTTGGGTTGGAGTTAATAAGAGAGGCTGGTTTCCTGCTCAGACTGTCAGCCTGGAGAGAAACTGCCTGGAGGCTCTGCTGGTCTACGCTATGCTACACATGCAAATCCCTCTAACATTTCCTTCCACAAGTGTGTGGTACCTTCTTGGAAGCATCAAAACAGCGAGCTACGTGTGACAGCCATTATCAAGCCACCTAGCAAGAGGCCTGAATGAAAGTCCATCGTTATAGTCCTCATCAGCTCTGAGCCCGCCAAGAAAATACATAGTTTGACCCAGGCTTGACTCCAACCGGTCACACAGGTCACACAGTCTGGTGACCTCATAAAGGGTCCAATCCTCTAAAACGCTCCCTCTAGTCGGTGTGTGTGTGAGTATGTGTGTGTATGTGAGAGAGAGGAGAGTGTGTGTGTGTGTGTTGCAGGGGGTCTGCAACATGGAGATCTAGAGATACCTGAAGAAGCTAGTCATTTAGAAGCTGGAGGAGGATACGTTGGGATATAGGTCTAGACAGCTGAGCAGACACACACACACACACACACACACATTTCTTCTCCTGCTGTAGATAGCTCCACAGACAGATGATTTTACCCTTTCGACTCCCTCATCTCAGCCACTTGTGCAAGGTCTGGAGAGCTCCCAGGAGCACATGCTGCAGCAGATCAAACAGGAACCATAGGAGAGCGAGACAGAGGCAGAGAAAGAGAGAGTGAGACAGACATGGACAGAGAGAGAGACAGAAAGACAGAGAGAGATACAGAGGGAGAGACAGAAAGACACAGAGAGATACAGAGGGAGAGAGAAAGTGGAAACCATAGGAGACAGTAACAGAGAGAGAGGGGAGAGAGAGAGGATGGGGGAGATAGAGAGAGGGGAGAGAGACAGAGAAAGAGAGGGGAGCGAAGGAGAGAGAGGGGAGAGAGAGAGAAAGAGGGGGGGAGAAAGAGAGGGGGAGAGCGAAGGAGAGAGAGGGGGGGAGGGGGGGGAGGGGAGAGACAGAGATGGGGAGGAATGTATGCAGGCAAGAAAACAGACAAGCAGAGGAGAATTAATAAGGAAAGTTTCACAAGGCTGATTGACAACTAAATTAAGCAGGTCACAGGCCTCTAACAATGGAGAAAGAGAAATCTGCTCTGAACAAATTCTCCACAAGCCTGAACCACAGAGACAGGCAGTCTCGGATGAGCAGCACAGTTCAAACGTTGATTAGTCAGTCCCGGGCTGACACGTCCAGGAAGTGAACCAGTGGCTTGGCTCACACCAGCAGCTCATACCATACCAGCTACGCAGCACTAATGTAAATGTTGCTACTTAATTACCCACTTAGAGGGAGAGCTAGGGCGTCATGAAGAGACAGTTTGCTGCACACCCACACATGGTAAGTAGCACTTGTGAAGGGATTTTCTTTCTCTGCATATCAATTTGAAAAAAAATCATCCTTCAAATGAGTAGTTTCTTCATGTTGCTACATCAGGTTAGGGTTTGCATCCCAGTAAAACTCTCTCCCTCCCGGGTCAGTCAGATGGCTATTCCTCATTTCTCTGAACAAGTTCAAAGAAGTCAACAACATCATAAAAACCGTCTGTCTAAGCGTTCTGATCGTTGCAGAGGCAAACAGCAGTGACCTGCCAGGACATGCTAGGAGTGTGAGACCTCCAGGGTACAGCAGCTCACAGGCACACAGGTGTCCCCCCCTCCTCTCACAGGCAGTGTCCCCCCCTCCTCTCACAGGCAGTGCCCCTACAGTCGCTCACAGGCAGTGTCCCTACAGCCAATCACAGGCAGTGTCCCTACAGCCACTCACAGGCAGTGTCCCTACAGCCACTCACAGGCAGTGTCCCTACAGCCACTCACAGGCAGTGTCCCCACAGACCTGGCATGCTTCATTGGTGCTTTCAAAGAGCGTATTGACTTAGCTAAATTAAAGTGCTATTTGTGGTCTGGGGAGCCTCTATAGACCTCCCTAAGCATGATCGATACCAAATTTCAGCTCCTTATAAACAAACTAGAAAATAACAGAGAATTACAATCCTGCATCAGGCCAAGTAAAGCATTTATCCAGGCCCCAGATTTCAGCTAACGCATGTCTTAGTACTCACTACCTCTAAAACCTCATGGACAATCTGTTTAGCAGAACACACACACACACACACACACACACACGTTTAAATACCACTGGAGAGTGAGGCCCAACATACAAAAGTAATTGATGTAAGCTGGTTCACAACATATGTGCAAACACACAAACAGATCCTTGCTAGGCTAATCATTGTTTGTAGTGCAGCCAACAGCCCTACATAAAACACATTAAGACCAGGGTTAAAGAATTCTCTCCCTAGAACCATGACTGTTACAGGAGCTTCCCACACAGTACTACTCTATCAGAGCGAATACTATTGAGGAGTCAAGCAAATGATTAATCTGCGTGAGTCTTTGTCCAAAGTGCTGTTTTGACAGAAGAACACAACTATTATTAAATTCCTAAACTTTTGACTTTCTGTTGCTCTCGACAGCTGAAAATACTTGACTGTGCCTGACACACCCAGCTGCTGAGGAATGTCTCCCAACCAGAGCTCAAGGCCTGTGGGAGCACGCGCACATGCACACACACCATCCAGACAATATCAAATCAACCCCAGACCTAGATAGTCGTACCCTGGTGCTGTCTAGAGGATGCTGTGGTACAGTAAGAAACAGGAGACTGCTTGAATTAATGGACAGGATATAGAGCAGGATGACAGGATATAGAGCAGGAAGACAGGATATAGAGCAGGAAGACTGGATATAGAGCAGGAAGACAGGATATAGAGCAGGAAGACAGCATATAGAGCAGGAAGACAGGATATAGAGCAGGAAGACAGCATATAGAGCAGGAAGACAGCATATAGAGCAGGAAGACAGGAAACAGCAGAGCAGGAAGACAGGATATAGAGCAGGAAGACAGGATATAGAGCAGGAAGACAGGATATAGAGCAGGAAGACAGGAAACAGCAGAGCAGGAAGACAGCATATAGAGCAGGAAGACAGGATATAGAGCAGGAAGACAGGAAACAGCAGAGCAGGAAGACAGCATATAGAGCAGGAAGACAGCATATAGAGCAGGAAGACAGGAAACAGCAGAGCAGGAAGACAGCATATAGAGCAGGAAGACAGGAAATAGAGGAGGAAGACAGGAAACAGCAGAGCAGGAAGACAGCATATAGATCAGGAAGACAGGAAACACCAGAGCAGGAAGACAGGAAATAGAGGAGGAAGACAGGAAACAGCAGAGCAGGAAGACAGCATATAGAGCAGGAAGACAGGAAACAGCAGAGCAGGAAGACAGGAAATAGAGGAGGAAGACAGAAAACAGCAGAGCAGGAAGACAGGATATAGAGCAGGAAGACAGGAAACAGCAGAGCAGGAAGACAGGATATAGAGCAGGAAGACAGGATATAGAGCAGGAAGACAGGATATAGAGCAGGAAGACAGCATATAGAGCAGGAAGACAGGAATCCTCTGATCCTGAGTCCAGGCCTGCCTTCATTTGAACCGCTGCCCACTGATGTTGAAATATTTTACTTAATCAGGGTCAATCTGAGCACACGTAGAGTGTGTGTGTGTACAGGGATGGGCTTGGCTCAAGGAGTGACAGGAAACACACTCATACTAGGGAACAGCCAGTCCCACACACCATCTGATACATAACACATCAATCCCAGCCCTCCTCTCCTGCCAGACGTGTTCCTGCAGGACTCGCACAGACACACACAAGCTTAGATTCCTCCATCACAGGAAGACAGGTTCCCCATCCTGACAGGAAGACCGGTTCCCCATCCTGACAGAAAGACGGGTTCCCCATCCTGACAGGAAGACAGGTTCCCCATCCTGACAGGGAGACAGGTTCCCCATCCTGACAGGGAGACAGGTTCCCCATCCTGACAGGAAGACAGGTTCCCCATCCTGACAGGAAGACAGGTTCCCCATCCTGACAGGAAGACAGGTTCCCCATCCTAACAGGAAGACAGGTTCCCCATCCTAACAGGAAGATAAGAGGAACATGACTTCAGGCTACAGGGTTTCATCTATGTTAACATTCTGTGACCATTCAAACCCTGAGGCAGCGATGTGGTAATCCAACAGGGCACAGTAAGAGTCCTCTCGTCTTGAACGCCCCACCCCCTCTCCACATCTCCAAGCCTCAACATGGTTTGTCATCAGCTGTTTGGAACGTGTCATCAGAAACATGCAGCCAAAGCATGAAGACATGAATTACACTGATTTGGGGGCAAATGACTCCTGCTATAATCTTGGTTAAAGAGAGAGGCGGACACCAGCCAAAAGACTTCTTCATGTTCATACACGCGACTGAATGTCTCCAAACACAAGTCAAACAGATGCATTTGTCTCATTTACACATTATAAGACATTCTGAAGACATGGCAAGAGCCATGAAGCAGGTATAAAAGGTACCATAAAAGGCAAATGTTAATAAAAATAAAGTGTCTGTAGCAATAAAAAGTAGTTATACAGGAGAAGAGTGATGGGGTATTAAATATTATAAATCCCAATGTATTGGAGGTGAGGCCCTAGTCCCTGGAGGCGCTAGTCCCTGGAGGTAAGGCACTAGTCCCTGAAGGCGCTAGTCCCTGGAGGTGAGGTGCTAGTCCCTGGAGGTGCTAGTCCCTGGAGGTAAGGCGCTAGTCCCTGGAGGCACTAGTCCCTGGAGGTGAGGTGCTAGTCCCTGGAGGTGCTAGTCCCTGGAGGCACTAGTCCCTGGAGGTGAGGCGCTAGTCCCTGGAGGCACTAGTCCCTGGAGGTGCTAGTCCCTGGAGGTGAGGCGCTAGTCCCGGAGGAGCTAGTCCCTGGAGGTGCTAGTCCCTGGAGGTGAGGCGCTAGTCCCTGGAGGTGCTAGTCCCTGGAGGTGAAGCGCTAGTCCCTGGAGGTGCTAGTCCCTGGAGGTGAGGTGCTAGTCCCTGGAGGTGCTAGTTCCTGGAGGTGGGGTGCTAGTCCCTGGAGGTGCTAGTCCCTGGAGGCGCTAGTCTCTGGAGGTAAGGCACTAGTTCCTGGAGGCGCTAGTCCCTGGAGGCGCTAGTCCCTGGAGGTGAGGTGCTAGTCCCTGGAGGTGAGGCGCTAGTCCCTGGAGGTGAGGTGCTAGTCCCTGGAGGTGAGGTGCTAGTCCCTGGAGGTGCTAGTCCCTGGATGTGAGGTGCTAGTCCCTGGAGGTGCTAGTCCCTGGAGGTGAGGTGCTAGTCCCTGGAGGTGAGGTGCTAGTCCCTGGAGGTGCTAGTCCCTGGAGGTGAGGTGCTAGTCCCTGGAGGTGCTAGTCCCTGGAGATGAGGTGCTAGTCCCTGGAGGTGCTAGTCCCTGGAGGTGAGGCAGGCATCCACAGACCCTCCCCCCAGAGTCTCATCATCCAGGACTGACAGACTCAAATTCTGATTCCTCCACCACAGGCTTGACAACAAGCATCAGCTGAAGCAAAACAGACAGTGAAAAACGCAGCCATCCACATGATCCACACCATGTCTACGGAGCGCTGGGGCGACCACAGGCAATGATAGATTTGAAATGGTAATCTGTGTCGGAGGAAACCTGTTCATTACTTCAGCTGAGGACGGTAACACATTCTATTTAATCAATGTTCTATTCTATTCTGACTCAGTCAGGAGATGATGGCTTTCATTCCTCTCATTTCAGGACAGATCAGGAGCAGCTCACATTTCAATACCAACATTGTAACAAGACAGGATTTCATGGACTGAGTCCAGGTAAAATGTGAAAAAGAGAGAAATGGCTAATACAGTGTAAAGGGTCCATTTGCATCACAATTGGTTCACTGCTGGCTGTTCCTGGGTTACCCACAATGCAGCTGTCTAGGGTTGAATAACAGAGCGTGCTTAGTAGTTACGGGGTTTGGAGCGATTACAGAAGCAGATGAGCCATCTACAGAGAACTGATCAATCACAGGCTACGAGCAGCATTAGCCTAGCTTAGAGAACTGACTCTTCATCAATAAGGTCTGCTTGCAGGTTCATTACAGAGAGGAGTCATCACGGATTGATGGTAACCGTTTTAGAACCCTCTCCCTTCAGGGGGTCCTCAGGTCCTGTCCTCAATGTGTGTACGGCAGGTGAAGGGTGGGCTTATGACAGAGTGTCATTGGGGTATGTGAGGCTACAGGGGACGATTATGCTCACATTCATATCTCCAGTCCATTATCTCTGTCTCCCTTACCCACCCAGACAGGCAAGAGAAGCAAGGTGAAGGGAACCTGTAGCTCTTTAGGACATGTGTAGCTCTTCAGTACTACACTTTGTTTACAAATTCTGCTCAGTATATGTACAACATGATCCATATATAATATATATAATATAATATATATAATATATATAATATATATAATATATATATATATATAGAGATAAAATAGAGAGCGAGAGCGAGAGCGAGAGTTCATTGTATGCACCTTCCTGCCACAGTAGATTCTGCGTTAAAATAAAACATCAGAACCCATTCTGAGTCTGATAGAGATCTTCTGATCACTAAAGTAAAGCAGCGTCACTTTCAGCCCTCAAAGCTCTTGTTCTGTTCTAACATCACACACATTCACGCAACATTCGACTGTAACTTCATGACTGAATGCCAATGAAACAAGTCTGGAGCTTGTTTTCATTTCCTTGCAATGTCATTGCTTATGTACCATGTAATTTCATTGTGAGCACTTGATGGGTTTAAATGAACCATAAGACGCATTCATTTCCAGGGTGGCTGAGTGGCTGAGGGTGTTTATAGTGACAACTGGGACTTTAGTGAGATGGGGTGGTGGGAGATAGACCTCATGATTCTCAGTCTGATCTGGGTGGATACAAGTGTGATCCCATTACATCCTGTTAGAGGGAAAGCTTAAGGAAAATGACAGCAACAGACTGAAGAGAATGTTTTAGTGAAGGTAGGCTTTGTAAAGACAAGAATGACATTTCACAGTGAACAATTACATGTTAGCATCGTTTAACCAATCAACATCCTATTGTCTGAATATTTGCATGAAAATCCTCTCTCACACTCTCGGTTCATTTACAGTGTCAGCCATTTCAATGCAGGCTAGAAAAGTCAACATTGGAGTACAGAGAGGAACGGCGCAGGTAGCTTGGTGTGACAGTCAAACACAGCAGCCTGTAAATCACACTGAAACACTACGTGTTGTTAACTCTCGTGGACGAGCTTGTCGACACTGAAGCTGCCAACAGCAGAGCAGGGTAACCGGAACAGACTGGAAACGACGGTGTCAATCACTCCCTCCACTACCACGAAACTTGTCGTGAACCAGGACTCTCCGTCACATCACCCCCCAGGAGCCTTAATGAGGCATCGGATGGCAGGAGAGACGGCGGCCCATCAGGAAGAGCTGGGGTACTCGGAGGAGCAGGAGATTAACAGGAAGCAGCGTGTCTCATTTGCATACAGCGCCGCTTATTAAATACTCGTTGCCTCAGAACGGACGTGGTAGGGTCAGAGAGATGAACTGCCGTCCATTCAAATGAGCTGGTGCTACTGATAACAGCGTTTAAGAGAGCCTTTTTAATTACAGCCTTGGTGTTCTGGATGAAACGGATTTCTCTTCAGATGATCTTGTAAATACGGGTGCAGTCATTCGGGTCTCATCGCGGCAGAGCTAATCTCTGTGCCTTATTATGAGCTGTAAGCTCCTCCCACTGGCCTTTCCTCTTTGCTTACCTGATCTCTCTGTCAACATCTCTGACCTCTGACCCTCTGGTCTAACAGGTGAACTCTGGCCCGACCGACCTGTCAGTCTTCCAAGCACTCAACGCAGCAGGTCATTAAGGTCTCTGCTGTTGTCGGCATTATAACCTATATGAGCCCCTTCTGAATCTGAAGCAAAGGACATGGCAGAGGGTTTATGTGCAGGGAAATGATCCACCACTCAGCTATAACCAACACACCCTTCTGTCCCCTTTAATAACAGTCCTGAAATAGCCTGAAAACAGCTAAGGACCACATTGTGACCATTTCCAAATTCTTCTACAAGGACGGGATCATGTGCTCCTGTGGCAGTGATAAGGTCATGAAGGAACACAAAGTGTTAAACGGCCTTGAAGATCAGAGGGAGAAATTAAGGAGAGGGCGTTTTTTTTTCCTTCTCTGAACCAGTTTGTTTCTCTGTGATCTGCCTCATAGGATAGCCAACAGACATCATGCTGTCACCCAGAGTCTGCAGAGAAACGACCTCATCAGGGTCACAGTCGGAGAAAAAAACAAACGAACAAAACAAACAAACTGTTGACCTTAACCACAAGCTATACTCGCAGGGCTGCCCCCACACGGCTGCCCCGCACCGCTATACAGACACTACATACTTGACACGTGAGTCTGTCCATCGTTTCCATTCCAGTGTCCAGTGAATGGGCAACTTGAATCAATGACAGTGTGGATTGCAGTCAAGGACACATTATGTAAGGTAGGAAAAAAACATCACTTTTCTTTCAAAAATTCCGGATAACAATATCTACGTTCCCACGGAGATAAGGTTACACAACATTAACCTGTTTTGACCCTACTATCCACACAAGAATAGCACAAAAGACGAGAATGTGTCCTAGATCCTAACCACCTTCCCATTAAAGCTACAGATGAGTCTAGTTTCAGATCCTACCTTTGGGGCTTTGTAAAAATAAATGAAACCCAAACAGATTGCAGTTTCATCAAACAGAGAGCTAACACAGAGCCTTGGTGTGGAAAAAAAGGAAATGAGTTTGAGAGAAATGGCAAACTGTCCAGCCATCTCCCTGTTGCCCTTTCAGAAATAACTGTTAAGTCCGCCTCATAATGGATGTCCAAGACATCGCTGTGGGAGAAAGTCCAGAGAGCAAGGAGTATTTGAGAGTGGTACGCTGCACGGTGGCTGGATGTACTTGAATCACAGGCCAGGGAATATACAGTGCTCCGGTGGGAAGCCAAGCTGAGGCGGCCATCCAGGAGGGTTTGGGGCATGAAGGAGCTATGACAGCAGCTTTAATTGAAGAGTAAATCACAGTCAGCAGGTTTGTCAAATAAATTCCCCTTTAGTCGTCCTCTCAGGTTTGAGCCATGAGTGAGTTTACTGCTGCTTTATGGAATGGATGGTTTTATCAAAGGCATCACCAGGAGATGTCTATCTACAGGAGGTATCACCAGGAGATGTCTATCTACAGGAAGCATCACCAGGAGATGTCTATCTACAGGAAGCATCACCAGGAGATGTCTATCTACAGGAAGCATCACAGAAATGTCTACAGGAAGCATCACCAGGAGATGTCTATCTACAGGAGGCATCACCAGGAGATGTCTATCTACAGGAGGTATCACCAGGAAATGTCTACCTACAGGAAGCATCACCAGGAGATGTCTATCTACAGGAAGCATCACCAGGAAATGTCTATCTACAGGAAGCATCACCAGGAGATGTCTATCTACAGAGATCACCAGGATGTCTACTACAGTCACAGGAAATGTCTATCACCAGGAAGGCATCACCAGGAGATGTCTATCTACAGGAAGCATCACCAGGAGATGTCTACCAACAGGAAGCATCACCAGGAGATGTCTATCTACAGGAAGCATCACCAGGAGATGTCTACCAACAGGAAGCTACCGGAGATGTCTACCAACAGGAAGCTACAGAGGCATCACCAGAAGGTGGCTACATACAGGAGGCTGCAGGGCAGACCTCTTCTACCACCTCTTCTACCACATGCATCTCTGTTCCATTTTCTATATTCCAACCAGTAACCAGGCATTCCATGCACATCAGAAGCATCTGGGAGTTTCAGTTTTCAAGTTGTGAAGGTTTGACAAAGTTAAGTTTGAGTGAAGCAGACGAGAAGATGACAATATAAGTCTTTCTATCACCAGAAACTAATTAACTACTTGAATTAGGAGCTGGATGTGTTGAGCCCTTTTAACAGATCGGCTGTTCAACATTATATTTAGCTGTTAGCATAGCAACCATAGCTGTGTTCATAACGTGGCAAATGTCAAAACCTTTCTAGCGTTACACAGACTAAGGAAATTACAGGTTTATTCTGGGATTTTATATGTTCCCAGGATCATGTCTCTAAGATCTGTGCTGAAAAGGGAAGACAGAAAGAGACGGGAGAAGTACAGTAGAAATGTTTGATTCATTCACACAACAGTCTGTCCATCACTACATCGACAGGCTCCAGTCAGTCTACTGTACAGACTCCTCATCCAGTAGCTTTCATGTCATTTTACCAAGAACCTGAACTGGAGTGTCTTTAACCAGAGGAGCTTCAGATAGCCAACATCTGTGCAACCCCACAGCAATAGAACACACTATGACCCATGAAATGCCATTGTAAATGTCATGAGCTTGAACTGCATTTGTTCAGTTTCAAAGTATCAAGCCCTCTTTGGAAAGTTAATTTTCCTGACATAACATTTTTAAATGGCTTGACATTTACTTTAAACTAAAAAAATATGAGAGGAATCTTCAATCTACTTTTAAAAATAATATTATACAACAGAAGAAGCAGACATATCCTGCAGACTGGCTAGGAATTCACACATGGTCATGCATGAACCTGACAGCAGTTCTCATGACCACCAGACTAGCTGTCACAGGAGAGATGCCTTCACCTTTCTAAATCCAGACGCTAAGCAGCCTCTCATGATCACGGGCGTGGTGACAGCAGACACCATGTGTAATATTTCAGATCCTAGATCAACACAGCAGGATAGGATGTGTCCTCACATCCCAGCAGCTCTTTAAAAAAGGGGTTTGCAACTTTTATTTGGATATATAACTCAGACTCAGACCTATTTCATTGTGCCACCAAACTCCTTCATCACTTTAGTGGCTGCAGCTCCACTTGAATTACTTACGGGTACATGACATCGGCCTTAACAATTGTCCTCTCATCCCAGAGTGTCATACCAGGTTATGCCTCGCTGTCCGGTCCACTGCAAAAGACCAAATCCCCGGAGGCCTTGTCCGTCTACACACTCCGCCGGAACAGTCTTATTTAATATTTTATCTTCGGTAACTGGAGGGTGATCACCCTGAGTGTTAAGGTAACAAGCACTTTAATATGACCCTGTCAGGGTAGAGGTGCAAGCATGTGGCAGGAAAGAGGGTAAGGAGCTGGCAGGAACATTGAGCAGGACAGGAACTGGTCACATGGTGCAGGACAGAAACTGGTCACATGGTGCAGGACAGGAACTAGTCACATGGTGCAGGACAGGAACTGGTCACATGGTGTAGGACAGCCCAGACTCCATATTTCAGACTCAGCAGGCCAGGACAAGGGAGAGCCATTTCACTGGACAAGAATCTTTTGTGAGGCCTAATCTCTCAAAGCGCTGACATGCTTTGTGTTCTTTTATCATCTTCAGCCGCTCAGGATCCAACCAAAGCATGAAATCTGGAGCTCTTTCAGGAATGTATCTACATATGGTGCTAGATCAGCAGTGAGCAGATCCACATGCCAACCCCGATCTGTACCTAGCATGTCTCCTCACACACTGCAGATGAAGTGTAGGGCTGTCATTACTCATTTGAACCCATCCACACAAAGAAATTGGCCTTTTGTGCTGTTTTTGATAGTGAGGACTGGATGGAGACAGGACTTTAGCCTGTGGTACATGCTCTTCCAGAAGAGGCAGAAAGGAGACCATATTAAATCTGCCATGATAAGATATATGACAGACAACAGTTTCTGAGTGTTGATGTTTCTTTGGGTAGTACAGATGTCCAACAACCATTCATTCAGTGTTTGTGTCACTGCGAGAGCACATAGCTCTTCCCAGACGAAGATCCCATGTGATAAAAATTACAAACTCGCAGTGGAATTCCCCGAGTCCACAACTTGTGGCTGTCCTCAAGTAGCAGAACAACTCTTTCTACACCACAGCATGCAGACTGATGGAGGATGGAAAGTCTACGTGGGGAGGGAGATGGGATGGAAAAAGAATAAGCAGCGAGGCTGTCGAATAAGCAGCGAGGCTGTCGAATAAGTAGCAAGGCAGAATGGAGGAAGGCTCCTTGCTGTCAGATACTTTTATATTTCTTCTGCGCAGGAGTAATAAAAGTGATGATTAGTATGACACATTAAGCAGGTAATCATCAGCCATTACGAGCGTATGACAGGCGAAGAAGGCTGGGGGTGGTTGGTGAGAAAACTGTCGTCTGTGCACTTGAGCTGCCCCTGTGCCACCACATCATGGTGTGAGCAACATGTGGGCCATGTTGACTGAAGGGAACACTGGTGAACTCCTCCCTACATGAGCCTAAGCTCCCAGCAAAGGGGAGAAGATGAGAAGTGAAAGCTGGTGTGCATCGCAGCATCTGCTCAGACACCCTCAGACCAGCAGAGGGAACTGGTCTCAGGGGACAGAACACTTCTCCTACGGTCCAGCCAGGCAGGATGAAGAAAACGTTTATCCAACCATTTCACATACCTCCCCTCTCAGCAGAAAAGAGGATTGGTTGCTGCCTTACAGACTGAAGTAAAGATTAGATGTGCAAGGTCTTTTTGAGGCATATCATTTGGCCAAAAAAGGAAGTAGAAGAAAAAAGAAGCAAAGTTGAAAGAGAACAATTCCAACATGTAACCCAACACATGGGAAGACCTAGGGAACTAGCTTTTTCCTCAGTAGAGAGTGTTCCTTTAAGCCTTCATGTGACAAGGCGAAATTGAAAGAAAAAACAAACAAGGAGGGGCTCTTGGAAGAACGCTTGAACTATTAAACCGATGTCAGTTCCTGTTAAATAAAATCATGCATGAGTTCACGGTCAAACAATCACACCGACATGGAGATGAAAAGGCCTTTAGTAAGCTTACAGAATGAACTCATCTGCAGAGATCTGGTCAGCCGGTTCCCATCATCATCTGCACAACTTTGCTGTTATTTCATGGTCAACAGCCACACAAAACAGACAATAACAATATGTTAATTTATTGCATTAATAAAAACAGAGCACAGGCCCATGGTCATGGCTCACACAAAACATCAGCGGTGATAAGCCTCACGCCACACAACTCTACATCACCACAGTCCATGAAACAGCAACAACTGTCCACAACAAAAAGTCTTTTAAAACAAGTCTTGAGACTTTTCATCTCGAGACTTTTCTGAAACACCTCCAGAAAATAAGCTTTCCCCCCGCAGACCGAGAGAATTCTTTTAAAAGATGTGTCAGCTGCTTGGAGTGAGCAGTAATGTGAAGCACGAGGAGCAACTAGAGAGCCCTTAAAAGTCCCCCAGCATGAGAGAGAGACAAAGAGAGAGATGGACAGAGAGAGAGGGTTGGAAGGAGAGAGGGAGAAAGAGGGTGTGAGAGAGGTAGAGTGAAAGAGAGAGGGAGTGTGCGAGTAAGGAAATGCATGTCTCAAACATTATTTTAGATCTCAGTAGGTCTGCCTTTGCAAAAATGGAAAGTGGCCTGTTTCTTTTCCGCCCATAACCTTGAATTGAAGCATTATGATAAATGGACTAAATGTAAGTGTTGTATGATGTAATGGCCACCACAATGTGGAAGGGATACAAATAGACCACTAATGTACCATCGAAACTAAAACATGAGCAAGTTTGTAACTGTAACACCATAAATCAGTTTCTTCCTGTGACTGAGGATAATTCACCTCCCTGAAAGTAGATTTTCAATTCCCTTGTTTTTCATAACGGAAGCGCGGATTTCTATTCGGTATTCCCAGTGCATTTCAAACGGATTCATGAGGTGAAAACCTTGGGACTTCAAAGAGGTCGAGTATGCATCTAAAATAGCCTAACATGCCACAATTTGCGAGCGGGTCGAGCATTGGGTTGCTAAATACACAGCCTTGCTGTGGTCTAAGACTATGTGTTCAACGGAAGAAAATTGCCTCTTCAAGGGAATGCACTGAAATACTGACACGCTTTGACAGTCGATTTCCCAAGAGAGGTGGGACTGTAGCCTATCTGCCATATGCCGCATGTTGCGAGTTTATAGCAGTTAAGACAGATTGTGTCAATCTCGGGAGTTAATCGAGTTTTGATACAGATAAGACGTGTACTGGCACATCAAAAACATGGAAACAATTATCCGAATGATTGTAGGCTATTGAGTTTGAAACAGGTATTCCACATCTAAGTTTACAGGCTGCGTTAACTTGCAAGTATGAAGCGTGATCGAAAGGTCGTCTCAGCAAACCGCTTTGGTGCAGATATCAGAACGGGAGAATCTTATGGCGGGGGGTTCTAACAAATTTGCATCATATGATAGTTAAAGACAGTGTTGGTTAAGGCGAATATGATCCATGCTTTAAATGTAATGCAAGGAAGAAGAAAAAACGTTGCGTTTAAGTGCGGAAGCGCATCAATCTCCGCCCCTTGGCGACCTCGCATTCCAAAGATTCCCACACACAAAGCTCACCTGGCTGTTTTTGAACGCTGTTGGGCTGTTTTATCACCGTCTCAAGGACGAGGGCATCAAAAGTAAACCACTTTGGTATTAAGTAGTGACTGTGTGCTGAAGGTTTACGTTAAACATCTAAAGTTCCTACTACAATGTAGCCGCGCTCCGGCTAAACTGCATACAAGCCAACATGTGAAGGTCCCTCAAAGGTGTGCGTGGCGGCGAAACGGTCACAAGAAAAAGATTAACGCGCTTAAAGATCCTGGCTAGATATTAAGGTTGTACGATCCTTCAATGAGAACGTGTGATTGAAACAACCGCACACAAGATTATTAACATGTTGAATTAGTTAAGCACTTTATTAATAATAGATCGAATAAGTCTGGATGTCACGCTTGCAGATGCTTTCCTTTCATTCTAAACGATTTTAAAGGAGTGAAATTAGTCAGTACCTGTAGGAGGATTGTTGTTGAGATCGCTGTGTTTTTGCACGAATCCACATCAGTACATTCAACTTCTCTGGAAGTGGTAACCCAGTGTGTCCGGATTTTTAGTCCCCTGCATGAGGAAGAGTGGAACTCGCCTCCATAGTCAGGAAGGAGCAGCGGGCTGTGTCCTGCGTTCACTCCAAAGGAATACTAGCAAACATGACGTCAGTCCCTGTGGGTTAGCAGCTCAATGCTCATTGGACCAGTTTGGCACGGGGGGCGTTCCCGTCGTTGAATTGGCCAATCTTAGGGAGAAAATAGTTTCCTTGGTTACAAATTTTGTCAACCAAATACAGCAGCGCTGCTGGGTACGAGACCGTAATAAGGTAGGATACCGTGAATAATGATGGAAATTTTCATCATCTCGGTTTCTTCAACCAGCAGTCCTGCTATTCATGGTGTATTATTTCGCAGCCGTTTGCTACCTATGTTTCAACCGATCAGGATATGTGTCTATGCTTCTCCACTTACTAAACAGTAGTAAAGGTGTAAAGTCACCGTTACGGTAGCGACACAATACAGGTAACTTTACACATAAAATACTAGATAATCTTTCATGTGCAATGGTCCGCATGCTAGCGCTAACTCTAGCTTGTACATCCACTTTAAAGGACTTTGGAAGATTTTTTTTTTTTTTTTACTATACCGACTTTTGTGGCCTATCAGTGCTGTAGCGTCTTAGCCGAGTCTGACAAGGCCCACTCCTACCACGTCTACTATGCCTCAAGCTAAATCCTATGTCATTACAGTAAATAAACGAAGGCGTGTGTATGCATCAGTAGTAATCATTGCAAACCCCCTCCCCCGACTGTACAAACCCTGTCTGGGGGCTGATAGAGCTCTCATCGTTCTCCAGTGGTTTTCAAATATCAGGCTCTTTCTCTAAACAGGATATTTTACACTATCACTTATCTTAACTGGAGGCTGGAATTGCTGTGGACAGATTTAGCCGTGGTATGCAGCGTGTAGAGGAGTCCGACTTAAATGAAGATGGGGTGGATGATGGTGAGACTCCTAGACATAATCACATGCATTAAGAAAATTAATTATTATTCCTGATGGTTCCTGCCTTCACGTTCTCCCTGCTCGGCCATGTAAAATTGATTTCTGCATTGAAAGACTTTTAATGTTATTCTACTGCTTGGACGTGCATGCATACAAATGGAATCATTTTCTCGTACAGGATCGGCTTCTATAGGGATCGGTAAAGTCTCTACTGGGTGTTGATTTGATTCTATTTTACAAGATGAGCAAAGACAGCCAGGTGGATGGTGGTGGTGTTTGGGTTGGGACACGATGGCCAACACCTGAGCAGAGAATTCCTGAGATATGCTGTCTGATCACACGCTGCACCATCTGTCACTAGACCCCTCCTGTCGACTACCTCAGAAACTTTTGAGAGACTCTGAAAATTCAGAGGTTATTCTCGCTATCTCTTAGACCTTGAATGTTCAATAGAACAGTCTTTCTGTAATAATAGTTATCTGTATTCGGCTACATTCTAGAATGTAGTCATGGAGTTTTAATCCTTTGAGTAAGCTGATTAAACTACAGTGGAGGTGAAGTGTTGAACTTTTTATCTTTGTACGTATGCCTGTATTATCTACTGAGGACAATGTGAAGAAGAGATTTACAGTGTATTCCAGGCCGGTCAACAGATGTGCAGGGATGAGTGGGAGAGAGCAGCGCAGCTTGATAGATGAGGCTGCAGGGGAGATGTCTCTCCGATGGGATATGTGGCATGACTGACTCTACAAGGGCTTATAGCTCTTGTTGTGCTGTTGTCCTGAACCAAACTGAACTCCAGCTCTTGTGATGTGAGAGGCTGAAAGGCTTGTGGTTCCTCTCTTGCTGTTAGCTCACCTGTCTGGTCAGGGGTAGCTCACCTGTCTGGTCAGGGGTAGCTCACCTGTCTGGTCAGGGGTAGTTCACCTGTCTGGTCAGGGGTATCTTACCTGTCTACTGGATCCTGGTCAGGGGTAGCTCACCTGTCTGGTCAGGGGCAGCTCACCTGTCTACTGGGTCCTGTTCAGGGGCATCTCACCTGTCTGGTCAGGGGCATCTCACCTGTCTGGTCAGGGGTAGCTCACCTGTCTGGTCAGGGGCAGCTCACCTGTCTACTGGATCCTGTTCAGGGGCATCTCACCTGTCTGGTCAGGGGCATGTCACCTGTCTGGTCAGGGGTAGCTCACCTGTCTGGTCAGGGGTATCTTACCTGTCTACTGGATCCTGGTCAGGGGTAGCTCACCTGTCTGGTCAGGGGTAGCTCACCTGTCTGGTCAGGGGTAGCTCACCTGTCTAGTCAGGGGTAGCTCACCTGTCTGGTCAGGGGTATCTTACCTGTCTACTGGATCCCTCAATGAGGGAGCCTTTCAGAAGTCATGAAAATCTATTCCCGTATCAAGATGTTTCCGTGGTCACCAATATAAAGCCTAGAGTATCTCAGACAGTGAAGCCTACAGTTGGATGGAAACCTCTTTAGACCAAGGATGTTAGCACGCTCTGTGTTTACCATACACAGAGCTGCCTTACCTGTGCTGTCTTGCTTGCACAGGAACAGAAGCCCTGGCTGTGCAGATGAAGAACCGGCTGTGCTGCTCCAGATACAAACCAGCTGAATATGACAAACTGCAGGCCCTGCTGGAGGCCAAACGGCAGGAAACTGCACAGATCGGACAAAAGGTGCGTTTTGATTTGCTGTCAGCTATCAACAGGCTTTTCCTGACAATGTTTGTAGTTCTGTGGCTAGAGTGGAGGGCTGCATGACCTGGGTGCTATGTGTTTAGACAGTGTAAACAGTGTGCATGTGTTTGTCTTTGTTAAGTGACAGAGTGATGATAGCGAAGCTGAAGTGATAATAGGATACGTCCTCATTTCTCCTGTAACAGCTGTAGGAGGAGTATCTACTTAACATGCCTTCAGTAAGATGGACTGGTAGTGCTGTTCTCTGTCATTAAGTCCACAAACAGTGGAGGTAATTGGATGTGATGAGACATTTGTCACATGTGCCTTTAAAGGTTGTATTCTATTGGATGCTGTGTAATTGAAACATAGTGGGTTTGCGTTTGGGAAAAAAAACAAATTCTCATAGCATATTTGGCCAAATGAATAATCTAAATTAGACCCAAGGTGCTCCTGTTTTGGTTCATATTTTTTGGGTTTTAGCGTGTGCTCTTTAAAATACTGAATGGTTGTGTCCATTTGCATGTAGTTTAATGGAGCATTCCTGTATGCACGCACACACACACACTCACCATTGATCCATTAGGACATGGGATTGTGTAACACAACAAAATGTTAAACAACCCCTTCAGGGTGCTCCAAAATATCACCTTTGTCAAACAAAATTTGTTTGAATATTCATAGGGCAGCCAGAGGATCAACCTAAAAGCTGTTTGAAGTTTCCAACCTCTCCCCCCCCCCCCTCTCTGCCTAGTAGCAGTAGGAGACGTTAACCCAGAGGGCAGCAGGGATTAGTCTTAGAGACCTGCAGTGTTTTAATTGGTAAACTGTGGCAGAAGCTTTTTAGTGTCTCATTACTGTTGCCTGTGGCATGCTCCAATCCAGCTCTCTGCATGGTCTAGATAACACAGCCTGTGTTTGTGCCCCTCCTTCCAGCTGAAAGACAGGCTCGCTCTCAATCTCCCCACAGAGAGGGGCTAAATTACCACGAGGCCCAGCAGAACACAATCTGATTGGTTCATGTGTAAAGACAGGAGTGACAGGAGGAGTGTCCTGGATTGCGAGGCTGGACGTAGATTGGCAGGAGGGAGGTGAGGGCTCCAGTTGGCATAGCAGGGGAAGAGACCTGAGCCACACAGGATGTTGTCAGGCAGGTCTGTCAGGACAGGATGTTGTCAGGCAGGTCTGTCAGAACAGGATGTTGTCAGGCAGGTCTGTCAGAACAGGATGTTTTCAGGCAGGTCTGTCAGGACAGGATGTTGTCAGGCAGGTCTGTCAGGACAGGATGTTGTCATGCAGGTCTGTCAGGACAGGATGTTGTCAGGCTGGTCTGTCAGGACAGGATGTTGTCATGCAGGTCTGTCAGGACAGGATGTTGTCAGGCAGGTCTGTCAGGACAGGATGTTGTCAGGCAGGTCTGTCAGGACAGGATGTTGTCAGGCTGGTCTGTCAGGACAGGATGTTGTCAGGCAGGTCTGTCAGGACAGGATGTTGTCATGCAGGTCTGTCAGGACAGGAAGCAGCGGAGGGTGCAGTTGCATTGTTTGTGTACAGTTGTTTGTGTACTGCGTCACAGGTGTGTGTGTGTGCTGTGTCTCTGATGCTTGTGTAAAGGTGTGTGTCCTTTATGCTGTTGCTGTGGGTTTACTGCCTGTGCCAGTGTGTGCTGTGTGTTGAGGTGTGTGTGTTGTCTGTGTATAGTGGGTCTCTTGTCTGTGCAGGTAGCTGTAAGTGCCAGACAAGTTCAAATTCTATTGAGGGTTATGACATCATTGTGTCATGACATCACCGCGTCATGACATAATTGTGTCATGACGTCACCATGACCTTTCATGGACTTCAGAGCTTTTTTTCCAGAGAGCTGCTGCATCTTATTTCTACATGTTACTGCATGCAGCACATTTGAGGCAAAGCAGCTCATGTTATATCCAGCCTGAGGAGGCTTATGCACACAATAAAACAAGACTTGAAGGGTTGGTTTCACATCCTGTGGGAGATTTTCCAGTATATAATCAATGCTATGTACAGTAGGTGAGAACTGTAATTATCTGAACCAGTGGTCTATGCACATTTAAACTGATAGAGAACAATGAGAGGTTTTCACCAAGAGGGATGTGAAAAAAATGAAAAGGAGCAATAAATGAGGGGAGATTAAGACACACACATTCTCTCCCTCTGTTCCCACAGGGAACACACCTCATGCATGTTACGCGTGTTCCACCTGAATATTTCAATTTGCCCATGTGTATTCTCTCTTCACGCGTTTCCACAGTGGAGACGGTGCGCATGAATTCCCACAGATTACAGGCCTTTTAAAGTCAATATTTCAAAGACAGAAAAGCATACACGGACTGAACCAAAGAGCTGAATAAAACCAGTTCCCAGGACACAAAGACAAGGAAACATAGAACAGAAACACAGTCTGAATCTGCAGTAAGCTAACACAACAACACCCAAACACGGTCTTTTGATTCCATCTCTAAACCATATATTATGTAATGAAAAGGCTTACGACACCAGATAAACATCTACACTCTCACAATGCTCCTTAATAAGCAGCCCAAACCAAATATTCAGTCCTGTAGTCAATACTATGATACGTTTGATAACAAGCCCTCCTAATCTGAAAGAGAGAGAGCATTGTGGTGGTTGTAACAGTCGTGTGTATGTGTGTGTGGTCTATATTTGTGGTGGTCTGTGTGTGTGGTGGTTGTGACTGGTGTGTGTGTGTGTGGTTGTGACTGGTGTGTGTGTGTGTGTGTGGTTGTGACTGGTGTGTGTGTGTGTGTGTATGGTGGTGCACTGGTGTGTGTCGTGTGTGTGTGTGTGTGTGTTTGTGACTGGTGTATGTGTGTGTGTTTGTGTGTGTGTGGTTGTGGCTTGTTTGTGTGTTTGTGTGTGGTGGTCTGTGTGTTTGTGTGTGTGTGTTGCGTGTGTTGCGTTATTGGCCTGGTCTGTGTGTGTGTGTGTGTGTGTGTTTGTGGTGGTCTGTGTGTGTTTGTGTATGTGTTGTTTGTGGCTGGGCTGTGTGTTGTTTGCTGTGGTGTGGTTGTGGCTGGTCTGTGTGTGTGTGTGTGGTTGTGGGCGTGCGTCTGTGGGTGTGTGTTGTGTGGTTGTGCTGCGTCTGTGTGTGATGTGTGTAGTGTTGTGTGTGGTTGGTGCTGGTCTGTGTGTGTGTTGTGATCTTTATGTGTGTGTGTGTACAATACAGAGTGTGTGTGTGTGAATAAGAGAGAGCATGTGTGTGTGTGTTTGTAGGAGTGTGGGTTGTGGCTGGTCTGTGTGTGTTGTGTGGTTGTGGCTGGAGTCTGTGTGTGTTGTTGATATTGATGTGGTGGTTGTGGCTGGTCTTGTGTGTGTGTGGTTGTGTCGTGTGTGTGGTTGTGGTCTGTTCTGTGTGTGTAGTGTGTGTTGTGTTGTGGCTGGTCTGGTGTGTGTGTGTAGTTTGTGTGTGTGGTTGTGGCTGGCTGTGTGTGTGTGTGTGTGGTTGTGGTTCTGGTCTGTGTGTTCCGGCGGTGGTCAGGACTCTGCAGGCTGCCAGGGCGAGCAGGGAGGGCAACGTATTGCGGCAGCATCGCCTGGTGTGGAGCAGAGAGAGAACCAGGCTGACCCAGGCTGGGTAAGACTCCAAACAGTACACACACACACACACGCACACACACACACACACCCACACACACACACACACACACCCACACACACACACACACATACACACACACCCACGCACACTGTAAACTTGAACACACACCTTTTATCCCAAAGTCTGTGTCTGACTCTGTGGAGCTTTACTCTGTGACTCTTTACAGCTGGGCTGTGTGACTGTAAAGCTCTGTATGTGTCTCTGTAAAGCTGTGCTGTGTGACTGTAAAGCTGAGGTGTGTGACTCTGTAAAGCTCTGTGCGTGACTGTAAAGTTTTGCTGTCTGACTGTAAAGCTGAGCTGTGTGACTGTAAAGTTGTGCTGTCTGACTGTAAAGCTGAGGTGTGTGACTGTAAAGTTGTGCTGTCTGACTGTAAAGCTGAGGTGTGTGACTGTAAAGCTGAGGTGTGTGACTCTGTAAAGCTGAGGTGTGTGACTCTGTAAATCTGTGCTGTGTGGCTCATTAAAGCTGGGCTGTGTGACTCTGTAAAGCTCTGTGTGTGACTCTGTAAAGCTGTGCTGTGTGACTGTAAAGCTGAAGTGTGTGACTCTGTAAAGCTCTGTGCTTGACTGTAAAGTTTTGCTGTCTGTCTGTAAAGCTGTGCTGTGTGACTGTAAAGTTGTGCTGTCTGACTGTAAAGCTGAGCAGTGTGACTGTAAAGTTGTGCTGTCTGACTGTAAAGCTGAGGTGTGTGACTGTAAAGTTGTGCTGTCTGACTGTAAAGCTGAGGTGTGTGACTCTGTAAAGCTGAGGTGTGTGACTCTGTAAAGCTGAGGTGTGTGACTGTAAAGTTGTGCTGTCTGACTGTAAAGCTAAGCAGTGTGACTGTAAAGTTGTGCTGTCTAACTGTAAAGCTCTGTGTGTGACTCTGTAAAGCTGTGCTGTGTGACTGTAAAGTTGTGCTATGTGACTGTAAAGTTGTGCTGTCTGACTGTAAAGCTGAGCAGTGTGACTGTAAAGTTGTGCTGTCTGACTGTAAAGCTGAGGTGTGTGACTCTGTAAAGCTGAGCTGTCTGATCTGTAAATCTGTGCTGAGTGACTCATTAAAGCTGGGCTGTGTGACTCTGTACAGCTGCCCTTACAGCCCTCACTGCTCCTCCTTGTTGAGCTCTGACTCAGGCTGTGCATGAGAACACAGCAGGCAGAGGCAGTAAAGAGAGGCCGCTTCAACATTGAATCATGAAACAGAGTACAGATGAGGGACTAGTTGTACTTGCTTTCGATTAGCAGGCTGGCCAACAGGCTGGCTGGAGGGCTGGCTGGAGGGCTGGCTGGCTGGTTGGCTGGCTGGCTGGTTGGCTAGCAGGCAGGCAGGCTGACTGGGTGGGTGGGTGGCTGGGTTATGGCTGGCTGGCTGGCAGGCTGACTGGCTGGCTGATTGGCTAGATGGCTGGCTGATTGGCTAGCTGGCTGGCTGATTGGCTAGCTGGCTGGCTGATTGGCTAGCTGGCTGATTGGCTAACTGAATGGCTGACTGGCTGGCTGTCTGGCAAGCCTCACCAGTGCTCGATGCTGGTGAAGTGAGAAGAGCAGAGAGCTCCTGGCTGCTCTCTGGGTAATGACTGTGTCTGAGTAAACCAAGGTTAATGGTGTTCAGAGGCGTGGGCTCCTGTAATGAGCTGCTCTGAGGACTGCCACCACCACACACAGCAGAGCAGGCGTTTGCATCGTTAGACGAAGAGGAAACTTTCCAGCTGTCTAGTTTCTATAGTTACAGTCCCATTATATTTTGACGGGAGGACTGGATAAATGCTGGTTGTGTGCAGAGGGAAGTTGTGCTGATGTGTTGAGGGCTGCTCTCTCGTGTGCCCCCACCCCACCCCAGAGAGAGGGCAGAAGCTGAGCTGCAGGCCTTTCTGGGAGACAGCACCTCAACTCACACACCCAACAGCTTCCTCTTCGAGCTGATGCACTACGGTAAACACTGCCCTCAGTCCTCACATCAGTGTGTGTATGGGTATAAGAGCGTTTATACATGTGCGTACATTTGTGTCTGTGTAGAGCTGGTCCTGCAGAGAGAGCGTGAGCTGTTCCAGGAGGCCAGTGTGGCTCCTGTGTTGCAGCTGAAGGAGGATCTGCAGTTCAGGCTGTCTGGAGGCCAGAGGCCCCCTGCTGACACCTCAGACTGGGAGGAGATCCTGACACAGGTACTCACACACCTGTACTCACACACCTGTACTGACACACTTGTCCTGATACACCTGGACTGATACAGGTACCCTCACACCTGTACTGATACGCCTGTCCTGACACAGGTACCCACACACCTGTACTGACACAGTTACCCTCACACCTGTACTGACACAGTTACCCACACACCTGTTATGACATAGGTACCCACACACCTGTACTGACACAGTTACCCTCACACCTGTACTGACACAGTTACCCACACACCTGTACTGACATAGGTACCCACACACCTGTACTGACACAGTTACCCTCACACCTGTACTGACACAGTTACCCTCACACCTGTACTGACACAGTTACCCACACACCTGTACTGACACAGTTACCCTCACACCTGTACTGACACAGTTAACCACACACCTGTACTGACACAGGAGCACAGCTTGGACAGATCGCATCAGTATTCTGCTAAAGGTAACTGCTGGGTACTAGAAGGGATTAAAACTGAAGGGATTAAGAGGACTACAGTACACAGACACACTTCTTCCAAGAGCAGCTTTTTAAAGTCACATCCATCAGAAGATAAACAGCACTAGAGGGCATATTGGAATGATCCTCCTCTAAAGTAAATAAAGAATATTGTGTGTGTGAGTTCCACCCACAATTAAGTCCCCCTAATCATTTTTACCTCCCTACTTGACCTTGTTTATAGAGCATTCATGACTGTTCCATTCATTCACGGTACAGGTTCTGATTTGAAGCTCTGTGATGCTGTTTCTATAGAGGCCAACAGGGCTACCATGCCAATCCCACAGAGAGCCAGAATGATTCTCCTTCCACAAAGGCCTCCGCCTGCCCACAGCAGAGCACTGTTCCTGGATGTGTTGTTATTTAGATAGCTCCCGTCGACTCTCTTCAATTAATTCTGTCTTTGACTCCAGAGGGATTTTTCATGCTTAGGAGGGAATGAATGGCGAGCTTAAGGCAAAGGGATCAGGAGGCCGTGTTTGAAAGGAGAGCGTTCTGGGGGCTGAGCGGTCTGACTGCCATGTTGGGTTTCCTGTGTGTGAGTCATGCTGGCTGTAGCCCTCCTCCCATCCTCCCTCATCCTCTCTTTCAGCTGGGCCACTCTGCCCCCATCCTCCTGCTGGCACTGCCAAGAGCCTTCCCTGCTCTGCTCTCCCTCGCATTGCTCTCTCTCTCTCTCTCTCTCTCTCTCTGTCTCTCTCTCTCATCTCTCTCTCTCTCTCTCTCATCTCTCTCTCATCTCTCTCTCTGTCTCTCTCTCTCTCTCTCTCTCTGTCTCTCATCTCTCTCTTCATCATATCTCTCTTCATCATCTCTCTCCCTCTCATCTCTCTCTCACACATCTCACTCTCTTTCACTCGGTGTATTTCTCAGCTTCTCTCTCTTTATCTCTCACATCTCTCCTTCTCACTCTGTTTCCATCTCTGTTTTCCACTCTCCATCTCCCCCTAAGTGTAACCCCCATCTCACACAAGACCGCACCCCCCCCCCCCCCCCCCCCGGCGTTGTGAATAAGTCACTGGGCCACCAGCCAGGTCTTAAGACTCCTAATAATGACTCGGTGTTAGTTTGTGCACCACAGGAATGTGATTGTTCAGATTGAAGCAGAGGCATGTCTGTAACACTAATGGAGTTTCATAATGACTTATTAAGTATGTGCTGTTATGATCACAGGAGGTGCTGTAATGTGATCAGGATGTGTATTTTATCTTATAACTTGGGTTATAAAATGGTATAATCTGTATATCTGTATGTATATATAATCTATAATAATCTAAATTCAGGTTATATACTTTCATGAGCTCAGGTTATAAACTGTTATGAACTCAGATTATAAGATGTTATGAACTCAGGTTATAAAATGAGGAAGTGAGAGATCATGACCAGCTGATCTCCCTGCATCAGAAAGACACAAACTCTCTTTCCTCACTCTCTTTTTCCATCTGTTTTCTTCTTCCATTGAGATTGTGTGTTCTGTTCAGGGGTGGTTGGTCTGCTATATTGTCTATCCAGTAATGCATGTGTCAATGTGCTTCAGTGCATCCAGAGCACCAGAGAAGGTTGAGGTTTAAGGTTGTAGCAGCTGTACTTGTGTTGTTTAATAAAAGTCCTCATTATTATAGTATCCTGCTTTGATCTAAGAACTCAGTCAGGAAGAACACTGTCAACAGGGTAGTCGTCTGGACTTTACAGTGACAACCTAAGAGACTCAGATATTGGACTTAAAGCATACTGTACTTACAAAGTACTAGTACAAACATACTTATAGTAAATATGGGAACATACAGAATCACTACATTTGAAGGAAGCTTCTAAAAGTGTGTAGTACAAGATTCATGTAATAAAAATGTGTTAATTTTTGATGTAATACATTCAAATGAGATAGAAGTAAACTATGTTTGGTCTTCTTGGGATGAGCCTGTGAAGAACAAGTCTTCCTCTGAGCAGAGGTTAAACTGGCCTGGAAACCTTGTTTAAGGTGTCGGCATCATCTGAACACCACAGCATTCAGAAGAGTTAGTGTCATGTAGACTGCCGCAGACAAAAGGCGTACAGCAGACTATCCTGGAGGGCTGAGTTTTGTCAGTCTGTGTTGACCCAGGCGGAGTGTATAGTCAGTCTGTGTTGACCCAGACAGAGCGTAGAGTCAGTCTGTGTTGACCCAGATGGAGTGTAGAATCAGTCTGTGTTGACCCAGATGGAGCATAGAGTCAGTCTGTGTTGACCCAGACAGAGTGTAGAGTCAGTCTGTGTTGACCCAGACGGAGTGTAGAGTCAGTCTGTGTTGACCCAGGCGGAGCGTAGAGTCAGTCTGTGTTGACCCAGATGGACCGTAGAGTCAGTCTGTGTTGACCCAGGCGAAGCGTAGAGTCAGTCTGTGTCGACTCAGATGGAGCGTAGAGTCAGTCTGTGTTGACCCAGATGGAGCACAGAGTCAGTCTGTGTTGACCCAGGCGAAGCATAGAGTCAGTCTGTGTTGACTCAGATGGAGCGTAGAGTCAGTCTGTGTTGACTCAGATGGAGCGTAGAGTCAGTCTGTGTTGACCCAGATGAAGCGTAGAGTCAGTCTGTGTTGACTCAGATGGAGCATTGAGTCAGTCTGTGTTGACTCAGATGGAGCGTAGAGTCAGTCTGTGTTGACCCAGATGGAGCATAGTAACCACCTCAGGGCTGTGGTCGGTGTCATGTGACTGTGATTTGGTCCCCAGGTAGCCCTAGTGAAACAGCAGCAGGACAGCATCATGGAGAGGCTGAGGACAGAGCTCTGTGCTGTGGAAGAAGCCCTGGACTCCACGCATCTGCAGGTACGTCATCCTGGTCTCATCCTGTCCTTACACCTGGTCTGTCCTTACACCTGGTCTGTCCTTACACCTGGTGTCTGTCCTTACACCTGGTCTGTCCTTACACCTGGTCTGTCCCTACACCTGGTCTGTCCTTACACCTAGTCTGTCCTTACACGCGTACACTTACATTTGACTCATGCTTCATTTAGCAGATGCATTTACAGTATCCAGCGTGACGTACGAATGGTTAATAACAAAGTCCTCTAGGTATGACCTCATCGTTATCAAGGTATTCCTTCACATTTCTGCAGATCAGCTCCATCGTTTCTCATAGGTTACCTTTATAAGCCCATGAGACAGGGATCATCGTGTTAAATCTCAGTGTCTCACATTGAGTTGTGCCCAAACAAAACCTTTCTACATAGTTATCTGACGCATTTGAGTGGTGTTCCAAACAAAACCATGGGGAGTTTTGAAGGTGAAGTAGTTACTTATCTTCCCTCTGTGTCCTGTCCTTCTCCATGCTAGGACTCTGTGTGCAGGCCTGCAGGCAGACTGGCTGAGCAGGGACAGATCCCTGAGGAGGTTCTGTCTGCAACGGACCTCGTCCCTGAGCTCAGAGACTCCCTGGTCCATGCCTTCCACTCCCTGGGGGAGAGATACCGCTCCAGGCTGCAGGCTGTGCAGGATAGGCTCCAGGGACTTGACAGGTACTGTGGGGACTACACCTCCCACAAATTCCCCAGGGTGATTCCCATGCTTTGCTATACTTAAGGGTGGCCATAGTTGTAGTTCTTTATGTAGTTGATGTTCCTGTTGTGAAGGCTGGAGAAGCTTGCGCCTGTTGCTTGGTTCACACCACTCCGCAAATAAAGTTGCTTTTTGGCACAGGGTTAAAAGCTGTACTGCAGACCCTCTCTGCTATGGCCATTGTAGTTGTCATAGTAACAAGACCCTGCACAGGTATTGTTAGTGGAGAAGTGATGTCATCAAATTAAACTAGACTGTGTAGGAAAGTGATGGCATCAAACTAAATGGATTTGATCGTTCAGACACTCCTGTCACAGCAAGAACCCTGATGTCTGATCCTGAAGCATCCGAAACACGCAGGTGGACCATCTTAAAGACAGACAGACAGATCAGAGAGTGAGACAAAGATGAAGAGAGACAGAAAACGACTGAGAGAGACAGAAAGATGGGGCGAGAGAGGGGATAAGGAAGACAGGTATGAAGAGAGACAGAGGGAAAGGGAAAGAAAAATTGAGGGATGGAGAGAGGCAGAGAGATGCAGAGAGAGTAAGTAAGAGACAGAGGGCGAAAGAGACAGAGTGACAGACAGAGGGAAAGAAAGACAGATAGTGGGAGGGAGGGACAGAGAGGGAGGGAGAGACAGTGGGAGAGAAAGACAGACAGAGGGAGGGAGAGACAGACAGAGGGAGGGAGAGACAGACAGACAGAAGGAGAGAGAGGGATGGAGAGACAGACAGAGGGAGAGAGAGGGAGGGAGAGACAGTCAGAAGGAGAGAGAGGGAGGGAAAGACAGACAGACAGACAGACAGACAGAGGGAGAGAGAGAGAAGGAGTGAGAGACGGATAGAGGGAGGGAGAGACAGGGAGGGAGGGAAAGAGAGGGAGGGAGGGCGAGACAGACAGGGAGAGAGAAGGCGTGAGAGACGGACAGAGGGAGGGAGAGACAGAGGGAGGGAGGAGCAAGGGAGGGAGAGAGAGACGGAGGGAGCGAGAGACAGAGGGAGGGAGAGACAGAGGGGGGGAGAGACAGAGGGAGGGAGGAAGAGAGAGAGAGAGAAAGAGAGGGGGAGAGAGAGACAGAGAGAGAGAGAGAGAGAGAGGGAGAGAGAGAGAGAGCGAAAGAGAGAGAGAGAGAGAGAGAGAGAGAGAGATAGAGGGAACTAACAGGTTAGATTCTGTAGGACTCCAGTACAGCTTCTACTCAGCATGGGGCTGATTACATCAGTGTTCCTGCTTAAGCGCTCTCTTGAAGTTCATCTCTATTGATGCTGAACACTGCTAATATTAGGCATTTCCTCATAATAGCTACATACAGGATATGCATACAGTATTTATAGTAGTATACAGTATATATACTGCATACATAATCTATGCTGACTGGCAGGAGACAGGGGAACCTGTATGAAGCTCTGCTGTGCTGTAGGTGAGCCTGCATTATGCTGTGCTGCAGGTGAACCTGTATGATGCTGTGCTGTGCTGTAGGTGAGCCTGTATGATGCTGTGCTGTGCTGCAGGTGAGCCTGTATGATGCTGTGCTGCAGGTGAGGCTGTATGATGCTGTGCTGTGCTGTAGGTGAGCCTGTATGATGCTGTGCGGCAGGTGAGCCTGTATGATGCTGTGCTGTGCTGTAGGTGAGCCTGTATGATGCTGTGCTGTGCAGCAGGTGAGCCTGTATGATGCTGTGCTGTAGGTGAGCCTGTATGATGCTGTCCTGTAGGTGAGCCTGCATGATGCTGTGCTGTGCTGCAGGTGAACCTGTATGATGCTGTGCTGTGCTGCAGGTGAGCCTGTATGATGCTGTGTCTAGCTGTGCTGTGCTGTAGGTGAGCCTGTATGATGCTGTGCTGTGCTGCAGGTTTGGAGGCTGGAGTGCTGAGGACCACCTGCTGTTCCAGGTGACAGTGGAGCAGTACCCTCCAGAGCTGCCCAGAAGGAGAGCTCTCTACATGGACATGCTGCGGAGACTCCTCCCCCACTGCTCCACACACCAACTGGTCAGTGCACTGTGGGAACCTGGGTGTGTTTGTGTGCACAGTGTGCGCACAGTGTTTACGTTCTGGATTTAAATTGGACGCTTGCACACACACAGACCTACACACACACAAACACCGCCCCCCCTAGCCCCAGCAGAGCAGCATGCCAGACCTAGCCTCTGGATCCAGTTGTACGATGTTGTGCTCAGCCAGTTGTGCAATGTGCCATGTCATTCTCCATGGACCTCTCCCTCCATCCCTCCCTTCCTCCCTTCCACTCCCCCTCCCAGTCCCTCCCTCTCCCTCCGTCTCCCTCCCTCTCCCCTTACTCCCTCCGTCACCATGACGACCGCCGAGTCGCCCCGGCATGCCTGCAGCTCCCAGACTGTGCACCCTGTGCTCTGTTCCAGCTGGGTGCCACTCAGGAGGAGCTGCGTTTCCCAGCTCCGTCCTGCTGCACTGTTCTGCAACGCTCAGAGAGCACAGCCAGGGGTGAGGGGAGAGAGAAGAGAGGAGAGAGGGATGAGAGGAGAGAGGGGTGACAGGGGTGAGAGGAGAGAGGAGAGGGGGGAGAGAGGAGAGAGGAGAGTGGAGAGAGTAGAGAGGGATGAGAGGAGAGAGGGGTGACAGGGGTGAGAGGAGAGAGTAGAGGGGGGAGAGAGGAGAGAGGACAGAGAGGAGAGAGGAGAGTGGAGAGAGGAGAGAGGGGTGAGAGGAGAGAGGGAAGAGATGAGAGGAGAGAGAGGAGAGGGAGGGGAGGGGAGAGATGAGAGGAGAGGGGAGAGAGGAGGGAGGGGTGGCTCATTCAATTATTAGTCATAATTATGATGGTTTAAGGATTTTCCAATTTGTTTCTATAAAACAGAAAATAGCCAAACTCTGTGGCATTCTGTAAGATGTGAGCGTGGCGGTAGAGGGAGCGAGGGCAGGAAACTGAACAATGTTCAGCAGAGTTCTGTCCCAGTCCATCAGTCTACTATGTCTTTAGGGTGGATGATTAACATGAGTAGCTATTGACAGCCAGAACATTGACACAACTCCAAATTATTTCACAACTGTCCCTGGAATTCCCATTTTATAACCTGGCAGTGAGAATAAGATAGACCATTTTCTTCATTTAGAGATATGTTTGGTGGTTGTGTCCATACTCCAGTCTGTTCCACCTGTTAAGTGAAGCAGTTCCACACCTCCCAGAGATCTGTGGCACACAGAAAGTGGTTTTAACCCCTGTCAGTTATGTCAGTCCTGCTTCTGTAAGACTGCTGCCCTTACCTCCCCACCCCCTCCACCCCCTCCTCCACCCACTCCTCCTTCCCCTTCCCCGGCCTTTGTGAAGCTCTACTATTATAAAATATTGGAAAAAGGAGTGATTTGTTCATTTTATAATCACCTTCTTTGTGGAATAATTGCTGTTGAAACTTGGTCTTTTGTATTGTGCTTTGACCTGAGAAGTCCCAGCAGTAATAATGGATCTCAAAGCTCTGTTGGTGTGGCTGGTGATGATGTCAGATGCTGTCTTGCTACTGGGTCACCTCTTTATCACTACTAACATCCAGTCTAATACCTGTCTGCCATACCAGACTCCAGTCTACTGTCACAACTTAAGGTCAACCCTCGTCTCCTTTCCACCAGCCCATACTCTCTCTCACACGCACACACACTGCCTGCTACCCCAGCCCCTTATTCCTGCTCACAGTAACCTCATCATCAGTCAGGAAGCTGCTGTTCTCAAGTATCTACCACGCCCCCTGGTGGTGCAGGCAGGTCAACACTCCTTGTTTTGCACCACCCATGTTATTAGCAGTTCTCCAGGGCCTGAGTGTGTGTGTCCAGGCCCTGAGTGTGTGTGTCCAGGCCCTGAGTGTGTGTCCAGGCCCTGAGTGTGTGTCCAGACCCTGAGTGTGTGTGTCCAGGCCCTGAGTGTGTGTCCAGGCCCTGAGTGTGTGTCCAGGCCCTGAGTGTGTGTCCAGGGCCTGAGTGTGTGTGTCCAGGCCCTAAGTGTGTGTGTCCAGGCCCTAAGTGTGTGTCCAGGGCCTGAGTGTGTGTCTCCAGGCCCTGTGTGTGTGTGTGTCCAGGCCCTGAGTGCGTGTGTCCAGGCCCTGTGTGTGTGTGTCCAGGCCCTGAGTGTGTGTGTCCAGGCCCTGTGTGTGTGTGTCCAGGCCCTGAGTGTGTGTCCAGGGCCTGAGTGTGTGTCCAGGCCCTGTGTGTGTGTGTGTCCAGGCCCTGAGTGTGAGTCCAGGGCCTTAGTGTGTGTGTCCAGGCCCTGTGTGTGTGTGTCCAGGCCCTGAGTGTGTGTGTCCAGGCCCTGTGTGTGTGTGTCCAGGGCCTGAGTGTGTGTGTCCAGGCCCTGTGTGTGTGTGTCCAGGGCCTGAGTGTGTGTGTCCAGGCCCTGTGTGTGTGTGTGTCCAGGCCCTGTGTGTGTGTCCAGTATGCTCATTCACTGATAAGCGGGTAGTTTACTCAAACATATTTAGATAAGGAGATACAGATAAGGAGATACAGAAATAAGATGGAAATAAAGAGCGAGATAGATGGAGCGTGAGACAGATGAAGAGAGAGAGAGATGGAGCGCGAGACAGATGGAGAGATAGATAGATAGAGAGATAGATAGAGAGAGAGATAGAGAGAGAGATAGAGAGAGAGATAGAGAGAGAGAGAGAGAGGGATAGGAAAGGAAAGGAAAGGAGAGAGAGACAAGAAGACAGAAATCAGACTTGACAGAAGAGGAAAGAGGCAGATATTTGGAACCAAGCATTAGTAAACAGAACATTCAGGACGGCCCCTGGCACCACATGTCATCCATTGGCAGATCTGTCAGCTGGCTCGCTTTCAATAAAGCCAGCCAGCCGTCTAATGTCATCTCACCGTCACTTAGCCGTTATTAAGCCTGCGTTAGATCCCATGGCCACCGTCACAGAGAGGCAGTGAAGTGGAGCTGACCTGTCAGCCCCGGTAAAGGTGATGAACGTCAGGCTAACCCTCACCCAGCCCAGGCACTCCTGAAGACTGCTGGGGCTGGAGCTGCTAACCCTCACCCAGCCCAGGCACTCCTGAAGACTGCTGGGGCTGGAGCTGCTCTCAACACGGAAGATAGAAACTCCATATATTTCAGTTTGTAACTCGGTCGTTTAATCCATGAGAGGAGTGTTCCTTCGTCCACAAGCAGGGGTCGTCTCACATAACTGGCCCAGCATCATTCAGATGCAGTGTTGATCCCACCCGGATCTCAGTGAGCGTTGTTTGAGCTTCTTAACTACCTAACTTGCTTACTGCCGTTTGTTATTGTGTTTATATCCACGCTAAGCTCCTCTGTGGATCACGTCAGCTCACATTCATGCAGCACAGTATTACCTGTATTAGGTAGAGAATCACTGTCAAAAGCCACAAGGATTGGAAAATATCTCAAATGTTGTTCCTTGCATATTAAAATGTAAGAGAAAAATACTATGAGGTCGTACATGTTCCACATCCTATTGTCTCAGTACCACAGCAAGAGATTATGTTTATGTGTTACTAATCCAACAGGTGTGTGTGTATTCAGATAGTAGTCCAACGCATCATTTGCACATGCATGTCTATGGGGCATGTCCTTACAGAATGAACATGAGCGGTGCTGGGATTGGCAAAGATTCACCCAGGCCCAGCTGTTAGCCGTGGCCCAAGGCTGGCACCGAGACCGGGCAGAGCTGCTGGCCAAGGCCCTGGTCACCATGGAGGAGGCCCGGCAGGAGCGACAAGACCATCTGAACCTGCAGAGAGACCGCCAGAACCAGCTGGACATCTGCTCCAGACTCCGGGACAAGGTAAGAAGGACATGAGGAGGAGAGTCTCACCCTGGTCCTGCTGTTCCTGTTGCATTGTGGGACATTGGTACAGTTCCGTGCTCTGCTGCCTCATGACAGTTCGGGGTTTGTATACCCCTGGCCCCAGGCCTGTCTGTCTGCTTGTTCTCCCAGGCCTGTCTGTCTGCTTGTTTTCCCAGGCCTGTCTGTCTGCTTGTTCTCCCAGGCCTGTCTGTCTGCTTGTTCTCCCAGGCCTGTCTGTCTGCTTGTTCTCCCAGGCCTGTCTGCTTGTTGTCCCTGTGCTCACAAAGGTCTCTTCAGCAAAAGGACCTCCAGATATAAACAGAACAGCTTGCTGCCCACTTGGATGGTTGGTGTTGGCATGACTGAACATGGCTTTAGCCTGCCCTTGGAAGAAGGACAGCTTGATAGGAAAAAGCACAATAAGGATTTATCCCCTGAACACACCAGCACACGTGTGTGTGTGTGTGTGTGTGTGTGTGTGTGAGTTATCCCCTGAACACACCAGCACACGTGTGTGTGTGTGTGTGTGTGTGTGTGAGTTATCCCCTGAACACACCAGCACACGTGTGTGTGTGTGTGTGTGTGTGTGAGTTATCCCCTGAACACACCAGCACACGTGTGTGTGTGTGTGTGTGTGAGTTATCCCCTGAACACACCAGCACACGTGTGTGTGTGTGTGTGTGTGTGTGTGTGTGTGTGAGTTATCCCCTGAACACACCAGCACAAGTGTGTGTGTGTGTGTGAGTTATCCCCTGAGCACACCAGCACGTGTGTGTGTGTGTGTGTGTGTGTGTGTGTGTGTGTGAGACCCCAGATGCTGGGTCCTGATCAGCACAGCAAAGCATCCAGGACAAGATCGATCTTCCCTCCAGCTTGTCTAAACTGCAGCCATGCTGTTGTCATGTACAGAGCTTGTCTAAACTGCAGCCATGCCCCTCCCCATCTGCCTCCATAGTCTCCTCTGAGTCCTGGAGGGAGTCAGCTCTGGCATATGTACGTGTGTTTCTGTTAGAGGCATGATTGATGTCTGCACATACACATACACACACGTACACACACGTACACACACGTACACACACATACACATACACACACGTACACACACGTACACACACATACACACACGTACACACACATACACACACGTACACACACGTACACACACGTACACACACGTACACACACATACACTGTGTTTTTATGATCTCCCCTCCCCATAGCACACAGGTGGTTGCAGGCAGGAGAAAGGAGCTGGCAGGAGTGCAGACTGACATCCCTTACTGTAGATGTGAGCAGAGAGCACATTCATGAGCGTCTAGCTGCTGTTACATCCAGGCTGCACAGCTGTGCGTTGGTTGCTCAATCTTGATTAGGAGTCAAAGTCGTCAACGACAATTAATCTTATTCTTACAAGACTGACATTGACAATGGATGTGGTTGGAAAGGACTTAACTGTGGTCAAACCCATATGATCTGTTCGCATCTCTGCAGTGTTGTCACACTAGCTGAAATTAGTGAACCCTTGTTAGACTTATTCATAATTCATTGTGTAATTAGCTTTTCTTTATTGTTTTCAGACCCGTTTTCTATCACATTCCATGGCTAAATAAAGGCATTGCCATGGCGACGTGGAACTCATCTCCCTGTGGAGACTGTGGTTGTGCTCTACAGATGTGCCTCACACACAGGGCTGATTAGCTATTGTTTGATACTCACGAGTAAATGAAGCATTCAGATGGTCTCGCATCAGCTGGGAGGAAGGGAGGGGTTCAGAGAGAGAAAGAGAGGTAAAGTTAGAGAGAGAGAGAGAGAGAGGTAAAGAGAGAGAGAGAGAAAGAGAGGTAAAGGTAGAGAGAGAGGTAAAGAGAGAGAGAGAGAGAGAGAGAGAGAGAGAGAGAGAGAGGCGGTGAAAGAGAGTTAGCGAGACAGAATAAATGTGCCACATAAGAATCCCTCTTCCTTCAGAAAAGCTCATTAGTGACTCAGTGTTCAGGTTAATGTGGGGGACAGCAGTGTTCAGGTTAGTGTTGGGAACAGCAGTGTTCAGGTTAATGTGGGGGCAGCAGTGTTCAGGTTAGTGTGGGGGACAGCAGTGTTCAGGTTAGTGTGGGGGGCAGCAGTGTTCAGGTTAATGTGGGGGACAGCAGTGTTCAGGTTAGTGTGGGGGACAGCAGTGTTCAGGTTAGTGTGGGGGACAGCAGTGTTCAGGTTAATGTGGGGGCAGCAGTGTTCAGGTTAATCTGGGGGGCAGCAGTGTTCAGGTTAGTGTGGGGGGCAGCAGTCTTCAGGTTACTGTGGGGGGCAGCAGTGTTCAGGTTAATGTGGGGGACAGTAGTGTTCAGGTTACTGTGGGGGGCAGCAGTGTTCAGGTTAATGTGGGGAACAGCAGTGTTCAGGTTAATGTGAGGGACAGTAGTGTTCAGGTTAGTGTGAGGGCAGCAGTGTTCAGGTTACTGGCCCCAGAGGACCAGAGCTTGGGACAGGCATGATATGAACAGACATGGTCTGTCCCCCATCAGGAACATTCCTCCTTCCAGCATCACGGGTTGTTCTGTATCAAGTGATGCTTACAGGGTTTCCTGACCTGCAAGTCATGCTCCTACTCTTTTTCATCTGTACTGTCTTGTGTTAAAGAACGACAGCCTTACACAACTAGAGCTCATTCAATTCCTCTCTACCTCATAAGCTGTGTGATTTTTAGTTAACATCCCTCCTGAAATGACTGTTTTGTTATTGTTTGAAAATGCATTAGCCTCATGAAATAAGGAGGACTTTAGGGGAGCAGTAAAGTTGTGCTAGTTGAGGCTAGTTAGGGTGATTCAGGACTAATTAAGGGCCCATGCACCCATAAACACACACTCACACACACACATAGAAAAGCCCACGTGAGGAGCTAACTGCAGCTCCCCACACTGGGTTCATTCCAGGAGCACATCTTATCTGGGCCAGGGTGGAGCTTGATGGATGGTGCAATTATGTGTGCTAGTTATCCTGAGTTTGAGAAGCCCAGATTTTCTCTGGTGTGATTTTTCTCCTCCAGTGGGTTGCGCAACATCCTTGTGAAGTGTGTTGTTAAGGTTGAGAAATAGTAGGTCTATAATCTAAATGACTATAGATCAAAAGAGGTATAGAGGAGATTTTAGAGTGTGTGTTTAGCAGTGTTATTTGATCTAAAGAGCGACCATCCCTGTCCTAAAGAAAGTCGCTTGTTTGTGTTGATACTCGTCCATAGCAGCAGCAGACTGAACGCTCCCATGAACACAGCAGCCGTCACCGTTTATCGGCTTCAAGATGCCGTCAAATTGAGAAGCAAAGAGCTAGAAAGTGCTGGACTTGGTTACAGGGTTGTGTCGTTATGACCTGGTTAGTGGTCCTGCTGTTAATCACACTGTTCTCTTGAAGACAGGGTCATCAAAAGTGAAACTTACTGCTTGTATGGTCTCATCTGGAGGTTATGTTGAACGCCACGAAGTAGTTTGCACTTTCAGGTGTTTTTGTACCAGTAAGCCCACAGGTCCATTCGAATGGTGCTTGTCCTCCTGTCCACAGGTCCCTGGAAGTCTACTTGTCAAAGGTAGAAGGTGTTCAGCTGTTATGGGCTATTATGTGTATAATAATATATATAAAGCTAGTATGGTTGTTTTGTCTTCATCTGTGTGTGTAGCTGCTGCAGTGGCGTGCTCAACAGGAAGAGGTTGCCAGGTTGGAGGCAGACGTAGCCAGCAGACGTCAGGAGGAAGAGGAGGAGAGGCTGAGGAAGAGACAGGAGAGAGACTCCGCCCTGAGGACACAGCAGAAAGACAAGGTGATACCTCTCATACCCCCTGCCCTCTCCCGCACCACCTCTCCTAGAGAGAGAGAGAGAGAGAGAGAGAGAGAGAGAGAGAGAGAGTGAGAGTCAGTCAGTGAGACAGACAGACAGACAGACAGACAGACAGAGACAAAAAGAGAGACAGAGAGAGACAGAGAGATTCTCTGATTAATGATGGCGTTTAGGCTGAAATGGATTGCATATACTTCTCTAGAGTCATCTGGTAGACAATGAAATATCATCTCATTCATTATGTGTACTGCTATTGGATTTGTGCACCAACATAATCGATAGGACATGAAGATATGTAAGTTTGGAGAACTTGTCTGTGAGGTGGTAGTAGTTGATGTTGTTGTTGTTGTGTGTGTGTCAGGTGCAGCAGTTCTACACAGAGCAGCAGAGGCAGAGAGAACTTCAGGAGCAGAGAGACCAGAGCAGGCTGCAGGAACTGAGGAGAGCCATGGAGGAGCAGGCCAAGAGAGATAAGGAGAGGTGAGTCCACAGGAGGCCAGGAGGCTTGACTAGCTGAAGGACACCTCAGGAAAGATGCCCCTGCTCACAGGGCTTCATCACTTTCCTTCTGTAGGAGGGATAACCATCCTAACATCTCACCTCACAGTCTGTCCCATTTCTACTGATATCTGTGAAGTGTCACTCCCATATCAGGGTAGAGGGGGAGGGAAGCTAGGGGGTGGGAAAAGGGTGGAGGGAAGAGAGAGTGGAGGGGAGAGGAGAGAGAATGTGGAGGGGAGAGGAGAGAGAATGTGGAGGGGAGAGGAGAGAGAATGTGGAGGGGAGAGGAGAGAGAATGTGCAGGGGAGAGGAGAAAGAAGGTGGAGGGGAGAGGAGAGAGAATGTGGAGGGGAGAGGAGAGAGAATGTGGAGGGGAGAGGAGAGAGAAGGTGGAGGGGAGAGGAGAAAGAAGGTGGAGGGGAGAGGAGAGAGAATGTGCAGAGGAGAGAGAATGTGCAGGGGAGATGAGAGAGAAGGTGGAGGGGAGAGGAGAGAGGAGAGATGAGATTGTGAGGTGCTGCTGCTCTGGCAGCTTCAGAAAGCTGTCCCCTCTGCCCCAGGGCATGCTGGGCCAGGAGAGATAGGTGGATGAGAGAAGGACTGCAAGGCCTGATGTCTTTGCCCCCTCTCCCCCCCCCCCCCTCCAGGGTGCAGTTTCGGGCGGCGGTTCTGCAGCAGCGCAGGGAGGAGGGTGAGGCGCGGGCGTTGGAGCGTCTGAAAGACGAGGAGCAAAGACAGAATCGTCTGGAAGCTCTTAGAAATCAGGTAAGACTTCCAGCAGCGCTGGTGATTAGATCTGCCGTTTACACGACCACACCAGGGATGACGTGAGGGTGGAACTCAGAACAAGAGGCAACGCTGCCACCTGCTGGTGAGATGTGAGACTGCAGTGCTGCTTGATAACGATATCATGTGTTCTTACAGGGGGTTTTTCACGATGGTTTATGAACAGACGTTTTCTGGATGTTTGGCTGATTTTTTCTCAACTTTAAACAAAAACCACGAACAAAATATGCAAATCACGCAGCTGTAGTGTGAGACAATGTGGCTGATGTAGCTGATATAGACAGTGTGAACAGGCTTCCTGTCCCTCCTATATCCACTCAGGTGGCTGTGGTGGCAGAGAGGGACCCAGAGAGGATGATGGGAGATACGGCTGCTTGGAGGAACCGTCAGCAGGAAGGGGAGCACCAGGACTTTGTTCTTCAGAAACCTCTTTATGATCTGCACACGTACACAGATGCACAGGTGAGACTGATCGCCCTGTCCCCCTGCCCCTCGCCTCGCCCTCGCCCTCGCCCTGCCCCTGCACCCCTCGCCCTCCCCCTGCCCTCTCTGCCCCTGCCTCCCCCCCTGCCCTCCCCCTACCTCGCCCTCCCCTCCCTCGCCCTACTCTGCCCCTCACCCTCCACCTCGCCTCCCCTCGCCCTCCCTGCCTGCCCCTGTCCCCGCCCCCCCTGGCCCTCCCTCGCCATCCCCCTGCCCCTTGCATCCCCTCTGCACTCCCGCCTGCCCTCCCCTGCCTCCCCGGATTGCCCTCCCCCTGCCCTCCCCCTGCCCCTCAAGGCCCCCAGTGAGTCAGCATCACAGGTTGACATCTGTACAGTATTGGTCACATGGGAAACACACTGGGTTTGTTATGGTTGATTGAGTAACAGGGTTGCAATCTGATGATCCTGCACTTCAGTACCCAACCCTGAGAGATCAGTAACTGACCTTGAAATCCCAGTAGAAAACGCTTCATCTGTGTGAAAGGGTAGCCCGCCTTATCTGCTGTCAGTGGTTATGTACACAGTGCGTTCATTTTCAGTCTGACTGGTGTTTTTCAGGTGGTGTCTGACCCCAGGGTGCGGGTGGAGCAAGCTCTACGCCAGGCAGGGCTTCACCACACGCCGTACTCTCAGCAGGTGATCTCACGCCTCAAACCACTCAGGCCACCCAGACGAGACACCGAGTCCAAAGGCTTCAGGCCCTGAATAAGTAGTACTGGCTGCTGGTTCAGTCTGAACCACTATGTGTTGATCGATGTTGTTAAAGATGTATGAATATTATTGTAGTGATTACAGGAAACAAGGTGATATGTTTTCTATGTCTATATTCAAAGGTCTCACTGGTTCACTTTAACAAACACTCCAAACTACAAATATGTTTCACCTTGCTCAGCATGTTTCCAAACAGCTCAGATAGGGGACTGTGCTGTGTAAAACCAAATGATTAGAAGTCAATCTGTATTTCCTGCTTAGATACATCTGTGCCTGTTTGCAGGGTCTAGTCTGAGTCCTGTGTTTGCTTTCGTCTTCTTCATGGACGTTTGAACTTCAAGTAAATATTTTGACAGAGTCGATGTGACAATCGGATAGGTTGTTGAACCTTTCATCTCCATTTAATGTCACACTTAGTCCTGCATCCATGGAAACATGATCTTCTGTTTCATATGGCATCAAAGTCCTGTTCACAAGCGGTGTCTTCTGAAAACAAGAGACTGCAGCCTTTCCAGAAAATCCTATTTTTGTTTTAAAGCCGTAACGGTTTCATGTACAGAATGATCAAGGATTCTTCTCCCTTGCAGTTCATTCTGGATCTGAATGTCAGGTGTAATGAAGTCAGTGTTGTCTCTCACTGTTGTGTTACACCCGCTCACACTCTCGTTTCAGCTCAAAAGGTTATTTTAAATTAAATGTTGGAGAGAGTTTTTTATTTTCAAAACTTTTATTTATTTAAAAAGTGGCACCAGTAGCAAAGTAACAAAGCAATATACAACAAAATACAAATTGACTCACAGATGAAAAAAGTAAAAAGAACTTTTATCGATAACAGAACTTCCAACTAAGTCACATCTGTAAAACCACATATTTTCAAAAGCAGCTTAAAATTCTCCTTAAATAAGTGTCACATATTAACATGACTATTTACAAGTCCACATGAAGGTTTAGTGCTGTCTGCATGCGGGATCTTATAGGACGTGTCCTAGACGCTTCTTGATGAAGTGACAGACCAGCGCCTGAGGTCTCTGCTGGTACTCCTGCAGGACCTCGTGAGGTGTGGAGATCTGGTCTCCATCAAAACGGTTCAGTAGAGTCACACAGACCACAGCAGCTGGGAGGAGAGCAGCACACATGTTAGAACATGGAGGAGAGCACACATGTTAGAACATGGAGGAGAGCAGCACACATGTTAGAACATGGAGGAGAGCACACATGTTAGAACATGGAGGACAGCACACATGTTAGAACATGGTCATGCTACAGCACACATGTTAGAACATGGAGGACAGCACACATGTTAGAACATGGTCATGCTACAGCACACATGTTAGAACATGGTCATGCTACAACATGTGCTGTTATGCTGCTCTCGTGTTGGAGTTCATGATCTTGTTCTTATCTCCCTCCTCCCTCCCCTGCCTCCCCTGCCTCCTCCTCCTCCCTACTCCCTCCTCGCATGCCTCTTCCTGCCTCCCCCTCCCTACTCTCCCCTGCCTCTTCCTGCCTCCCCCCTCCCCTCTCTCTCTCTTGTCTCCTTCTGTCTCTTGTCTTTCTCTCTGTTTCTCTATTTCTCTCTCCTGCCTCCCCCTCCCCTGCCTCTTCCTGCCTCCCCCTCCTGCCTCTTCCTGCTCCCCCCTCCTGCTCTCTCATCCCTCCTCTTTCCTGCTCTCCTCCTCCCGCTGGGCCTCCCCTGCCTCTTCGCTGCCTCCACACTGAGTGAGATGAGTGTCATGCTAGTTAAACAGCAGCTGACCTTTAATGCCACAGACTCTGCACATGGCTGCGAACACAGAGGACTCCATCTCTATGTTCCTGACGCCAGCCTCATGGGCAGCTCTCAGATACTGCTGCTTCTCCTCAGGACGAGAAGGAAACAGCGCTCCTTCAGCCTGCCCTGACTGGGGAGCACAACACACACTACACACACTGCACACACACAACGCATACACAACACACCACACACACACGCATATTAACACCGCACACACACACACAACACACAGCGCATATACAAGCACAACATACATGCATATACACACACACACATGCACACACACACATGCACAGTACACACACACACACACATAGCAAGACACACACACATAGCAAGACACACACACCAGCAAGACACAGCCTGGGGTTAGCGCAGAGCAACAACAACAAACTAACTTCCCTCCCTGAAGCCAAGAAGTACGATAAGCGAGATCAGAGTGCTTAGGTCACGTCCAGTCACCAAACCACCTCCTCTACACTCATTCAAACCTGTGGGCTAGGTGCCCCAGGCGGGGGAACATGTCCGTACCTTCGTAGAAGTCATGCGTACACAGGGTGTTGCCTCTCACTGTGGGCAGGCTGTGGAGTTCAGAGGAGCGCAGGAGGAGCTCGCTGGCCAAGCCCTCATCCAGCATGGTGTTCCTGGTGATCACCTTCCCCAGAACCACCTGCTCAAACTGGGGCTGGAAGGAGTGATCCACAGCCTTGTCTGTGATCACCACCGTGCCTGGAGCCACACCTGCAGGAAGCACACAGCAGGGCTCACAGTTTGGACAGAACTGTCTACATCACTTATTAGGCATGTTGGCCAGATTAGGCCACTTCCTGCTTGGCACATTGGTTAAGGTTGGCAGAAGTTGCTAGTTAACTTCCTACTAGGTAGCCAGGTGTGACCTTGAGGCAGGTGAGGCTGTATGAGGCAGGTGTGACTGTATGAGGCAGGTGGTGTGCTGTATGAGGCAGGTGAGGCAGGTGTGACAGTATGAGGCAGGTGAGGTTGTGTGAAGCAGGTGAGGCTGTATGAGGCAGGTGAGGCTGTATGAGGCAGGTGTGACTGTGAGGCAGGTGAGGCAGGTGTGACTGTGAGCCAGGTGAGGCTGCCTGTACTCACCGACGCCACCAGAGGTTCCGATCCTGAAGAGCACAAGGTCCCGGCAGCGGGCATGGTGCAGTAGCTTGATGAGCTCGTGCAGCATGATGGAGATGGAGGGGACTCCCATGCCATGCTGCAGGGGCACACAGCACCTGGGTTACACGCTGCTCACCTTACAGGTGCCTCTCAGACAGGAAGTGATCACAAGTCCCAGCACACATCTGAAGCCGTGCAGTTACAAGATGAAGACTGCATATGCTGTTACACTCACACTGACAGACAGCACCGGTCCAACTTTGTACATGGAATAGCGGTCAGTCCCCTCACAGATGTCAATGATGTCGTCAGAGCTTCCTGGCAGAGACAACTCCTTGTGGATGAACTGGGCGAAAGCTTTCATGCGGTTGGCACTGCCACCGACACACACAAACTGCACAGGGAGGAAGACAGATTCAGAGGTCAGACTTGATCTTCTAACCCCTGTTGAGAACAGGAAACAGACAGGTATGTTGGTGAGCGCTCCACCAACCTTAATGTCTCCAAACATCTCAGGTAGGTTGTGTGTCTTGGTACCCAGACTAAAGTGGTACAGGATGTCTTCCTCCATGGTGTCCAGATGGGGGTTCTTCACATGAACCTCTGTTTCTCTGGGGCAACACACAGCAACGCACAGGCAATGCACACAGAACACACACACAGCAACAGACAGACAGCGACACACACAGAAAACACACGGAACGGCACACGCCCAGCAACACCAACACAGACGCACACAGAAACACACAGCAACACACACAGGAAACAACACACAGCAACACGCACAGCAACACACACAGGCGACACACACAGAACACACAGAACACACAGCAAACAGACGCACAGAAACACACACAGCGAGCGCACACAGAACACACACAGCAACACACACAGAAACACACGCAAAAACACATAGAAACCACACAGCAACACACACAGCAACGCACAGAACGCACACAGAAACACACACAGAAACACACAGCGTGTCAACGTCTCTGCTGATAGCTGACACAGCCAAGGAGGCGAACACCTCACACAAGACAGTGTTGAAATAAAAACAATAGCAGTTTTTCAAATACTAGACAAAATACTCACTCGATGTGTTCAGAATGGTCTGTCCCCATACACAGCAGAATAGGTGCCATGGTTGTAGGTCTGTCTATTCTAAAATACAATTGGAAAAATTGAATAACCACTACCAACAAATCAACGTGTGAAATTGCCACAATTTATGATCGCCACAAATACAACACATACTTAAAGTACATACAGCAATTATGGAAGTTCTGAATCCTAAAAGGTGATCGTTAATTCGTGAAGGGTTCAGTCTGTCCTGTTTTTCTGTTGAGGTGAATAAAAGAGGGATCTCTCCCTGTGGGCTTGATATAGTCTTTACCCCAGCCCATCCCGGACCCATCCCTCAGATTGATTGGCTGCAGAGGGAGGAGTGCTGCCTCCTCTCTAACATTACCAGGGTCAAAACAAATGTTATCCTACAACCAGAAGAGGAACAAACTTTTGGCCAGTCTCCAAAGTGATACCTCTGGGTGCTTAACAACATAGTCAACCACGTCAGCACAGTAGGAAGAGCCCACGTGTTCACAGAAACCTACCGTATGTGTCATGTTTTCAGGGGGTCCAGTATGGTCATGTTTTCAGTGTCCAGCATGGTCATGTTTTCAGGGTGTCCAGCATGGTCATGTTTTCAGTGTCCAGCATGGTCATGTTTTCAGGGTGTCCAGCATGGTCATGTTTTCAGTGTGTCTAGCATGGTCATGTTTTCAGTGTGTCCAGCATGGTCATGTTTTCAGGGTGTCCAGCATGGTCATGTTTTCAGGGTGTCCAGCATGGTCATGTTTTCAGTGTCCAGCATGGTCATGTTTTCAGGGTGTCCAGCATGGTCATGTTTTCAGTGGGTCCAGCATGGTCATGCTCTTCCTACCTCCCCCCTCCCCTGCCTCTTCCTGCCTCTTCCTGCCTCCCCCCTCCCCTGCCTCCCCTGCCTCTTCCTGCCTCCACACTGAGTGAGATGAGTGTCATGCTAGTTAAACAGCAGCTGACCTTTAATGCCACAGACTCTGCACATGGCTGCGAACACAGAGGACTCCATCTCTATGTTCCTGACGCCAGCCTCATGGGCAGCTCTCAGATACTGCTGCTTCTCCTCAGGAGAGAAGGAACACAGCGCTCCGTCCAGCCTGCCCTGACCTGGGGAGCACACACACACACACACACACACACACACACATGCACACACACACGCATACACACACACACACACACACATATACACACACACATACACACACACACACACACATGCACACACACACGCATACACACACACACACACACACACACACACGCATATACACACACACACACACATGCACACACACACATGCACATACACACACACACACACACAGCACGACACACACACACACACAGCAAGACACACACACACACACAGCAAGACACACACACACACAGCAAGACACAGCCTGGGGTTAGCGCAGAGCAACAACAACAAACTAACTTCCCTCCCTGAAGCCAAGAAGTACGATAAGCGAGATCAGAGTGCTTAGGTCACGTCCAGTCACCAAACCACCTCCTCTACACTCATTCAAACCTGTGGGCTAGGTGCCCCAGGCGGGGGAACATGTCCGTACCTTCGTAGAAGTCATGCGTACACAGGGTGTTGCCTCTCACTGTGGGCAGGCTGTGGAGTTCAGAGGAGCGCAGGAGGAGCTCGCTGGCCAAGCCCTCATCCAGCATGGTGTTCCTGGTGATCACCTTCCCCAGAACCACCTGCTCAAACTGGGGCTGGAAGGAGTGATCCACAGCCTTGTCTGTGATCACCACCGTGCCTGGAGCCACACCTGCAGGAAGCACACAGCAGGGCTCACAGTTTGGACAGAACTGTCTACATCACTTATTAGGCATGTTGGCCAGATTAGGCCACTTCCTGCTTGGCACATTGGTTAAGGTTGGCAGAAGTTGCTAGTTAACTTCCTACTAGGTAGCCAGGTGTGACCTTGAGGCAGGTGAGGCTGTATGAGGCAGGTGTGACTGTATGAGGCAGGTGAGGTTGTATGAGGCAGGTGTGACTGTGAGGCAGGTGAGGCAGGTGTGACAGTATGAGGCAGGTGAGGCAGGTGTGACAGTATGAGGCAGGTGAGGTTGTGTGAAGCAGGTGAGGCTGTATGAGGCAGGTGAGGCTGTATGAGGCAGGTGTGACTGTGAGGCAGGTGAGGCAGGTGTGACTGTGAGCCAGGTGAGGCTGCCTGTACTCACCGACGCCACCAGAGGTTCCGATCCTGAAGAGCACAAGGTCCCGGCAGCGGGCATGGTGCAGTAGCTTGATGAGCTCGTGCAGCATGATGGAGATGGAGGGGACTCCCATGCCATGCTGCAGGGGCACACAGCACCTGGGTTACACGCTGCTCACCTTACAGGTGCCTCTCAGACAGGAAGTGATCACAAGTCCCAGCACACATCTGAAGCCGTGCAGTTACAAGATGAAGACTGCATATGCTGTTACACTCACACTGACAGACAGCACCGGTCCAACTTTGTACATGGAATAGCGGTCAGTCCCCTCACAGATGTCAATGATGTCGTCAGAGCTTCCTGGCAGAGACAACTCCTTGTGGATGAACTGGGCGAAAGCTTTCATGCGGTTGGCACTGCCACCGACACACACAAACTGCACAGGGAGGAAGACAGATTCAGAGGTCAGACTTGATCTTCTAACCCCTGTTGAGAACAGGAAACAGACAGGTATGTTGGTGAGCGCTCCACCAACCTTAATGTCTCCAAACATCTCAGGTAGGTTGTGTGTCTTGGTACCCAGACTAAAGTGGTACAGGATGTCTTCCTCCATGGTGTCCAGATGGGGGTTCTTCACATGAACCTCTGTTTCTCTGGGGCAACACACAGCAACACGCACGGCAATGCACACAGAAACACACACAGCAACACACACAGCGACACACACAGAAACACACACGGCAACACGCACAGCAACACACACAGCGACACACACAGAAACACACAGCAACACACACAGAAACACACAGCAACACGCACAGCAACACACACAGCGACACACACAGAAACACACAGCAACACGCACAGAAACACACACAGCGACGCACACAAAACACACACAGCAACACACAGCAACACACACAGCAACACACACAGAAACACACAGCAACACACATAGAAACACACAGCAACACACACAGCAACGCACACAGAAACGCACACAGAAACACACACAGAAACACACAGCGTGTCAACGTCTCTGCTGATAGCTGACACAGCCAAGGAGGCGAACACCTCACACAAGACAGTGTTGAAATAAAAACAATAGCAGTTTTTCAAATACTAGACAAAATACTCACTCGATGTGTTCAGAATGGTCTGTCCCCATACACAGCAGAATAGGTGCCATGGTTGTAGGTCTGTCTATTCTAAAATACAATTGGAAAAATTGAATAACCACTACCAACAAATCAACGTGTGAAATTGCCACAATTTATGATCGCCACAAATACAACACATACTTAAAGTACATACAGCAATTATGGAAGTTCTGAATCCTAAAAGGTGATCGTTAATTCGTGAAGGGTTCAGTCTGTCCTGTTTTTCTGTTGAGGTGAATAAAAGAGGGATCTCTCCCTGTGGGCTTGATATAGTCTTTACCCCAGCCCATCCCGGACCCATCCCTCAGATTGATTGGCTGCAGAGGGAGGAGTGCTGCCTCCTCTCTAACATTACCAGGGTCAAAACAAATGTTATCCTACAACCAGAAGAGGAACAAACTTTTGGCCAGTCTCCAAAGTGATACCTCTGGGTGCTTAACAACATAGTCAACCACGTCAGCACAGTAGGAAGAGCCCACGTGTTCACAGAAACCTACCGTATGTGTCATGTTTTCAGGGGGTCCATTACAGTCATGTTTTCAGGGTGTCCAGCATGGTCATGTTTTCAGGGAGTCCAGCATGGTCATGTTTTCAGGCTGTCCAGCATGGTCATGTTTTCAGGGTGTCCAGCATGGTCATGTTTTCAGGGTGTCCAGTATGGTCATGTTTTCAGTGTCCAGCATGGTCATGTTTTCAGGGTGTCCAGCATGGTCATGTTTTCAGTGTCCAGCATGGTCATGTTTTCAGGGTCCAGTATGGTCATGTTTTCAGTGTCCAGTATGGTCATGTTTTCAGTGTCCAGCATGGTCATGTTTTCAGGGAGTCCAGCATGGTCATGTTTTCAGGGTGTCCAGCATGGTCATGTTTTCAGGGTGTCCAGCATGGTCATATTTTCAGTGTCCAGCATGGTCATATTTTCAGTGTCCAGCATGGTCATGTTTTCAGGGAGTCCAGCATGGTCATGTTTTCAGGGTCCAGTATGGTCATGTTTTCAGGGTGTCCAGTATGGTCATGTTTTCAGGGGGTCCAGCATGGTCATGTTTTCAGTATCCAGCATGGTCATGTTTTCAGGGTGTCCAGTATGGTCATGTTTTCAGGGTGTCCAGCATGGTCATGTTTTCAGGGTCCAGTATGGTCATGTTTTCAGGGTGCTGTCTAGTTGTAATTTTGTCTAACATTAAGCAGCAGAATCTACGTTGGGAAAAGCCAAAGTTGTATAAGTTTACATCGCCACTGTAAAACTACAGATAATCACTGACTAGGTTTGTTATGCAACTCAGTGCTTGTTGACACATTATCCTCTTTCACCTTTGCTCATCTTGTTCTGGAGCAGGATGTAGTGTGCAGTCAACACAGCAGTTACAGCTGAGATATAAACCATCTGTTTGCACATCACTATCACCTGTTAACTTTCTGCCCCATAAAATGTATATATAACGTTGAGCTGACACTACTGGGATGATTGTAGAGGAGTAATAATGAAACCAAACGCGACCATCAGAATGTTAATTTCTCAATCTTAAACACACAGGAACACTGTGTTGTCTGTGCTGTGTTGTAATAAGTTGTGTTGAAAACATAATGCAGAGATAACAGAAGGAATTACTTCATTTTTATTGAACCATGAGGATGCACAAAGACATGTTTAAACCCAGACCAGCTCATTTCCCATGAGGCACTGTAAACCATGCTCCTTTTAAAGAGGTCACCCTCCAAACAATCTTGGCATATCTTAGTCCAGCGAGGACTTTGTCGTCATACAGTCACAGTGCAAATGCAATAATCGGAGGCAACAATGACAGGCACAGCAAAGAGCTGATCTGCCAGCTCAAACTAAACAACAATCCCATTTCCCCACTTGTATACATGACTTGGAACGGCTAACTTGACGAGTGGTGCAACTACTTAAACTTTCAGTTTCTAGAACAGAACAGTGAGGTGTGTGTGTGTGGGCAGGTAACAACTAGGATCGTGGTGGAGGCTCAAGGAGGGGAGATGTTCTGCACGGCTCTGCTCCTCTAGTCCTGGGACTCAGCAGAAGCTAGAGGAAACACAACAGCCTTAGTTCATCATTACTAGCACCAGATACCTTAGTTCATCATTACTAGCACCA
>BROE01000022.1:19403529-19472717 GCA_036571765.1 Plecoglossus altivelis
GACCAGCTCATTTCCCATGAGGCACTGTAAACCATGCTCCTTTTAAAGAGGTCACCCTCCAAACAATCTTGGCATATCTTAGTCCAGCGAGGACTTTGTCGTCATACAGTCACAGTGCAAATGCAATAATCGGAGGCAACAATGACAGGCACAGCAAAGAGCTGATCTGCCAGCTCAAACTAAACAACAATCCCATTTCCCCACTTGTATACATGACTTGGAACGGCTAACTTGACGAGTGGTGCAACTACTTAAACTTTCAGTTTCTAGAACAGAACAGTGAGGTGTGTGTGTGTGGGCAGGTAACAACTAGGATCGTGGTGGAGGCTCAAGGAGGGGAGATGTTCTGCACGGCTCTGCTCCTCTAGTCCTGGGACTCAGCAGAAGCTAGAGGAAACACAACAGCCTTAGTTCATCATTACTAGCACCAGATACCTTAGTTCATCATTACTAGCATCACATACCTTAGTTCATCATTACTAGCACCACATACCTTAGTTCATCATTACTAGTACCAGATACCTTAGTTCATCATTGCTAGCACCACATACCTTAGTTCATCATTACTAGCACCACATACCTTAGTTCATCATTACTAGCACCAGATACCTGAGTACCCAGGGAAAAGGAGTAATCCTGCCATCATTACTACCCACCTGAGACAGCTGAGGCCACCTCGTTCTCCACATAGCCAAAGCTCAGCAGCTTGGACATGCTCACTGCTTCTGGTTTCTTATTCTGAGACCTGCAAGACAAGATCAGGGAGGAACAACATCAACTACAGAGAACGTGTGTGAGGTATTCATCTATGTCATCAACAACAGAGAACGTGTGTGAGGTATTCATCTATGTCATCAACAACAGAGAACGTGTGTGAGGTATTCAGCTATGTCATCAGGAACAGAGAACATGCGTGAGGTATTCAGCTATGTCATCAACAACAGAGAACGTGTGTGAGGTATTCATCTATGTCATCAACAACAGAGAACATGCATGAGGTATTCATCTATGTCATCAGGAACACAGGTGAGACAGGTGGTTCTCTGGACAGCAAGTCCTGTTGGACTCTCCCTGGTACGCTGCTGCTAGTATTGATTTGTTGAAGATGCGTCTGTCTGAACACGTGCCTGATTCATTCCCACTAAAGCAAATATTACATTTGGACACGAAAGTTTGGCAACCACTTTCGCCATCAAATTATTCTCATTTCATATATCCCCTAATGAGCCAATGTGTGTCCAAGTATTTGACAGTACATTTCATATATCCCCTAATGAGCCAATGTGTGTCCAAGTATTTGGGTGCAACGGACATTTTTAGTCAAAAGAATTTGAGGACAGGAAGCTTGACCATGGATATTTTGTACACATGTCTTGGTCACATGACCGTGTGTTTTACTATTCATTCCAGCATGGAAGAGGTTAATGACATGTCACTGGGCCAAATGTTCGGATGATATGTTGCGTAACGCAGAGGCGAGCCAAGTCAAACAGTCAAATGTTCCAGCTGAGAATGGCATCTCAACATATTATCAGTTAGCACGGTGTGACGATTACCGGATTCTTGTAACCATTAACTCCTTTTTCATGCTAACCATTTCTGGGAAACAATTCCAAACCTACCAATACCTTTCAATGTGCTCCAGCGACAACTTTGATACCTGGTTGGCTTATGCATTGTAACTATCTATGCAGTTCTGGCCAGTTAGAAATTACCTACATGATCCAGGGAGGCTGCGAGTTCCAGCTGGCTAGCTGACAGTCTGCCATGGCTACAATACTAAATCATGTCCACTGCTGCCCCCTAGAGTATTTAAGCTGCCATTGCACGTACGTTTTCTTGAACTTGCTTGCATCCAGTCGCTCCTCTTCGGTTAAAGCCAGTTTCTCCATCTGGCCGCTGGCAGCGTCTCCACATTTCTGACGGTTAACAAAGTCATTTCATTTATGGGTTGAGGCGTTGCTCAGAATACAAATAATTCAAACATGTACCAGTCTGTCGAGTTAGCAGGGTCACTAGAAGCAGCGTGCTAATCTTGGGCTTCGTGTTTTACCGTTGTTAATAATGCGTGGGCGAGATCGCACGCAAACTACTGGGATTTATTAAAAACAAACTTCTCATGAGAATGTGCGGTCTACCAATCACACTATGTCCCATTATTACGCACACATGGGAAAGTGCGACTCCAATGGCAGACGGATGTAAGACCGCACAAGTCTTCAAGATGACAACATTGTAAATGAGAAATCTAATTAAAACTGCTCTGGTGATACATATGAACTATTCCCTGGTGTACACGCACAAACAAAACATTTCCGATAACGGAGATATCTGTTTATGCAACAAAAAAAAACCTCTTCAATTATTTAATTGGGAATAATATTCTATTGGACCTCTAATCATTCTAAATTCATGGTATGTTCAAATGTATTCTTGCAAATATTTAGGTGAACATGAGAAAAAAATCGTTTGTCTGATACCGATACTGTTGCTTCAGTCAGGCAGATGCGAATGCACAGTGTCATGTTGTCATATGTTCTTAACGCATAACTTTCGTTGTGGTAATGGCCCTACCTTTGTAAATAACCATATGTGCACTAACCAAACTGGAAATGTCACTAACCCTAACTATTTATTTGCGACGCTTCCATGATCATCAGTAGGAAGTTAAGGGCGTTTCTTGGGTGGGGAAAGATGCCTACGCACGTGCGCTTAATTTCCAGTAAATTGGGATTTATGATGGAAGCGGAATGTGCACGTGTTCTACGTTTCTGTGATCATACGCAACGTTTTCATGATAATTCTACTCAGTTTAACAAATAAGCCCCCTTATCCCATCAATTAGTCAAATTACAACCCACACGCAAATAAGGCTATGGTTTGATTAATATTACTTACGTTACTGCATAGGTTTAAAGGATATTAACAGAATGAAAAATCCACAATAAAAAGGGGCACATGAATGACAAACATCAAGAGAAATAATCAACATTTAAAGAAGATTTGGGGATATGATAAATCGACCTAGACAAAAGCTGTTTTGAGAATAAAGAGGCCGATGAATCGTAAGAGAGCCACAGCCAGTTCACCTTCTCTCTGTCCGCTTCACGCTCCCAAGTCGACTTATTGTCACTTCCGAAGGGGGCATCTGGTGTGCGGACAGTTTTCTCGTTTTCAGTTGGACTAAGAGGCAAGACAAGGCATTGACATTTAGACAATGAATGGTGGTGCGCAAAATCACAAATATACCATGTAGTTGTCTGCTGGTGCATGAGATACCTTACAGCCTCTTGATTCTGTGAACCAGCAGCAAACCAGTCCGGGGCCTGATACGATGGGTTAGGTTTAGATTCCAAGTTAGTCTCCTCATGCCACAGCAAGCCTGTAACATGGGCAGGCAACCTCAATCAAATACACGAATAAACAAACCCGCCGATAGCTGCTATCTCATTTAAATAAGCTGTTTTGTTTGTGTTTTACCCTTCTGCCCTCCTTGTTTTGCCAGTTTTACATAAACGGAGTCCGTGTCCATGACTCCTACACGGCGCCCGCGGCTCCTCTCCTCAGGACCGTTGTTAGCATCTTGAGACAATCCGGGAATTTGGGATGTAGGGCCGCTCGATGTCCCGTTAACGCCATCATCAGCATTGTAGCCGGTTTTGATACCTAAAAAACATATGCATGATTACAACAATGTAGCCACATGGTTCATGTAGGACTATAGAGCAGACAAGGCTTTTTTCACATAGCTATGACAAGGATTGTACAACTCCGCGCTCAAGATATGGGCGAGCTAGCTTGTTGCAAGCCTGCCGATGCCTAGCGGCTAGCTGCAGCTCCCGGTGTCCCATGAAGAGATGCAGGACCCACCCTGATTCATCATGAGTCAGGATTGTTCTGGCTGTACAAACTGTGAATTCATAAGGCCTCGACTCTATACTTGCCACACTTTGTAGGTCGACGATCTGTATCAGTATTCATTTCTATTGTTGTTTTTCTGATGGAAAATGAAGACAAAAACCCAGCATAGTCATCCGAGCTAAAGTGATAAAGCAGCAGAACATTGGCAGATAGCTACGTTATTGCTGCACACTGATGCTACAGTTAGCCAGCTAGCCTAGCTAGAGCTAACGTCTGCTGGTTAGCATTAGCTCTAGCTAGCTAGCGCTTGCGTGCTAATAATTCCAACAGTTTTCTCTGGTACTATGGTCATTCCCATATTCCAAAACCTGGCGTATTTTCTTCTAGTTGTGTACTTACCTCTATCTAAGGAAGAGTGAAATGCGTAGGTGTTTGCTAATACCTATTTAGGAAGCGAACTATCGGACTAAGACAGAAGCTGATGCTGATGACCAGTGAAAGATTGAAGATTGAATTCCAGTTTACAACTAGTAAGTTGTCATAGAAACAGGGTTGGACTGCAGGGGTGTGTTCAAGAGCACAGCAGCTCTACTCAAACAGCATACTGCTGGTGGCAGAGTGTCACGACGCTACTGGATACATATCATGGCCTAGTTCGTAATAACAATATTTTATGGGCGTATAATCCTAACACACATTTACTTTACAGGTGTAGCTGGTGCTAGTTAGTTTTACCAGCAGACATGAGACAAATAAGACATGCATTTCGTCTGAATCGTGACAGTACAAATTTAAGCGCACATTTTATTTGTGCATCCAAGTTGGCTAGAGTAGTGCTAACGGGGCTTCTTGAATCATTATATTTTAATCTTTTTTTTAATAATATATGTTATATTTATATATATATATATATATTATTTTTTTTTTTACCGTATAATGTGTTTGCATGTGATAATTGTAGTAGTCCACATACAGCCGATAGGTAGCCTATTTTTATGTTTTAATAGTTTGGGCGTTACACACCTTCCATATTTGTGTGATATCGTAATGTTTTCGTCGTATCAACTGTGCTATATCCTACTCATCTTATATGAATGTTTACATGTTTATGAATGGTTACAACTGAAACTTACATGGCTAGAAACATGAATCAAGTCGAATAACGAACTTGTCTTAAAGGTTAATTAAATGCAACAATTAATTTGGCGATTGTTGAACTGGATAGCCAATTTCAGTTCAGCAAAGGACAAATTATTATTGTTTCGAATAAAAACCAAATCGTGTAATATTTTATTCTAAGGTGGGTGCCACCTGGTGTTGGAATATGCGCAGGAGAGCTGATGGTGTAATTACAAAGAGCTGTACTAGCTTTAGCAGAAGACGACGTCCTCCTCAACACTGAGCTACTCTTCACTCAGACAGTCCGCCTGCGGGACACCTACACGCAGCATGCCAAGTTACAGAATGCAACTTTAGGTTAACTTTGGGTTATGAATCCCGCCTGAAATCAGCCATATCGTATTGGTTTGGGGAAGAAGGCAATGTCGGCGCAACCTGGAGTCTTTTTTTCAGCAAAACAAAAACGGTATTGTCGGTAGATTTTCGAGAGATGGCAGAATAGCATGAGCTGTGCTGTAAGCACACTGAGCTAAACGACCGTACGTCTCCGAAGCGCTTCAAACTCATGCTGGGTAAGTTGTAGCGTTTATTAATGGAAACACTTTCTTGCAGAAGTTGAAGTCTGAAAACTGGACTGTAGTTTAGTCGCGTTTGTGTGTTTTGAATAGGAACACGGACAGTCTTAATAGCAAAGACTTTGAGCTTCCAAAGTAGCCTATAGCCTACCTGTGTTTCAATTGGCTAGTAGGATTCTGGTTCCTACTCTTCTCGTTTTCCAGCCTACAGATACTTTAGCAGATAGCGTAGCCTACTCTGATGAAGGTTATGCAGAAATACGAATGAGGACGTTTTGGAGTGCGTTATGATTGTGCGTTATGATTACGCGTCAGAAGACATACATAGGTGTTTAATCATTCCTTTTGCATGGTAATTTGGCTGGATTGATGGTGTTGCTCTCATTCAATCGCTTAGCCCAACATTGCAACTAGTTGACACTTCGGTATGGTCTCTTTGTCATGCAGGCGTAGTTGGGAGCGTCGCACGATCGCGCGTCTCCATCAACACCACGCTGTGCACCATCACCATCACAATGGTCCTTGAAGTCCGGGGTGGTAGGGGTTGGGGGCGGAAATCTGTAAATATTTAAAGACATCGAAGAAACATTGATTAGACTATAGGCTCGTATTAGGTGACCTCGCGGTAGAAGAATCTGGCGATTGTAGGTTCCTGTTCCAAATGTCATACCCTCGTGAGTAATCTAATCAATGAAGTTATAGGTAAACGTCTAGAACGTTTCAAGAGAAGAGCTGACATATGCTATTTTACTTGAAAGGAGCGATGCAAAAAAATGGTTTCCTTTTTACATATGCATAATTTTAGTTTGTTTCCTGTCCTCCCTAAACACAACTCTATTGAAGACTGTAAAATGTGCTCTGTCAAGCATGAACGATGCATCACTGCATGTTTTGCATGCCTGTGTGGACTGTTGGGGTCAGTCATACAAACAGGCCGTGAAGGAGGCAGCTTCTTTATGTAACGTGTCATAGGTCTTTTAAGGTTAGTCTTCACACATCAGTGAGTGAGTGAGTAGTTTGTAAAGTTGTGTTAGCTTGTCAGACTGGACCTACCAGTGTAGACTGTGAGATCATTGTTTTACATCCAGGTGGCAGGCAGACAAGCACACCGCTTTGAAAAAGTGTTTTTTCATGCTGATGAGTTGACTGAGTACGCCATTGTTGACATTGACCGGTGTAGATTGTGTGAACTCATGCCATGAAATAAACCAGAAGATTACGTTTGGATGGAATACACAAACCAGCTCTCACAGGTCATTTCTGTCTCACATAACCCTCCAAACTGGTAAACAATGCCTCGTGTTCTATGTTGCGGATATGGTTTGGAGTGCTACTGTCCACTGAGTGCTACAGCTTGCTGGTTAGTGTTTGTGTGTGTGTGTGTGTGTGGGGTGTGTGTGTGTGGGGGGGGGGTCGTTAGGGGCTGGGATCCGTCTCCCACCCTCCCTGTGAGGTCAGCTGGCCTCTGGGCGCTGGCCGGCTCCAGCCAACTCAGACACCCGTGTCCTGGAGTCTGCTGATAGCAGCCAGATAGCAGGACGTCAGTCAGTCTGGACACACATGGATACACACACACACACACGGATACACACACACACACACAGGCACGCACACACACGGATACGCACGCACGCACAGGCACACACACGCACGGATACACGCACAGGCACACACACACACAGGCACGCTCACACACACACTGGCACGCACACACACGGACACACGCCCACACACACACGGATACACACAGGCACACACACACACACAGGCACACACACACACACACACACAGGCACGCACACACACGGGCACACACGCACACGGATACACACAGGCACACACACACAGCTTTTGCTTAGTAGATGAGGTGAATGAACTGACTTGACCATGACCACATGCCAAGGCTTTAGTTCAGTTTCTGAAGTGGTTTGAGGTTAGAATATCTGTATTGATCAGTTTTGGAGTTTGAACAAGACAGTGCACTCAGAACACTCAGGTAAAGGGGTTGACATTAAACAGCTTTTCAATAGGAAATAACTTTTGAGAATCCATTAGGAGTACAAATAAATTAATAATCATTCTTTTATCTGCTGTCTCCTTAGTTTATCATCTGCTAGGTTGTTTGTTTGCTTGCAGTCAGCCCTTATCTTTAGTACCATCTTGACTGAAGCCGTTTTCTTCGCTGCAAGGTTAAAGATGAAACCTTCTTGTCTGATATGGTTTAATGCTGTAGTATTCATAGTTGGGGCAAACGATTTCTTCCTCTGGTGCCTAGCCTTCATCCGAGTCATTATTACCACACACTGCGAAGCTTCTTCGATTAGACCCGATCTGTTGGCCTCTCCACAGCATCTATCCTGCAGATGTACTTTCAGAGAAGTGGAAAGTGTGTAATTTGCCCACAGAGGCCTGAACATTTGACAGAGGACAGGACACAGGGAGGGGGAGAAGGAGAGGGGGAGAGACGGGGAGAGACAGGGAGAGAGAGAGGGAGGGAGAGAGAAGTGTTCTCAGACAGCAATCATTTCTGTGTGCACAGTAATTTGGCTGTCAGAAGCAGCTGGCAGTAAGGCTGGAACAATGCGAGCGCAGGCAGAGGGCAGCTCCTGCACCCACACTGCTGCAGCAGGATCAGGTTACAGCAGCCTGAGCCCAGCTTCCACAGGGACGTCTTCAAGTCTGAGCAGGAGCCTGCACCAGGCGCAGCCAGGCCGCCCGCCAGGAGGTGGCCAGCCAACCAGGGGGGTGAATGAGGGGGAGGAGGAGGAGGTGGTGTGTCACAGTATATGTTTGTGTCTGTGCTTGTTTGAGGGAGAGAGGTAGAGGGGGAGAGAGAGAGGGAGAGAGAGGGAGAAGGCAGGACTTGGCTGAGACTCCTGCCCCAGACACACAGACTCTTTAAGAATCCATCCACTGTGACTGTGTGTGAGTGCTCACAAGCCAGGAAGTTTGGGTTCAGCATTGGTCCTGCAGGAGGCAGAGGGGTCGGCAGAGCAGCAGGCAGAGCAGCAGGCAGAGCAGCAGGCAGAGCAGCAGGCAGAGCAGTCAACAGAGGCACACAGCGTGTGGGCTGCTCTCTGTCTGGATCTCCTCATCCTCAACAGCTTTTTAGGATAGGCCCTCTGTCTGCATGTTATTTTTAGTCAAAATCCTTGAGCCTTTAATAATCATAAGCCTTGTGCAGCCCAAACATATCACAACGAGTCGTCTGGAACGGGCATGGCCGTCTTAGTAAGAGGCAGGAAGTGGAGGCAGGGGGGCGTCTTTGTCACTCCAACCAGACTTTCGTCCTCCCTCAGTACTCCAGTGTCTGCTGCCAGCTGGGGGTCACCCTGCCCCCCTACCGCCTTTGATGGCTCTCCAGTGGGTTATTGATTTCTGTTTGTCTCTGTGCAAATGTGGGGGAAAGACAAGTGCATAGAGAGAGATAGAACATGGTGAGACAGTAAGGGAGAAACAAAGACAGTGAGTGAGGGAGAGACAGACAGTTGGAGAGAGGGAGAGATAGTGAGTGAGGGAGAGACAGATCGTTGGAGAGACAGTGAGTGAGGGAGAGACAGATCGTTGGAGAGACAGTGAGTGAGGGAGAGACAGATCATTGGAGAGACAGTGAGAGGGAGAGACAGTGAGTGAGGGAGAGACAGTGAGTGAGGGAGAGACAGTGAGTGAGGGAGAGACAGTGAGTGAGGGAGAGACAGATCGTTGGAGAGACAGTGAGAGGGAGAGACAGTTGGAGAGAGGGAGAGACAGTGAGTGAGGGAGAGACAGTGAGTGAGGGAGAGACAGTGAGAGGGAGAGACAGTGAGTGAGGGAGAGACAGTGAGTGAGGGAGAGACAGATCATCGGAGAGACAGTGAGTGAGGGAGAGACAGACAGTTGGAGAGACAGACTGTTGGAGAGAGACAGACACACAGGCCGAGGGAGACACACAGAGACTAGAGTGTGCAGACAGAACTGCAGTGTTCCTGGCTGCTCCCATCTCTAACCCTCCTGCTGCACCGGAGACGCTCTGCAATACACATTTTATGAGCGCTTGACTCGCTTCAGCACACTTATTGCTCATCTGTTACAGGGAAGGTTGTGTCTGTTTTAGTTCCTTCCTACTTGCTCCAGTCTGAAGCCTGGCTCACTACGAGGTAACCTAGGGGTGTCAGTGCTGTGTTGAATGAGCGGTTCCTCCCCCTCTCCTCTCCCCAGGATGTGTGCTTGGATGATGAATTTAGAGTCAGATATGTTTGCATTTCTGTGAACGGAGTATGTGTCTCTTAAGATCAAATGGAGGTCTGACGTACATCAACAGAGCAGGTCTATTTCAGTGCTGTGATAACAACATCATGTAAGTTGATAGCAGTTGAAGAGGAAAATGAAGGATGCTGTTTTTGGCGTGGATGATTTCTGAGAGTGGAGTTTCCTCTTGTGAGGGTTGACAGCCCTGTTGTTGTCATCCTAACATCGTCTAGACCCAGGGTCTGAGGAGGGCCTCTGCAACACCATGCAGGTCTGCACAGTAATTCAGCTTCAGCTCACTGACTGTTTGGGCCACTCAGATAGAACACATACAAGTTTAAAGAAGACATACTTGTCTCCACCGGAGATGGTGCAATGCCTCTGTCACAGACACCATCATCAAGTAATTGTCATGTGATTCCTGAAGCGACTTGACAGGGCACCTTACATGAAGCGACTTGACGGGGCACCTTACCTGAAGCGACTTGACGGGGCACCTTACATGAAGCGACTTGACGGGGTACCTTACCTGAAGCAACTTGACGGGGCACCTTACCTGAAGCGACTTGACGGGGCACCTTACCTGAAGCGACTTGACGGGGCACCTTACCTGAAGTGACTTGACGGGGCACCTTACCTGAAGTGACTTGACGGGGCCCACCTTACCTGAAGCGATTGACGGGGCACACTTACTAGTGAACTTGACGGGGCACTTAAACACCTGAAGTGACTTGACGGGGCACACCTTACCTGAAGTGACTTGACGGGGCACTTACCTGAAGGTGACTTAAACGGCGGCATACTGAAGTGACATTGACGGGCAACCCTTACTGGAACGTACAGCCGGGGCACCCGGAGCGACGGGGGGGAAAATAACCTTACGTGAAAGCGAGCTTGAACGCGGGCAACCCTTACATGAAAGAGATTGACCGGGGCCTTACCTGAAGTGACTTGGACGGGGCTACTTACTGAACGTGATTTGACGGGGCATACCCTTAACTGAAGTGACTTAACGGGGCAGCGTTACTCTGAAAGTGACTTGAAGGGGCACGTTACTGAAGCGACATGAACGGGGGCCTTACTGAAGTGGACTTGACGGGCACCTTAGACCCTGACAGAAGCGACTTAAGGGGTAACTTATAGTGACTTGACGGGGCACTTACCTGCAGCCGAATGATGGGGGCACCCTTACCTGAAGGAACTTGGCAACAAGGGGAACTTACTGAAGCGACAAAACAGAACCTTCCAGTGTTTTTCCCAGATAGTTTCACTGGGTTCCGCGTCCCACCCGAGCCGGGCCCCCCCTCGGCCTTGCGGTTCTTCTGCTTTCCGTCTGAGAGGCGGTGAACAGGAGCCCCAGGGTTCATAAAGCACTCTGGTGGTTGGCAAGTAGGCGTTAGAGCACCAAGCAGCTGGCCCTACTGATAGGGGCTGTGGGAGAACAGTGTTTGTGGTTGTATTAGTAGGAGTAACTTAATTGATTCCGGAGGAGAAACTTCAGTGTTGAAGAGCAGGAAATTAAAATAAAGAACATGCCAATTACCAATACAAAATATGCAGCAATCCAATATACAACAATATATAATAGTAACATTTCAAATACAAAATGATAGGCATGGCTGTCCACAGGGTACCAGTGGTTTGGCTGATTGCACCTGCTCAGCGCTGTCTCTGTAATGGTGGCTGTTTGTGGAGTCGTTTCCACACTCCAGTCTGCAGGGGATTGAAACTCGCTCAACATGGCCAGTTTGTTTATGGTTCTGGAGTTGTTAGCAGTGTGGCAATATCTTAGACGCCTCCTGACTCGCCTCAAACACAGCATCAGTACGTCCAGTCTGCTCGTACGAGGGGAGAGAAGGGCGTCAGTGATACAAATCAAGGTGCTCTTTTGCAGAACAGTGACATTCCCTGCAGTCCCAACCTAGTGAGAGGATCATTCTGAGGGACAATGTTTGTTCATGCCTCAGTCTGCAAACACTGCTGAAGGTCATAAAGTAGGTGTTTGACTTGGCCCCTTTGGAGTGGAGTGATGGCGGTCCAACAATGGCCGTTCGAGTACCATGGTGATGACTTGATACACTTTGGAGTTGGAGACACAACTATGTTCTCCTTTTACAGATAGGGTTGGTTACCAAAACCTGATGCTAATTTGGCTCCGCTACCTGTTTGACCTGTATGTACGTGACTGAATCAGAGCTCAGATGTTGGTTCCTCATTTCGGTACCATTCAAATTCCTGAGTGGTCGATTGAAATATTTGCCCTCAGGTGCTCTGAAACTGACTTACAAAGCATCATTATCGCACACGATCGCTAGTTCAATTATAGCCAACTGAATTCATGTGGTGTCAGAATAATCCCAAAAATGATTTCCCGACTGAGAGAATTCACATGAATGCAAGTTGGAACACAGGAAGTTGAAGGACTCTGCTGGCCAGGTCTGTCTTCATGGCTGTCTGTCCCCACAGTAGTCTGTCCTCACGGCTGTCTGTCCCCACAGTAGTCTGTCCTCACAGCTGTCTGTCCCCACAGTAGTCTGTCCTTACAGTAGTCTGTCCCCACAGTAGTCTGTCCTCACGGCTGTCTGTCCTCACAGCAGTCTGTCCTCACAGTCGTCTGTCCTTACAGTAGTCTGTCCTTACAGTAGTCTGTCCCCACAGTAGTCTATCCTCACGGCTGTCTGTCCCCACAGTAGTCTGTCCCCACAGTAGTCTGTCCCCACAGTAGTCTGTCCTCATGGCTGTCTGTCCTCACAGTAGTCTGTCCTCATGGCTGTCTGTCCCCACAGTAGTCTGTCCCCACAGTAGTCTGTCCTCACGGCTGTCTGTCCCCACAGTAGTCTGTCCCCACAGTAGTCTGTCCTCACGGCTGTCTGTCCTCACAGTAGTCTGTCCTCCTGGCTGTCTGTCCCCACAGTAGTCTGTCCTCACAGTAGTCTGTCCTCACGGCTGTCTGTCCTCACGGCTGTCTGTCCCCACGGCTGTCTGTCCTCACAGTAGTCTGTCCTTACAGTAGTCTGTCCCCACAGTAGTCTGTCCTCATGGCTGTCTGTCCCACAGTAGTCTGTCCTCATGGCTGTCTGTCCCCCTAGTAGTCTGTCCCCATAGCTGTCTGTCCTCACAGTAGTCTGTCCTCACAGTAGTCTGTCCTCACAGTAGTCTGTCCTCAGGGCTGTCTGTCCTCACAGTAGTCTGTCCTCAGGGCTGTCTGTCCTCACAGTAGTCTGTCCTCAGGGCTGTCTGTCCTCACAGCTGTGTGTCCTTACGGCTATCATGGTTCTTGACATGGATGCTTGCTGATAACTTCTCACCTCTCTAAGCTCTTGTGCCAGGGAGCTGCCATCAACATTAGAGCTTTGCTGTTTTCCCTGAAGGAAACCAACACATTCTGAATCATCTTCTGTAGATTGAATGGTCTGAACAACCCTTGTTTTTGAAACCAGTGGTTCACCAATACAAGATAAAAAAATGTCAGATGACAAGATTCCACATGGTGAGTCTGTATAAGGAGGTTGTCAGAAACCAGCTTCTCTTGATCTGTGTTTAGGAACCAGACTCCTGGGCAATGAAGGAGGGGTAGGAAGGTGAGTTTATTCAGTCTATTCATTTGCATTTGATTACATTCCTAACGCTGTGTAAAAAGAGATTGCTCAGTGAAGTCCTGGAGAGCTGGAGGCTGGTGGGGCTGGAGGGGGAGGCTGATGGAGTTGGAGGTGGAGGCTGATGGGGCTAGAGGTGGAGGCTGATGGGGTTGGAGTTGGAGGCTGATGGGGCTGGAGGTGGAGGCTGATGGGGTTGTAGTTGGAGGCTGATGGGGTTGGAGGTGGAGGCTGATGGGGCTAGAGGTGGAGGCGGAGGCTGATGTGGGTGGAGCTGGAGGCTGATGGGGCTAGAGGTGGAGGCTGATGGGGTTGGAGGTGGAGGCTGATGGGGCTAGAGGTGGAGGCGGAGGCTGATGGGGGTGGAGGTGGAGGCTGATGGGGCTAGGGGTGGAGGCTGATGGGGCTAGAGGTGGAGGCTGATGGGGCTAGAGGTGGAGGCGGAGGCTGATGGGGATAGAGGTGGAGGCTGATGAGGCTAGAGGTGGAGGCTGATGGGGCTAGAGATCCACAGGGTCCTTGGGGGAAAGGGGGAGCTTCTGACTTGATCTCTTTAATCTCATATTTGATTAAGCCCACAGTCAGGGAAGACATTTCCATAGGTTAATAAGTATTGCTTCCAATGGGCAGATAGTGTGATTGCTCCCACCCCCCTCCAGTTGATGTCTGTGTAGTGAGCTGTAATTAACATGGTAGAGTTGTTTTCAGGCATCACTTCTGTCTGCCCCCCCCCCCTCCCCTCTTACCCCCCCTCCCCTCTTAACCCCCTCCCCTCTTAACCCCCCAGACTGTTGCCAGTTTATTCCTTGTTGTCTCCCTTGTGTCGTCTCTGGTATGTCTTGGTGTTCGATGACACATGCATGAGTTGGGTTGGGCAACGCCTCTACATGGAGCTGCGAATGGGCATGAATATGCATGTGAAACTGAAGCAATATCAACAACAACAATGATTAATCACAGGATGAGTTAAATAGCTTATCCTGTCTGCTAGCCAGCCAACCAGGACAATGCTGAAGTAGTTACTCTTGTTTTGAGACGCTGAGTGCTGCAGTGTTCCTGTCCACACTTCCTGTTCTGAGTCCTTTTTCTGGGGTGGTCTATGGGGTGTTCTCTGGGGTGGTCTCTTGGATAGTCTTTAGGGTATCCTCTGGGGTGATCTTTAGTGTGGTCTTTAGGATGTCCTCTGGGGTGGTCTTTAGTGTGGTCTTTAGTGTGGTCTCTCCCTCCCCTCTGCAGCCTCCAAGCTGCCTGGAACTTGAATAAGGATGGTTTGGCCTGCTACACCCTTGTGTGGTGGTAACATGAGGATACCCACCATAAAGGAGTGCAAGATGTGACTGTAGGCCTACATGGGGTGGGCTGTGTTGTTTTTCTAGACTGTTGGCTTCTGTGCGTCCTATGAGACTCCAGGCAGGCTGTGTAGTCTGAGGAAAAGGGTTTCTTCCTGGTTATGGAAAGTGCATTGAAGGTCGTTAGTTTTACCTCATGATGCACTTTTACTCTGAGTGACTCAGTAAGAATGGTAGAATGGGCTGCTGAAGTGTGTGTGGCAGGAGGTTGCAAAGGATTGAGTGCCCTCTGCTTGTGATAAACCCTACACCCAGGAGCAGTCCATCTAGACAGAAGCTGTCTGCTCTGGCTATCTCTTTGGCTAACTCTCAGGCTAGCTAGCTAGATAGCTCTCTGGATGGATCTCAGGCGAACTCTCAGGCTAGCTAGCTAGATAGCTCTCTGGACAGATCTCAGGCTTGCCCTCAGGCTAGCTCATAGGCTAGCTCTCCAGTTATCTCTTAGGCTAGCTCTCCTTCTCCCCAGCCCTCTCCTTCTCCCCAGCCCTCTCCTTCTCCCCAGCCCTCTCCTTCTCCCCAGCCCCCTCCTCAACCCTCCTCGATGCCTCGGCTATGTTGTGCATCTGCAGCCTTACCAGGCTGCCAGGTGTCCCAGACACAGACTCCACCTCCTGTCTCTCTCCCAGCCCCATCCTGTCTCTCTCCCAGCCCCATCCTGTCTCTTTCCCAGCCCCATCCTGTCTCTCTCCCAGCACCATCCTGTCTCTCTCCCAGCCCCATCCTGTCTCTCTCCCAGCCCCATCCTGTCTCTCTCCCAGCCCCATCCTGTCTCTCTCCCAGCACTATGACTCAGCAGATTCTGCAGGGTTCCCGGCTCTCAGCCCAGACACACATCAGACCAGAGCAATACATAACCATCCTCACAGGCACAGTAGCATTGCTCAGTTTACAGCCTAGCCTTTCAGCCTAGCCTGAAACGGTACCCGATCCCACCATATGTTCGAGTTTAGATGAAATCTAGTCTGAAATATCCTAAAAATGTATTATATATATGTAAGAATGTACTGTATGTGTCATGTGTAGAGTTTCATCGTTTCAATGTGATTTAGTATTCGGTCTGTGAATAAAAAGATTAATCAAATCTACATTCTTGATGTGAGGTAGAAGACACTATTTAGATGTAAATGTAGCATTCATGGTATTAAGGAGTGGGGGCATTTGAATAACTGTGCGCTAATCACTTAAGCACAGTACAGCTTAACTTCATACATGAGTGCTCTTCAGAATGTCCCTCTGCTAAAGGAGACCACACAGATAGTGTTGGTCAGTGTTCCCTGGCTTTGACCACAGCCTAGCCTAGTCACTGTTTGGGTTAACACAGTCCTGTATAGCACTGTGGTTGGACAGCCTGGTTCTTCAGCTCCCCTGAGGGGCTGACTGGCTGATCTGGGCTCCCTCTGGTGTCACAACCTGGCTGGGGCTGGGAATACCAGCCTCACTCAGTACACCCTTACCAGCCTCACTCAGTACAGTCTCACTCAGTACACCCTTACCAGCCTCACTCAGTACAGCCTCACTCAGTACACCCATACCAGCCTCACTCAGTACAGCCTCACTCAGTACACCCATACCAGCCTCACTCAGTACAGCCTCACTCAGTACAGCCATACCAGCCTCACTCAGTACAGCCTCACTCAGTACACCCATACCAGCCTCACTCAGTACAGCCTCACTCAGTACACCCTTACCAGCCTCACTCAGTACAGCCTCACTCAGTACAGCCTCACTCAGTACACCCTTACCAGCCTCACTCAGTACAGTCTCACTTAGTACACCCATACCAGCCTCACTCAGTACAGCCTCACTCAGTACACCCATACCAGCCTCACTCAGTACACCCATACCAGCCTCACTCAGTACACCCATACCAGCCTCACTCAGTACACCCTTACCAGCCTCACTCAGTACACCCTTACCAGCCTCACTCAGTACACCCTTACCAGCCTCACTCTATACACCCTTACCAGCCTCACTCAGTACAGCCTTACCTCCATGCAGGAGAGCGAGCAGATAGAGAGGAACTGTCTGGAAATGGAGCGAGGAGACAGGGTGGGGGAGAAGAGAGAAGGTAGAGATGGGGATTGATAAACAGAGGAAGAAAAGCAACGCTGTCCTGGCAGGGCATCAACTCTGTCGGACAGTGCCAGAGAATTCAGCACACAGGGACACACACACACACACACACAATATCCACACACAATATCCACATTTTCTGTTCCAGAACTGTACTTCTCAATGCATTCTGCAGACGCTGGCCTTGTTTGTCTCCGTCCTGGTAGCCATCTGAGCCCGGCTATATTGGGACTGTATGCCCCACCCCTCCTGCAGCCATCTAGCACCTCCCAGTCCCACTCGCCTGGACAGTCTAAATCGAGGCTCCTTGGGTTTGACTTGGCTGTGGTTTACATTGGAGCCGGTTCAGTATGACAGGAGTGTAGTAGCAGGGTTTGCACTCTTATTCTCTGAGTAAAGAAGGCTCCTTGTTGAGAGGGTGATTATGATATTCAGACCACAGACTCCACCAGTGATAGATAGTAGAGAATGAAGCACTCCATTTACTTTCAGTGATTGAGCCTATTAAGGGGAAGCCTGGGAGATGTACTCTGGCTGGTTCATTGAGGTGAGTTATTGATCTGTTAGAGATGGATTATGTGGTCTCCAGCCACCCCTCTAATTGTCTTGGGAAGATCAGTGTCGTTTTAGCAGCCAGTCCTGCAGGGTCCACACCCCAGTTACTAGCTCTCTGTTTCCTGCGCCTCCCTTGCTCTCCGTTCTTCCCTGCCCCCCCCCCCGTGCGCTCCCTTATACCAGTGGGTGACTGTGGAATACGTGTGACGTAACTAACACAGACAGAAACACAAGTACGAGTTGTGCTGGTGTTGTAACAGCCATGTGGACTGAGGATGAAGGACAAACATGTCAGGAGGTCTCGCTAATCTGTCGCTAACCAAAAACAAACATGGCGGACAGTGACAGTGTGCTCACATGTCTTACTGCTCGCCCCTCTCCTCCTGCTTTGCGCACCCTGCTGTGTCTGCTCCTCAGGGGGTATCCCACGCCCCTGTCTCCTGCCCTCTTGTTGCACCTGGCCTGCACTCCTCCCCCCTTCGCGCTCCCTCCCCTCCCCTCTGTCCTCAGCCAGTCTGTGCCACACACACAGACAGGCTTGTGACGATGGTGCAGGCAGTCTGTGTTTGGTGATGAAAGGAACAGCATGTGGGTAGTGTGAGCGACCTGCTCAGATGCTGCTGCTTGTGCTAACATGACGTGGTTAATCATTTAAGTCTGAGAAACAGGCACAAGGGCTGGGGGCGGGGGGACACTGGGGTACTTATCAGGGGGATAGACACACACACACAAAAACACACACAAGTCGGATAATGGCTGGTGCTTAGTATGACATAAACGCAGAGAGAATGATGCTTCTATAAGTAGCATGTCATCTAGACTGGGAGCAGAGCTGATTGGTGTTGTTTGTTAGCTGGATGTTATAATCAGTCGGAGGCGTAAACACACTGGTGTTTTAATGAACAGACATCAAGACGGTCCTGAAACAGTGAAGGACTAGTCTGTTGGTTTCTAAATGATATTATTTGGGCTTCCACATTCATCCTCGCTGCTGTGCTCCTCCCTCTCTCCTCCTCTCTCCCTCCTCTCCCCTCCCATTTTGTCTGCTCCTTCTCTTCCAAGCTGATCTCTCTCTTCTCTCTCTCTCACTCACTCATCACTCACACACACACACACACAACTCTCACACACAACACACACACTCAACGACACACACACACTCTTTTCTCTGGCAGCCAATAGAAAGGCACCGGTCTCCCCATTGCTTGCCACTCAACGCCTTGTTGCCAGGACAACAGGAAGGCATGAGACCCACTTAACTTGAGCATTCCAAACTTTGTGTTTGACTGAAAACAAGTAAAGGTCTTTCCATCTCAAACTCCATCGTGTTGCTGTTATTTCCTACACCTTCCTGTCCATCTGTGTCCTGGTGTCTTTCTGTAACTGTTGTTCTGGCCTTGCTCCTCTGTCAGCCCTCATGTCTGTCGTCCTTGTCACACTGAATCACACGACATTCTGCATGAAGGTAAACCCTGCTCATGTGGCACTGCCAGGCAATGGAACAGTGTGGAACAGTGAGGTTCTCTCAGAGCCTGGGTCAGTGTGGAACAGTGAGGTTCCCTCAGAGCCTGGGTCAGTGTGGAACAGTGAGGTTCCCTCAGAGCCTGGGTCAGTGTGGAACAGTGAGGTTCCCTCAGAGCCTGGGTCAGTGTGGAACAGTGAGGTTCCCTCAGAGCCTGGGTCAGTGTGGAACAGTGAGGTTCCCTCAGAGCCTGGGTCAGTGTGGAACAGTGAGGTTCCCTCAGAGCCTGGGTCAGTGTGGAACAGTGAGGTTCCCTCAGAGCCTGGGTCAGTGTGGAACAGTGAGGTTCCCTCAGAGCCTGGGTCAGTGTGGAACAGTGAGGTTCTCTCAGAGCCTGTCAGTGTGGAGCTCTGTTTTCCAGCCGGTCTCTGGTATGAGCAGGGTCTTAACCGTGTCTCCTCCCCCTGCAGGTTTCCAGCATGCAACAGCCGATGCTCCTCCTGCTCTAAGCAGCTGAATGCTGCTCCCCTCGTCCACGAAGCGCAAGTAAGCTACACACCCCAAGCCTGGCCTCACACAATACCCAGGCCTGGCCTCACAATTTACTCCCTTCAGCCTGGCCCTACACACCCCACCTGGCCTCACGCACGCCCAGCCTGGCCCTCAACGCATACAGCCTGGCCCCAAACACCCAGCTGGCCCTCACAACCACTCTCAGGCCTGGCCCCCACACACCAGCCTGGCCCCCAAATACCCAGCCTGGCCCCACACACCCAAGCCTGGCCTCAACACCCTGCTGGCCAAACACCAACACACCCTCCCATACAGAAGCTGGCTGTGTTCCTGACTACACACAGGTTAACCTGTCACCATACAGCCTGTAGTGTGCTTCCCAACAAACACACAGCATCAGATCTGCACTGTCACCATGTCAAGGGCGTGCTTTGCATCTCTCTGTTTTCTTTGTCTGCTTTGCTTTCGTCTTTTTTCAATCTCAGATTCTTCCTCTCTCTGCTCCCTCTCTCTCTCTGCTCCTCTCCTCTCTCTCTCTACCCACCAGAACAAACCCCCCTCCCTCTCTCCTCTCTCTCTCTTCTCTGCCCCTCTCCTCTCTCTAGCCTCTACCTCCCTCTTCTCCTGTCTGTCTCCATCCTCTCTCTCTGTCTCCCTCTCCTCTCTCTCTAACTCCTCTCTTCTGTCAGTCTCCGCTCCTCCTCTCCCTTGCTCCTCTCAGCCTGTTTTTCTCCCTCTTCCTTCTGTCCTGTCTCTCTCCTCATGCCTCTCTCTCCCTCTAGCCTGTCTCTCCTCTCCTTCTGTCTCCCCTCCTCCTGTTGTCTCTATTCCTGTCTGTCTCCTTTCCTCTGTTCTGCCTCTTCTCACTGTCCTCCTCGTCGCCTGCTGTCACTGCGCAATTTTTGTAACAACTGGCAGTAAAATGCTGTAGAGTCCCGAGAGGAAGCCGCGGGTTTGTCTCTGTGGAAGCTCCCCTCCCACAGACGTTAAACACTAAAGATTCTCATGAGGATGATGAAGGAAGCCAAGGCTGATAATACACTGTCTCCAAGTGATGAGTTAGTCATTACTTAGAAGTCTGCCTTTCATTGATTGGTTGATTGTTAATTGGAGCATCTCTTGATCATAGTTATTTTCTTGAAGGTGTCTGTCTCTTGACAGACAAAGCCAATCTGACTGTCAGTCTGTTTCTATGAAACTGTGCGTCTGTGCCGTCTGTGCTGTCTGTGTGTCTGTGCGTTGTGATACGAGAATGTGTCTGTCAGGAACCTGTGTCTGTGCTGGTACAAAGGACACATAGACATGAAAGCTGATGTCTTGACTGTGACCAGATACAGGGATCGTCAGCAACAGCTGAGGTGTGTGTGTGACGGAGAGCCATGTGACTCTCGAGGGCGCTGTTTTGGCCAGCAGTGCTTCTCCTCCTTCTCCTTCCACAACGGGACGCTGCTCCAGGAGAAAGGGTGCATTGTGGGTAGCGGTCAGGGGCCTGTCAGCTGCACGAACCACCCTTCCCCCGACCTGGTGGTAGAATGCTGCCACGGCGACCTCTGTAACCAGAACGTTACCATGGAAACCCCAACAAGAGGCGAGTGTTTGTCGTATGCTGTGCACTTCCCTATCAACAGCATGCAGTGGCATACGTACACCATAAAGAGTAACTGTCCCCCTAAAGTGACTTCATGACAGTGTGACATCATGTCAGTGTGACTTCATGACGGTGTGACATCATGACAGTGTGACTTCATGACAGTGTGACATCATGACGGTGTGACTTCATGACAGTCTGACATCATGACAGTGTGACTTCATGACAGTGTGACATCATGACCGTGTGACTTCATGACCGTGTGACATCATGACAGTGTGACATCATGACCGTGTGACTTCATGACCGTGTGACATCATGACAGTGTGACTTCATGACAGTGTGACATCATGTCAGTGTGACTTCATGACGGTGTGACATCATGACAGTGTGACTTCATGACAGTGTGACATCATGACGGTGTGACTTCATGACAGTCTGACATCATGACAGTGTGACTTCATGACAGTGTGACATCATGACCGTGTGACTTCATGACCGTGTGACATCATGACAGTGTGACTTCATGACAGTGTGACATCATGTCAGTGTGACTTCATGACGGTGTGACATCATGACAGTGTGACTTCATGACAGTGTGACATCATGACGGTGTGACTTCATGACAGTCTGACATCATGACAGTGTGACATCATGTCAGTGTGACTTCATGACGGTGTGACATCATGACAGTGTGACTTCATGACAGTGTGACATCATGTCAGTGTGACTTCATGACGGTGTGACATCATGACAGTGTGACTTCATGACAGTGTGACATCATGTCAGTGTGACTTCATGACGGTGTGACATCATGACAGTGTGACATCATGTCAGTGTGACTTCATGACGGTGTGACATCATGACAGTGTGACTTCATGACAGTGTGACATCATGACGGTGTGACTTCATGACAGTCTGACATCATGACAGTGTGACATCATGACCGTGTGACTTCATGACCGTGTGACATCATGACAGTGTGACATCATGACGGTGTGACTTCATGACAGTCTGACATCATGACAGTGTGACCAGGTCTCGCACCTAAACATTTTTCCTCTCCTTTCACTATGTGTGAAAAACACTTTAAAAGTTTAAAAGGTTCAAAAAAGATTTTTGAAAAATATTTTCAAGGTAGAAAATCTTTTTGAAAATAGTTTTGAAAGGGTTGAAAAAGATTTTTTGAAAAGTCCAATAACAAACCTTCTTCCTCTCAGTTGTGTTCCAAAGTGCAAATGTAACTGAAACTGAACTTGACCTGGGAGTACATGCACAATAGAATGCACAGCATAGTTGCTAGCTCCAGGGCTAGCTCCAGGGCTAACTCCAGGGCTAACTCCAGGGCTAACTCCAGGGCTAGCTCCAGGGCTAGCTCCAGGGCTAACTCCAGGGCTAACTCCAGGGATAACTCCAGGGCTAACTCCAGGGATAACTCCAGGGCTAACTCCAGGGATAACTCCAGGGCTAACTCCAGGGCTAACTCCAGGGCTAACTCCAGGGATAACTCCAGGGCTAACTCCAGGGCTAACTCCAGGGCTAACTCCAGGGCTAACTCCAGGGCTAGCTCCAGGGCTAACTCCAGGGCTAACTCCAGGGCTAGCTCCAGGGCTAGCTCCAGGGCTAACTCCAGGACTAGCTCTAGGGCTAGCTCCAGGGCTAACTCCAGGACTAGCTCTAGGGCTAGCTCCAGGGCTAACTCCAGGGCTAGCTCCAGGGCTAACTCCAGGGCTAACTCTAGGGCTAACTCCAGGGCTAGCTCCAGGGCTAACTCCAGGGCTAACTCCAGGGCTAGCTCCAGGGCTAACTCCAGGGCTAACTCCAGGGCTAGCTCCAGGGCTAGCTCCAGGGCTAGCTCCAGGGCTAACTCCAGGGCTAGCTCTAGGGCTAGCTCCAGGGCTAACTATCACAGCTCTTAGTGTGACTGTAGCCCAACCAAGCCACCCACCTGTGTGTGTAGTAACTGTCTTGTGCATTGGGAATCTTGACTCTATTGAAAGTGTTTTAACGGCCGATAGAGAGACACGCATGGCTAATGTAACGAAAGACTACAACAGAAAAGAAAAGATTATAACGAACATCACTATGTGCTTTGTGATGAGAAAAACGTAAAGAAGCAGCACCGTGTGTGAGTGTGAATTGGGGGGGCGCAGATTTGGTGTAGGCTGAGGTATTGCCGCGGGGCCTGGCATCCAGGAGTGTCGAGTGGTGGTGTCGTGTGTACTGTCACCCACCCTCCCCTCCGTCCAGATGAGGAGTGGCCGCGAGCCCGGACTCGGCCGCAGTTCCTAATGAGCGCGGGCAAGAGCCAGTGTGATTGAGTAGAGAGGGGTGGCCGTGCTGGATCTGCATGCGCGCCCCAGCGTTTGAGCAGGGGACCGAGACAAGTGCTTTTTCCTCTGTGAGCAGCGACGGAGGCGGGGCCACGAACGGAGGTGTGGCACTGCAAGGGCGGGCCAATGCCGGTTCCAGAGGGCTGTCTGAGGGCCGACGCCCACGCTGCCGCCTTCTGTGCCACGCCCCCCTCGCCACGCTTCGCCGTCAGCTGCTGCCAGGGTCACCTGTGTAACATGAACATCACCGGGCAGAGCACCAGCAGAGGTACACGAACACGCTGCACACCTCACCTGGAACACGCTGCACACCTCACCTGCCTCTGGGATGTGTCACTGCACACCTCACCTGCCTCTGGGATGTGTCAGTGCACACATCTCACCTGCCTCTGGGATGTGTCAGTGCACACATCTCACCTGCCTCTGGGATGTGTCAGTGCACACATCTCACCTGCCTCTGGGATGTGTCAGTGCACACCTCACCTGCCTCTGGGATGTGTCAGTGCACCCCTCACCTGCCTCTGGGATGTGTCAGTGCACACATCTCACCTGCCTCTGGGATGTGTCAGTGCACACATCTCACCTGCCTCTGGGATGTGTCAGTGCACACATCTCACCTGCCTCTGGGATGTGTCAGTGCACACATCTCACCTGCCTCTGGGATGTGTCAGTGCACACATCTCACCTGCCTCTGGGATGTGTCAGTGCACACATCTCACCTGCCTCTGGGATGTGTCAGTGCACACATCTCACCTGCCTCTGGGATGTGTCAGTGCACACATCTCACCTGCCTCTGGGATGTGTCAGTGCACACATCTCACCTGCCTCTGGGATGTGTCAGTGCACACATCTCACCTGCCTCTGGGATGTGTCAGTGCACACATCTCACCTGCCTCTGGGATGTGTCAGTGCACACACCTCACCTGCCTCTGGGATGTGTCAGTGCACACACCTCACCTGGAGAAAAGACAGTCAGACCTGTGTGTATGATGGACAAAAGACAGCCAGACCTGTGTGTATGATGGACAAAAGACAGCCAGACCTGTGTGTATGATGGACAAAAGACAGCCAGACCTGTGTGTATGATGGACAAAAGACAGCCAGACCTGTGTGTATGATGGACAAAAGACAGCCAGACCTGTGTGTATGATGGACAAAAGACAGCCAGACCTGTGTGTATGATGGACAAAAGACAGCCAGACCTGTGTGTATGATGGACAAAAGACAGCCAGACCTGTGTGTATGATGGACAAAAGACAGCCAGACCTGTGTGTATGATGGACAAAAGACAGCCAGACCTGTGTGTATGATGGACAAAAGACAGCCAGACCTGTGTGTATGATGGACAAAAGACAGCCAGACCTGTGTGTATGATGGACAAAAGACAGCCAGACCTGTGTGTATGATGGACAAAAGACAGCCAGACCTGTGTGTATGATGGACAAAAGACAGCCAGACCTGTGTGTATGATGGACAAAAGACAGCCAGACCTGTGTGTATGATGGACAAAAGACAGCCAGACCTGTGTGTATGATGGACAAAAGACAGCCAGACCTGTGTGTATGATGGACAAAAGACAGCCAGACCTGTGTGTATGATGGACAAAAGACAGCCAGACCTGTGTGTATGATGGACAAAAGACAGCCAGACCTGTGTGTATGATGGACAAAAGACAGCCAGACCTGTGTGTATGATGGACAAAAGACAGCCAGACCTGTGTGTATGATGGACAAAAGACAGCCAGACCTGTGTGTATGATGGACAAAAGACAGCCAGACCTGTGTGTATGATGGACAAAAGACAGCCAGACCTGTGTGTATGATGGACAAAAGACAGCCAGACCTGTGTGTATGATGGACAAAAGACAGCCAGACCTGTGTGTATGATGGACAAAAGACAGCCAGACCTGTGTGTATGATGGACAAAAGACAGCCAGACCTGTGTGTATGATGGACAAAAGACAGCCAGACCTGTGTGTATGATGGACAAAAGACAGCCAGACCTGTGTGTATGATGGACAAAAGACAGCCAGACCTGTGCGTCATGGATAAAAAGACAGCCAACCGGTCTGGTGAAACTAAAAACAGCCACCTGGGCTTGAGCAAGACTAGCCAACTGGGTGAGGAGCGGAGAAAAGCACACTCCGCACCTTGTGAATAGCAAAAAAAACAGCCAAATCCGTGGTAGATGGAGAAAGACAGTCCAGACCACCTGGGTCTGGATGAGAACAAGACAGCCAGCCCTGTTGTGTGTGGAGAAAAGACAGTCCAGACCTGGGTATACGAGAAAAGACAGTCAGACCATGGGTGCTTGAGAAAAGACAGGTCAGACCTGGTGTGATGAGACAAAGACGAGCCAGACCTGGTGTTGTGAGAACAAATACAGCCACCCTTGGTGATGAGAAAAACAGTCAGACCTGTGGGAGAAAAAAACACAGCAAACCGTGGGTGATGGAAAAAGACAGTCGAAGCCTAGTTGCTGAGGAAAAAACATCCAACCGTGTGTGCTGGAGAAGACAGCCACGACCCTGGTGATAGAAAAAGACACGCCAACCTTGGGAGAGAAAAGACATCAGACTTGGTGGATGAAAAGACAGTCAACCGTTGAGCTGAAAAAGACACCAACCTGTTGTATGGAGAAAAACAGCACGACCTGTGTATGGGAGAAAAACAGCCAGACAGTGTGTGATGGAGAAAAGAACAGCCATACTGTTGTGGATTGAGAAAAGACAGCCAGACCTGGGTGTGTGATGAATAAAAAAATAAGAAAAACCCCCCCAAAAACCCCCCCCCCAGAAAACCCCCCCGCTTGTTTGTTTGGGTAAAATGAAAATATGGAAACGACAAAAAAAAAGAACCAGCCTCAAGAACCCCCTTGTGTGTGTGATGGAGAAAAGACAGCCAGACCTGGGTGTGTGATGGAGAAAAGACAACCAGACCTGTGTGTATGATGGACAAAAGACAGCCAGACCTGTGTGTATGATGGACAAAAGACAGCCAGACCTGTGTGTATGATGGACAAAAGACAGCCAGACCTGTGTGTATGATGGACAAAAGACAGCCAGACCTGTGTGTATGATGGACAAAAGACAGCCAGACCTGTGTGTATGATGGACAAAAGACAGCCAGACCTGTGTGTATGATGGACAAAAGACAGCCAGACCTGTGTGTATGATGGACAAAAGACAGCCAGACCTGTGTGTATGATGGACAAAAGACAGCCAGACCTGTGTGTATGATGGACAAAAGACAGCCAGACCTGTGTGTATGATGGACAAAAGACAGCCAGACCTGTGTGTATGATGGACAAAAGACAGCCAGACCTGTGTGTATGATGGACAAAAGACAGCCAGACCTGTGTGTATGATGGACAAAAGACAGCCAGACCTGTGTGTATGATGGACAAAAGACAGCCAGACCTGTGTGTATGATGGACAAAAGACAGCCAGACCTGTGTGTATGATGGACAAAAGACAGCCAGACCTGTGTGTATGATGGACAAAAGACAGCCAGACCTGTGTGTGTGATGGTGAAAAGACAGTCAGACCTGTGTGTCTGATGGAGAAAAGACAGCCAACCTGTGGGTAACGGAGAAAAGACAGCCATACCTGTGTATGGATGAGAAAAGACAGTCAACCTGGTTGTGATTGAGAAAAGACAGCCAGACCTGGGTGTGTGATGGAGAAAAGACAACCAGACCTGTGTGTATGATGGACAAAAGACAGCCAGACCTGTGTGTATGATGGACAAAAGACAGCCAGACCTGTGTGTATGATGGACAAAAGACAGCCAGACCTGTGTGTATGATGGACAAAAGACAGCCAGACCTGTGTGTATGATGGACAAAAGACAGCCAGACCTGTGTGTATGATGGACAAAAGACAGCCAGACCTGTGTGTATGATGGACAAAAGACAGCCAGACCTGTGTGTATGATGGACAAAAGACAGCCAGACCTGTGTGTATGATGGACAAAAGACAGCCAGACCTGTGGCTGCTCACGACACACAACCGCGCCAGACCGATAGAGAAAACACAGTCCAGGCTTTCGCATGCACGCAAAAGCAGACCTTTGTATAGAAAAGACAGACGAGCACATCCTCGTTCTGTCCGGAATTATTATAGATCTAGCCTAGACTCTGTTCTATGTAAATACAGACAGTCACCTATACTCCGTCTCTCCCTCCGCTACAAACATCCACGCCTATATCGTCTCTCTCCTCTCGCGAACAACACCAGTCATCACCCTGCTCGAGAGACAGAAAAGACACCTCAGCAATCTCTCTGCAACCTGCATCAACATCGACAAGCTATAGCCCATCGTGTGTGTAAGGTAGACAATACAGCGATAACAGTAACAGTGCCGGAAAAAGATCAATGCTCGCATCTCGGTCTAGAGAATATATCACCAGACCAACCGTCTGCCCTCTTATCCGAGCAAATGACAGCCAGACCTGTGTGATGAGAAACAGTCAGCGCCCACCCGGGTGGATGGGGATAAATAACATCATCACCTGTTTGAGAAAAAACTACGTCCATCCGCTTCTGTAATAATATAGCATGAAATACATCATTCTCAGACCTGTGTTCAGAGTACAAAGACAGCCAACCGTTGGAGTTACGGAAAATATAGCGACAATCATTACTCATGTATTTTTCATATAATAACATACTATCATCAGGAATGTAACACATATAATAATCACCTATCTCAGTCACCTTATAATCTTGAATTGTGTAGACCAACACTAGATCGCTACTATTAGAGCCTGATGACTCACTAATGACTAAGAGAGACACAGAATAGACCCAGCCATACCTGAGCACTGATATAAAAGACCACGCCAGCATCATCATTGTTGAAAGTAGAATAAGACATGTCCAGACTCGAGAGACAGAGTATAGAAAAGAGCAGTAGCCCCAGACAATGTATTTGTTATGTAAACACAACCAGCCACACCCGTGTTAGGAAAAAGACAGCATACCGGTTGTGGAAAAAGACAGCCAGACCGGGTGTGAGAGAAAAAACATCACTATTACATCATCTCAAATAATGAGAAAGAGCGAGAACAGGTTCGAGAATATCCGTATCTATATGGAGAAACACAGTAGCTAGCCATACATGCTGCTGTACGTAGGAGAAGGTATACATGCCAGATACCCGGTGTAGAGAATGGCAAAAAAGACAGACATGATTCCGGGTTGTGTGTGTTCTATGTATGAACTAAAGAATAGTCACACCACTCAACTACCTCACGACATACAACTGAACAGAAAGAAGTCACACATTATCCATCTGTTGAGGAGAGCAACCTATCTAACACAGCAGACAGCTTTCTCCTCGCCCCACACGATTTTTACTCGGTGTTCCATGTAAAAGCAACATCAGCACCCGAGGAAGAAAATGACAGCATATCCTTCTGCTGCTAATGGTAGAACAAAACAGCCAACCAGTGTGTGCATTGGAGACAAAGCACAGTCAGACCTATTTGTCTGCTGGCGAGAGATAAAGCCACATGGCCCAGACCTGTCTTAGGATAGCAGAAAAACACACACAACCAGACCTGTGTGTGATGGAGAAAAGACAGTCAGACCTGTGTGTATGATGGACAAAAGACAGCCAGACCTGTGTGTATGATGGACAAAAGACAGCCAGACCTGTGTGTATGATGGACAAAAGACAGCCAGACCTGTGTGTATGATGGACAAAAGACAGCCAGACCTGTGTGTATGATGGACAAAAGACAGCCAGACCTGTGTGTATGATGGACAAAAGACAGCCAGACCTGTGTGTATGATGGACAAAAGACAGCCAGACCTGTGTGTATGATGGACAAAAGACAGCCTATACTCGTGATTGCCTCCACCCGGAAACAAAACAGGGCCAGACCCGGTCTGATGAGAAAAGACATCAGACCTGGGTGCTGGAGAAAAAGACAGCCAGACCAAACCTGTGGGTCTGGAAAAAAGACAGCCAGACCTGTGTGTATGATGGACAAAAGACAGCCAGACCTGTGTGTATGATGGACAAAAGACAGCCAGACCTGTGTGTATGATGGACAAAAGACAGCCAGACCTGTGTGTATGATGGACAAAAGACAGCCAGACCTGTGTGTATGATGGACAAAAGACAGCCAGACCTGTGTGTATGATGGACAAAAGACAGCCAGACCTGTGTGTATGATGGACAAAAGACAGCCAGACCTGTGTGTATGATGGACAAAAGACAGCCAGACCTGTGTGTATGATGGACAAAAGACAGCCAGACCTGTGTGTATGATGGACAAAAGACAGCCAGACCTGTGTGTGATGGAGAAAAGACAGCCAGACCTGTGAGTGTGCGGAGAAAAGACAGCCAGAACCTTTGTGTGATGAGAAAAGAACAAGCCATACCGTGGTGATAAAAAAAACACTACCAGCTTAATACATAAGGGGCTGTATGTATGCGAGGAAAAGACAATCAGACCGTCTATCCTGTGATGAGAAAACAGTCAGACCTGTGGTGAGGAGAAAAGACAGTCAAACCGGGATAAAAAAACAGCCAACTTGGAGAAAAGCCAAGGTCAGACCTGTGGGTGAGAGAAAAGACAGTGCAGACCCTGTGTGTTGATGGCGAAAAGACATCAGACCTGTTTATGAGGAAAAAACAAGCCAGACCTTGGGTAGAGGAGAAAAGACAGCCAACCTGTGGGTGAGCAAAAGACAGCCAACCTGTGTGTGAGGAGAAAAAGAGCGCAGTCAGACCTGGGCTTCAGGAAAAAAACATCCAACCGTGGGGATGCGAGAAAAACAGACAGACCTGGGAGAGATGAGAGAAATAAGAAACACAGGATCCTTGATGGACAGAAAGACAGCCAGACCTCTGCTGGAGTGGCGAGAAAAAGACAGTCAAACCGTCTGAGTATGCAACACGAACAGTACAGCACCCTAGTATCTCTAGCAGAAGAACAAACAGTCCAACAACTGGAAATCCGAAGCAAAAACACAGCCAACCCTGTGCGATGGAGAAAAGACAGTCAGACCTGTGTGTATGATGGACAAAAGACAGCCAGACCTGTGTGTATGATGGACAAAAGACAGCCAGACCTGTGTGTATGATGGACAAAAGACAGCCAGACCTGTGTGTATGATGGACAAAAGACAGCCAGACCTGTGTGTATGATGGACAAAAGACAGCCAGGGACCACTCGAGCTTTATCATACATAGACAGGTCTATATCTGTTTAAGTCCATGTATGGACCAACAAGGCGTAGCCACCTCCCTCGGACAGACCCTACACACACCTCTGATACACTTAGGGGTACTCGATTTGTTTGTGCATCGCGGCAGCTGGATTGCGTCGTGCAGCAGTGGGTGCCGACGAGCCATTGTGAGTGCGCGCTGTGGTAGTGCGGTGCCGGGCGATGTGTGCGGCATACGGAGTGGTAGCGAGGCGAGGGGAGCAGTGAGGGTGGCGGATACGCATGGGATGACGCAGTAGGGAACGGAGGAGGGACGGGTGCTGTGAGTCGGCTGGCCGCTGTTGCGCGCAGTGTGGTGCGCGTGTGTGCGCGTCGTGTGGCGCGACGTGGTGTGCTGCTGGTTTGAAGGGCGCAGCAAGAGGAGGTAAGTGCGATGTGTTGGTGTGTGTAGGCGGAGGGACGTGGCGGATGGGTGTGCTTGGAGGAGGCAGTGCGTGCGTAGAGTGGGTGGAGGTGTATGGAGGCGAGGTGAGGGGACGGGGAGGTCAGATGGTTGATGGAGGTGGTGCAGGGGTAGCGGAGGGAGGGGACGAAAGATTGTGGTGGAGGGCGTAGAGAGAAGGGTGCATTGGTCTGTTGGAATATGAACCACCCTGGAGGTGAGATGGTGAAGAGTTTAAAAAGTGGTATGGTTGAGCACGTATGAGGCGTTTACTTAAGCGGCAAGCAATGTAAACTCAGATCGTTTTATTTAAACAAAGAGGGAGGAGGGTCACCAAAAGGGAGGAGAGGCTGTCAGCGCGCGAAGCAACCCAACGAGCCTCTACCTGTCATTGAGGCGGCGCCAGTGGCACGCGACAGCCTCGATACAGGGCCACCGCACCCCGATGTCCGAGGAACGCACCACGTTTGCCACTCGGACAAGGGCAGCTGGGAAGGTTGGCTCACATGGAATTATCCTGGGATCCTCCCTGGATGCCGTTAACAGGGACTTTAGGAATGCTGGACGGTTCGACGCAGACGGAACTCACCTGGTGATGCGCGAACAGTCCTTGAAACCACAACATTTGAATTCACTGTGCCAGAAAGACTTAGACCGTAGAAGGGACTGCGAATTTGAGATAAACGTTTGGATCATTGTCAATACACAAGGTCTTTGTTGAGCAGAGAAAGACAACACATAAACTCCCTGGAAACAAGGCTGGATTAGGAGAGCCTGATGAAAATGAATGCAGTGAAGCTGATTCAACTGGGAGCTGTTCATATGCAGCATGTCCCGCTCTCGTTTGGTTTACGAGCCAGGACCAGCAAACAGGTAGGAAGGACACAAAAGCGTTAAATCTGGATGCTACAGGACATTTTCATAGTCTAGACCAATATAGCTAATCCATGTCGAACACTGGATTTGAACAATAAGAGAAGCCGGTACTCCCCCCCGTCCGTCCACTAACCCCCTCCGCCTCACTAACCTACTCACTCTCCTCCCTCCTCCCTGTAGCTCTTAACTCTCATCCCCTCCCCCGCCTCAATAACCTCCCTTCTCACAACCGTCCTCCCCCCTCTCACACCTCCCGTCCTCACAACACCCCGCTTCCCCTCCTCCCTCCCTCCCCCCCCGCCCTCCTCCCTTCCTCGGTCAGAGAGCCCTCGCTCCCTCCCTCCCTCCCCCCCTCCCTGTCCTCACCCCCGCGGGCACCTCCTCGCCGCCTCCCGTCCCGTCCTCCAGACGGCTGCCCTCCCTCCCTCCCGCCCTCCACGAACCCCCGGGTCCCCCTCCGCAGCCGGGTCCCACAACCTCCGCTGTCCCTCCCTCCCTCCCCCCTGCTCTCAACTCACCCCCGCTGTCCCTCCCTCCCCCCTCCCGCTCCTCACAACCTGCGCTTCTGGCCTCCCTCGCCTCCAGAGCCCCCTCTAACTCTCCCCCCATCTTCTCACAACCCTCCCTCCCTCAAGTTTTTAATAATCCTTCCCCCGGTTGTCACCATAACCCCTCACTCCCCCCTGCCTAAGCCCCCTCCCCCGTCTCCCCCCTCCCTCCCTGCCTCACCCTCGCCCCGCCCCCCCACTCCCTCCCCCAGCGCGATGTGCCACCGAAGTGGACAACCCTGGCCAGTCGTCATAGCACACCAACGCAGGACTCCGGTGCGCGAGTGGCCGATCTGGGTCAAGCAGAGTGGCGATCCATCACAACCACATGGAAAGACTGACGGCGCGAGACGCCGAGTACGGCACCATCGACGGGCTCATCGCCTCCAACGTGGGAGAGAGCACCCTGGCTGTGAGTAGAGACCATGTCCCACAGAGACAAACAAACCATGTCCCACGGAGACAAACAGACCATGTCCCACGGAGACAAACAAACCATGCCCCACGGAGACAAACAAACCATGTCCCATGGAGACTAACTACAGTATATGCTATCGATATAGTACAGTACAGTATAAGGGTTAGGATAGTATTGTGGTGATTGTAGTATAGAGGTTAGTATGGTATTGAAGGTAGAGGCAGGGTCCAGGCCTGGCTGGGTGGGTGGAGGGCAGAGGCAGGGTCCAGGCCTGGCTGGGTGGAAGGCAGAGGCAGGGTCCAGGCCTGGCTGGGTGGGTGGAGGGCAGAGGCAGGGTCCAGGCCTGGCTGGGTGGAGGGCAGAGGCAGGGTCCAGGCCTGGCTGGGTGGAGGGCAGAGGCAGGGTCTAGGCCTGGCTGGGTGGAAAGCTGGGTCCAGGCCTGGCTGGGTGGAGGGCAGGGGCAGGGTCCAGGCCTGTGTTTCTCAGTGGATCTGAATGAGATCCAAACAGCTTGCTGGCATGTGTGTCTGTTGGAATTCCTGCGTTTCTAAAGAGTTCTGTTCTGTACTCACCAAGCTAGCCTACCTTGCTCCTTTTCATTCCCACACAGATTGAAACATTCAGTTGGTTTTTTTAAAAGGTGTTTAGTTCAGTGAGTTGTGCTACAGTCTCTACAGAGATGCATGTCTGTGGCGGTTCATACAATTGGAACTAAACAAACTGTTTTGTTTAAAGCGTTTTGGCAGCAGTGAGAGAATCCATCAAGCCCACACTCTAATCAATATCAGTTTAATAAACTTCAGCAGATCCACCCACTCTTAAACCCAGACAATCCCATATCGTTTTAATTACTAACTTTTGGGGGGATGTGGCCAACTGTTTACAGTAAAGTATGACCATTCTGCGTGTGTGTGTGTATGGTTGTGTTTGTGTGTGTTTGTGTGGGGGTGTTTTTGTGGGTGTGAGTGTGTATGGTTGTGTTTCTTTGTGTGTATGGTTGTGTGTGTGTGCGGTTGTGGTTGTGTGTGTATGCATGCTTGTGTGTGTTTGTATAGTCTTGTGTGAGTTGGTGTGGGGGTGTTTGTGTGGTGGCTGATGTTGGATCTATTTCAAGCTGTTTTCAAAGCTTCGTCACTGCACTTGGCAACAGAAAGCTTAGATATGCGTCTGCAGAATGCTTAGTGTAACTAAGAGCAGCTTAGTATGCACCCTGAGGAAGGTTAATAGGACCAGTGACCGCAGTGAAGCCCCCATTACACTGCAGCGTTGTGAGATAGTGACTGCTGTCTCTGTGTAGCTTTGTGAGGTACCGAGTGCTGTGAGGTAGTGACTGCTGTCTCTGTGTAGCTTTGTGAGGTACCGAGTGCTGTGAGGTAGCGACTGCTGTCTCTGTGTAGCTCTGTGAGGTACCGAGTGCTGTGAGGTAGTGACTGCTGTCTCTGTGTAGCTCTGTGAGGCAGTGACTGCTGTCTCTGTGTAGCTCTGTGAGGTACCGAGTGCTGTGAGGTAGTGACTGCTGTCTCTGTGTAGCTCTGTGAGGTAGTGACTGCTGTGTCTGTGTAGCTCTGTGAGATAGTGAGTGCTGTCCCTGTGCAGCTCTGTGAGGTAGCAAGTGCTGTGAGATAGTGAGTGCTGTCTCTGTGCAGCTCTGTGAGGTAGTGAATGCTGTCTGTGTAGCTCTGTGAGGTAGCGAGTGCTGTGAGGTAGCGAGTGCTGTCTCTGTGCAGCTCTGTGAGGTAGTGACTGCTGTCTCTGTGTAGCTCTGTGAGGTAGTGAATGCTGTCTCTGTGTAGCTCTGTGAGGTAGTGACTGCTGTCTCTGTGCAGCTTTGTGAGGTAGCGAGTGCTGTCTCTGTGCAGCTCTGTGAGGTAGTGAGTGCCGTCTCTGTGTAGCTCTGTGAGGTAGTGAGTGCTGTCTCTGTGCAGCTCTGTGAGGTAGTGAGTGCTGTCTCTGTGTAGCTCTGTGAGGTAGTGAGTGCTGTCTCTGTGCAGCTCAGGGTCAGCATGCTGATCTGCTCGCTGCTCCACAGTTCAGAACTGCCTACGCTCACAACAAAACTCCAAGCAAAACCATTTTGTTTGTTTCCTAGCTCATGTTTTAGAGTTCTTCTGTGTTCCAAGCGGCCTTGTATTCTTCTTCTTATGATGTCATAATATAGCTGTTGTATCATTATTATTAATGTAACTGTTATATTATTCATGGGATCCAACCAGCTCTCCTCAGTGGACTTCAGACTGCTGCTCAACACTGCTCCCCTGTGTCTGTCAGAAAGCACTGCGATGTCCCGGAGATGAGATCGAAATAAAAGGCTTAGCAGCCTGTGCGCATGTTGCGAGTCTGGCAGTGGGATTATATCAAATCTCCAACCCCCTGAGTAATCAGCAAGGGGGAGACTGCTGCTGTGTTCCCAGCAGGGGGCGCCGTCTCTCACTGGCACTCCGCACAACCACACCCCTACACGCACACAGAAACACATTCCTGGGCACACACTCTCCACCCTTTCCCCCTCCACACACACATCTCCATACCCCCAACATACACAATTATAAACACTCCAGCCCCCACCACGTCTCTCTGTCTCGTACCAGGGTCTCTCTCTCTCGTATCAGGGTCTCTCTGTCTCGTACCAGGGTCTCTCTTCCTCGTACCAGGGTCTCTCTGTCTCGTACCAGGGTCTCTGCCTGGTACCAGGGTCTCTCTTCCTCGTACCAGGGTCTCTGCCTGGTACCAGGGTCTCTCTGCCTCGTACCAGGGTCTCTCTGTCTCGTACCAGGGTCTCTCTCTCTCGTACCAGGGTCTCTCTGTTTCGTACCAGGGTCTCTCTGTCTCGTACCAGGGTCTCTCTTCCTCGTACCAGGGTCTCTCTGTCTCGTACCAGGGTCTCTCTGTCTCGTACCAGGGTCTCTCTGTCTCGTACCAGGGTCTCTCTTCCTCGTACCAGGGTCTCTCTGTCTCGTACCAGGGTCTCTGTCTCGTACCAGGGTCTCTGGCTGGTACCAGGGTCTCTCTGTCTCGTACCAGGGTCTCTGTCTCGTACCAGGGTCTCTGGCTGGTACCAGGGTCTCTCTGTCTCGTAGCAGGGTCTCTCTGTCTCGTACCAGGGTCTCTCTCTCTCGTAGCAGGGTCTCTCTCTCTCGTAGCAGGGTCTCTCTCTCTCGTAGCAGGGTCTCTCTCTCTCGTAGCAGGGTCTCTGTCTCGTAGCAGGGTCTCTCTGTCTCGTACCAGGGTCTCTCTGTCTCGTAGCAGGGTCTCTCTGTCTCGTAGCAGGGTCTCTCTGTCTCGTACCAGGGTCTCTCTGTCTCGTACCAGGGTCTCTCTGTCTCGTAGCAGGGTCTCTCTGTCTCGTAGCAGGGTCTCTCTGCCTCCACTGCAACTTGGACTGTTGTCTCTGCTGTCTGTCTGCTTTTTATTCATGACGTCTCTCTCTTTCCCTCCATATCTCTCCTGCGCTCTCCCTCCCTTTTCTCTCTCTCCCCCTTTCCCTCTTTCTTTCCTCCTGTTCTGTAACCCCCTCCAGGATTTGCTAGATCACTCCTGCACATCAGGGAGTGGCTCAGGGCTGCCGTTCCTCGTCCAAAGAACCGTCGCCCGACAAATCACTCTTAACGAGTGTGTGGGTGAGTACCCAATCAGATCACCCAGTTTCAGCCAGCGTTGTAGAGAACGTCCTCCTTCCTCTCACACAGAAGGGCGGGGTCGTGCTGGAGGTAGATGTTGGTGGAGCTGCCCTCTGACCCTGGCGTCTCAGAGCTGCTGTCAGCCAGACAGCCAGTCTCCAGAGTAGTGTTTACCCCTGTTCAGCAGCCAGTCCCTGCATGGGCAGCCAGGGAATTATATTATTGGCTAACATGTTTGTTTGATCATGTGTCATTGGGATATAGTTATTGATGTGAAAGGTTAAGCTAATGAAAACCTTCTTTAGCTGTACTAAAATACAATGATAATATATATGACTTGTAATTTAGTGTGACTTTTGAGCTGGTAATTTCCCCTAAGATGTGAGTTGTGATTCCTGCCTACCCCAGGTAAGGGGCGCTACGGAGAGGTGTGGAGAGGCCTGTGGCAGGGGGAGAGCGTGGCGGTGAAGATCTTCTCCTCCAGAGACGAGAAGTCCTGGTTCCGAGAGACAGAGATCTACAATACTGTCCTGCTGAGACATGAGAACATCCTGGGTGAGTGGAACCTTCCAGAACCTTCTAGACGCCTCCCTCCTCCTGGGGCCCGCACAGACAGACTGTATTTCTGTATTTTCCAAGCAAGACTCCAGTGAGAGCTGTGCTTGATCAGAGAAGTTATCATCTCAGCACTCTCTCGTTCTCCTAAAGGCTAATTATGGACTTGGCTTGTCCTCCGAACTGCACCTCTGGTAGCAGAACTCAGTTTTTAACACTACAGTATTACTGTTTTACGGTTGAAGGAAAGTATTACTGTATATAGAGTATTACTGTAGAAATACAGCTGTAAGACACTTGACGTGTTGAGGCATACATGGTCATATTTTTTGTCCATTTTCAGTTTTAAGACGCACATGAGGGTAGTGTACTGGCTGTGATGATGGACTGAAAAGCTGCACTTCATTGCACATGGGATAAAAATATGTGTGTGTCTGTGTGTGTTACGTCTGTCTCTGTATGTGTGTGTGTGTGTGTTTGTATGTGTGTGTTACGTCTGTGTCTCTGTATGTGTGTGTGTCTGTTTGTATGTGTGTGTGTGTGTGTGTGTGTGTGTGTGTGTGTGTGTGTGTGTGTGTGTGTGTGTGTATGTATGTGTGTGTGTGTGTGTGTATGTATGTATTTATGTGTATCTCTTTGTGTCTTTGTGTGTGTTGGTCTCTGCATGGTGTGTGTCTGCATGTGTATCTCTGTTTGTCTTCGTGTGTGTGTGTCTGCATGGTGTGTGTATCTCCATGTGTGTGTCTGCATGGTGTGCGTGTGTCTGCATGGTGTGTGTATCTCCGTGTGTGTGCCTGCATGGTGTGTGTGTGTCTGCATGGTGTGTGCATCTCCGCGTGTGTGTCTGCATGGTGTGTGTGTGTGTCTGCATGGTGTGTGTATCTCCGTGTGTGTGTCTGCATGGTGTGTGTGTGTCTGCATGGTGTGTGTGTCTGCATGGTGTGTGTGTGTGTGTGTCATGTGACCTCCCCCACAGGCTTCATCGCGTCTGACATGACATCCCGTAACTCGAGCACTCAGCTGTGGCTCATCACTCACTTCCACGAGATGGGCTCCCTGTACGACTACCTGCAGCTCAGCACCTTGGACGCCCCTGCATGTCTGCGTATGGCCCTCTCCATCGCCAGCGGCCTGGCCCACCTGCACGTGGAGATCTTTGGTACCCAGGGCAAGCCTGCCATCGCACATCGAGACCTGAAGAGCAAGAACATCCTGGTCAACAAGAACGGCCAGTGCTGCATCGCTGACCTGGGTAAGGACCAGTCTAAAACACACTGGGCTGCATTATTACTATGACAAAGCGGCTTAAGAGATGTTTTCAACCCGGGCAGGATGTTATGGGTTATTTCGGTGTGTCAGTGAGTGTAGTTTAAGTTGTGGTGAGGCAAGGAGGTGGCCAGACCTGTCTCATCATCCACTTAGCAGCAGCCCCTCGCTGTCCTCCCCTCAATTGTTTTTCATTAGAGTGAGCGGTTTGCTGCACAGGAGGCTCTCAAAGCTTAACTAAAAATGCATTAAGGAGCACTCAGTGATGGTCACATCCCAGTCCCAGTGTTCCTCACAGTAATCATGGGAACATGAGCTAATTCTGTCCCGGTAATCTACCTTGATTCACTCCTCAACCAGCACAACAACAGCAACATAGCAGCAGCCGTAATCCTGCTCATCTTGTTTTCTTTCTTACATGTCGCTCTTCACAAAAACACACTTTACCTTGTTTTTTGACAACAATAGAGATGTTATTTTTCCTCATTGTGACCCATATGTCACGTAATGCTGCACTTTTCCTTCATTATAACAGATATTTGTATAAGAGTTCTGTCAAATTGTTCAGTCAACATCACTTTGTCGGATTTACCACCACCAAAGTGGTGGACAACCTAAGTGTCCTAACGTTGGCTTGTTGTTTGCCCCTTCAGGTTTGGCTGTGATGCATTTTCAGGACACCAATGAGCTGGATGTAGGCAACAACCCCAAGGTGGGCACCAAGCGCTACATGGCTCCTGAGGTTCTGGATGACTCCATCCAGATGGACTGCTTCGAGTCCTTCAAGAGGGTGGATGTCTGGGCCCTGGGCCTGGTGCTGTGGGAGGTGGCCAGAAGGACCATCAGCAACGGTCAGTAGCTGGGGGCAGGGGGGTGGAGGGTGAAGCGTCCAGGGTGAAGCTCGCAGGGTGGAGCGTGGAGGGTGGAGCATGCTGGGTGGAGCATAGAGGGTGGAGCATAGAGGGTGGAGCATGGAGGGTGGAGCATGCTGGGTGGAGCATGCTGGGTGGAGCATGCTGGGTGGAGCATAGAGGGTGGAGCATGGAGGGTGGAGCATGGAGAGTGCAGGATGGAGGGTGTAGCTGGCAGAGTGAAGCGTGCAGGGTGTAGCTCGCAGGGTGCAGGGTGAAGCTGTTGTAAGGACTTGTCTGAAATGGATCCTGCTTGGTCCAGTCACGCACTTCCTGGTTATTTGTAGCCCGGCACTGGGCCAGCTGACTCTTAGGTCTTGCAGGACATATTTCACTCCCTTTTCACTCTTGCTCAACTACAGCAAGCGATTCCAGACGAGAAAATAAATGTTTCCTTTTATCTTTCCAGGAGGTTAATTCTATCCTTTAGGCAGTATTTCTGTATTCAAAGTAAGCATGAACATGCTTTCCCACAGTCTAACCAGCATGTGTTTGTGGGTGTTGTGGTTTAGGTATTGTGGAGGATTACAAGCCTCCCTTCCATGACGCGGTCCCTAGTGACCCCAGCTTTGAAGACATGAAGAAGGTGATCTGTGTGGACCAGCAGCGGCCAAACATCCCCAACCGCTGGTTCTCTGACCCGGTGAGTGGAGTGGTGAGACTGTTGTCATGGAGAAGGCGATGCGGGGAGAAACAGAATCCCAGCTCTGCTGATGCCATTCAGAACTGTGCATTCATGTTCATCAATTTGTGTTTGGTTCATTGCTCCAGCTGTGTTGAACTCCAGTCCCCATTTGAAGACAGCACTATGCTTCGTTAGCTGACATCGTCGTTCTGTAAAATGCTAACAGATGCTAAATGATTAGCTAGTTTCCTGGTGTTGACCCATCTCCTCTTTGTTTTTCAGACTTTAACTTCCATCGCTAAACTGATGAAGGAGTGCTGGTTTCAGAACCCGTCAGCCAGGCTAACAGCACTGCGCATCAAAAAGACTCTGACAAAGATCGACAACTCTCTGGACAAAGTCAAAGTGGATTCCTGAGTCTTCCCTGGGTGACCCCCGCTCGACGGTGACCCCCGCTCGACGGTGACCCCCGCTCAAGGGTGACCCCCGCTCGAGGGCTTTTTAAGACGTTACCTAAGGGAGACCATAGCAGACAAGGGACTGGGAGGGGTCAGTGCCCTTATAGTGGCACATGGTATTTATTTGAAACACTTGGCGGGACACATTTTGGCATCCAAAGATGGTTTACACAGCGTTTCTCAGACTGCCTGTTGGTCAGGGATGGGAGTTCCCTTTACAGATGAGAGCTTCGCCGATGGAACGCGTTCATCAAGGAAAAAACTGTTACTTTGGATCTTGAGTATATCGCTTTTGTATAGAACTGCAGGTGTATTCACTTTTTAGTTTGAAGACATTTCTGGACACATCTCATTAATCAGTATCAGCTGTGCTTAATCTCCCTTGTTGCACCAGCTGTCTTGGCATTCCTTACTGGCACAGCATAGGAGGCATTTGGAAAACTAAAATACAACTTGCCAAAAACAATTAGATTTTTTGTTTCATACACAAACATTTTCTTATCTGTTGTGGGAACGTGTTGAAAAGGGAGTGTTGTTCTACTTAGACTGCATCTCCTGCAATGTTGTTTACATGTCGTTGGAACAAGTCTTTTGGTAAATCACCGAACTTGTAACTTATTTAGCTACTGAGATGTAGAGGGACAGTGACTGTCCTACTGAGATGTAGAGGGACAGTGACTGTCCTCTTCATACTGAGATGTAGAGGGACAGTGACTGTCCTCTTCCTGGTGAGTTGTAGAGGGACAGTGACTGTCCTACTGAGATGTAGAGGGATAGTCACTTTCCCCTTCATACTGAGATGTAGAGGGACAGTGACTGTCCTCTTCATACTGAGATGTAGAGGGACAGTGACTGTCCTCTTCATACTGAGATGTAGAGGGACAGTGACTGTCCTACTGAGATGTAGAGGGATAGTCACTTTCCCCTTCATACTGAGATGTAGAGGGACAGTGACTGTCCTCTTCATACTGAGATGTAGAGGGACAGTGACTGTCCTACTGAGATGTAGAGGGACAGTGACTGTCCTCTTCTTACTGAGATGTAGAGGGACAGTGACTGTCCTCTTCTTACTGAGATGTAGAGGGACAGTGACTGTCCTCTTCATACTGAGATGTAGAGGGACAGTGACTGTCCACTTCCTACTGAGTTGTAGAGGGACAGTGACTGTCCACTTCCTACTGAGATGTTGTCTATGGTGTCATAATATTACTGTTCATTTCACATGACGAACCTGTCGTATTTGCTTCATCAGCTTTATCAAGACAAACGCTAAGAGAACAAATAAAATATTTACTTAGATGATGCTGAACTGGTTTTATACAGGGGCAGAGATTGTCTTTGAAGCTATACTATAGTCTTAACACGTGCATTGTCTAAGTAATTGAAGTCGATCTTCAATTTTTTTTATTTCTTTAATATTTTATATTAAGTAGATTAGATGCAGTTGATTAAATAGAGTAAAAAAAAGATTTGTATATGTCCGTGTCATTTGTTTCAGTTTCATCTGTTCTGGTTTTACTGCTACAACATCTTCTGTCATGATCTAGGATGTCATCTCCTCTCATGATCCAGGATGTTTCCTCTCATGATCTAGGATGTCATCTCCTCTCATGATCTAGGATGTCATCTCCTCTCATGATCTAGGATGTCATCTCCTCTCATGATCCAGGATGTCTCCTCTCATGATCCAGAATGTCTCCTCTCATGATCCAGAATGTCTCCTCTCATGATCTAGGATGTCATCTCCTCTCATGATCCAGAATGTCTCCTCATGATCCAGAATGTCTCCTCATGATCCAGAATGTCTCCTCATGATCCAGAATGTCTCCTCATGATCCAGAATGTCTCCTCATGATCCAGAATGTCTCCTCATGATCCAGAATGTCTCCTCTCATGATCCAGAATGTCTCCTCTCATGATCCAGAATGTCTCCTCATGATCCAGAATGTCTCCTCTCATGATCCAGGATGTCTCCTCTCATGATCCAGAATGTCTCCTCTCATGATCCAGAATGTCTCCTCTCATGATCCAGAATGTCTCCTCTCATGATCTAGGATGTCATCTCCTCTCATGATCCAGGATGTCTCCTCTCATGATCCAGGATGTCATCTTCTCCTCTCATGATCCAGGATGTCTCCTCTCATGATCCAGAATGACTCCTCTCATGATCCAGAATGTCATCTCCTCTCATGATCCAGAATGTCTCCTCTCATGATCCAGGATGTTTCCTCTCATGATCCAGGATGTTTCCTCTCATGATCCAGAATGTCTCCTCTCATGATCCAGGATGTCATCTTCTCCTCTCATGATCCAGGATGTCTCCTCTCATGATCCAGGATGTCTCCTCTCATGATCCAGAATGTCATCTCCTCTCATGATCCAGAATGTCTCCTCTCATGATCCAGGATGTCTCCTCTCATGATCCAGAATGTCTCCTCTCATGATCCAGGATGTCTCCTCTCATGATCCAGAATGTCTCCTCTCATGATCCAGAATGTCTCCTCTCATGATCCAGGATGTCTCCTCTCATGATCCAGGATGTGGTGCAGAAGTCTGGTGAAGGAGCCAAGCAGACCATAAGCATCCAGATCATGTTTGGATTTGAAGGGCATCACGGTCTATCCACTGCCCCCCCCCCACCTACTTGTGCTAACTGTAGAGATGTCTGTACCTTGCTATGGTATCTTCAGAAATCTGACCAGCTCCCTGTACAAAGGGACTTTTCTTGATTTCACCAGCAAATAATGTAATATAGAAAGTATGCCAAGCATGCTAATTCATGCTGAATCAAACACAGGTCAAACTCTGCAGGATTAGTTCACTTTTGTTTGTTTGATTGTTTTCCCTCCTTGCCTTCACAGCAGTAGCCACTAAAGTGCTGGCTTAAAGCAGCTGGCACTGCTTGTGCAGTGCTGTGTAACCCTGCTTTCTGACTAACCCTGTAATGGTGATTCATATTCTAAAATGGGTCAGATGAATTGTAGAGAAATTGAGCTGTCTGCCTGACTGGCCCACAGGGCTCCTGTCAGGAACCTGCAGGGTTACCAAGGGAATCTGGCAGAGCCGTAAACATGTGTGCATCTGAGATGGAAGAGACCAGTCTACATCATCATTGAATATGAAAACACATTAAGATTTCCCTAGAAACAGTTGCTGGCAGGTATCAAATTATCTGTGGCTTCAGCAAGCATGTTACCCAGTCATGTCCACCAACTGTCTCCTCTGTCCTTCTGGTTCTTGGTTTGAAGGCTGCAGTCATTGTTTCAGTAAGATCGGTGCTTAGAAAGGAGCTTAGATGCATCTAAGCTCCTTGGATTCCCTGCTATGTTGCTTAAAGATTCATGTTGCCTTCAAAACACACTGATACATTGAATCAGTTCTTTTAATTCACAGGTATGTCTAACATGTATGAAGCCTTACTTGAAAACCACCTGTGTGGACACCATGAGGCCCCATTGGCCGGTGTGTGTGGTTCATTGGCCGGTGTGTGTGGCCCCATTGGCCGGTGTATGTGGCCCCATTGGCCGGTGTGTGTGGCCCCATTGGCCGTTGCCATTTGGATGAAAACTGAAAAAGAGACATTCAGACGAGGACATTTCTGATATTTTGTGCTACTATGGAAATGATCCAGTACCAGCTCTTCCCACATACACTGGATCACCATTCAGGTACTGTGCTGGATAAATATGGGATTCTGCAGTTAAATAGTTTGACAACAAATTCTGTCGACATCCTCCCTGAGCAGTAGAGGCAGACTTGGCCCTCTGCCTACTGCAGCAGCCCAGTGTACTGCAATACTGTTAACCTAGCAACCAGCCCAGTGTACTGCAATACTGTTAACCTAGCAACCAGCCCAGTGTACTGCAATACTGTTAGCCTAGCAACCAGCCCAGTGTACTGCAATACTGTTAACCTAGCAACCAGCCCAGTGTACTGCAATACTGTTAACCTAGCAACCAGCCCAGTGTCCTGCAATACTGTTAGCCTAGCAACCAGCCCAGTGTCCTACAATACTGTTAGCCTAGCAACCAGCCCAGTGTCCTGCAATACTGCTAGCCTAGCAACCAGCCCAGTGTCCTATAATACTGTTAGCCTAGCAACCAGCCCAGTGTCCTGCAATACTGCTAGCCTAGCAACCAGCCCAGTGTCCTACAATACTGTTAGCCTAGCAACCAGCCCAGTGTCCTGCAATACTGTTAGCCTAGCAACCAGCCCAGTGTCCTACAATACTGTTAGCCCAGCAACCAGCCCAGTGTCCTGCAGCTGCAATGACATCTGATCTGAGCAGTATCTGAAGATCCTGTGGTAGTTCAGAGCTGGATGGGAATGTGTGGCACTACAGCAGGGTCCTGGAGGGTATGGATATGTGCATTTGTTCTCCTATCTTGTAGCCTGTACTGGATGGTCATGGAGTAACAGTGAATGACGTGCACAGCATCAGGTCAGAACATCTGCCATCTACTAGTCCACTGGATGGATGTTGAACTTGTCACAACATTGATCCTCTGCTGTTGTGGAGGTACAGCTGTTGGCAGATCAGTCTGCGTAGTCAGCAGCCAGGGTTTGAACCGTGGTGTGACCAGGGAGAAAACGACTGTAATCCACGTGGTCATCGTAAAACAAGGTGAAGATTGTGGCAGTTCGACTGTGCTACTGACAGCCACTGCAAGGCACCGATTTATAAAAGGAGGACGGGCAGAGATGAGTTTTAACTTTTTTGATGACTGGAATAATGCTTGACTACTTTTGAGTCTTTAACATGCACCTTGCTGCAGCTAAGAGACTGACGCTGTAACGGACACTTGAGGATGTTCTGCGCTCGTTCATTCACATGTCGTTGTCAGTGGGCTGGAGCGGTAATCCTCTTAAATTCCGGTCGACAGAGGCGGAGCAAATCGGCTATTGCGTATTCGGTTCTCTCCGGTTATTTAGAGTGTGGGGCAATGCGGAGTGTGCGTGGTTGACAGACTTTAATGTGTAAGTGTAATGATTTTTTCGGGAAAAACTGTGTAGGCAGTGTGTCCACGAACCGAGCAGATGCGGCCCCGGCCATGACTCGTCCCAGGAATCACACCTTTCAAGCGGCGTTGATATTTCTATCGGTCGCACATCTTACCACAGGTACTGGATACTTTTACAGGTTTTATTTGAATTCTGCTGGGTTGACGTTTTTAACATCATTATCTGTTATCTATTTTGTTTTAATATGTGATCGTCTGCGTGGTCTTGTGGATAAACTAAGTGGTTGAGGTGATAAGCTAGTCAACACGGTTCTGTAGCGTTCCTGCGTTTGGACTTGAAACTTAAAGCCAGTCTGGTTTCCTTGCGTGGACTGAATACACACTCCCGTTCCTCACATTCACACGGTTAAAGCAGCCTACATAGTCTGTAGTGTTTTAACATATGTGTACCCTGAACATTATGCAATTAAACTGTCATCTTACATAACTGAATGGAAAGTATCTTAAGTGCGTGTCTAAAGATCAGTCTGTCGCTGAGTGTCGCTTGTAATAATCACAAACCCTGCAGGGCCCGTTAACAGGTGCTGCAGGGTTCAGTTATGGTTCAGTCCCAGCTGGTTCAGTTATGATTCAGTCCCAGCTGGTTCAGTCTCAGCTGGTTCAGTTATGGTTCAGTTATGGTTCAGTCCCTGCTGGTTCAGTTATGGTTCAGTCTCAGCTGGTTCAGTTATGATTCAGTCCCAGCTGGTTCAGTCTCAGCTGGTTCAGTCCCTGCTGGTTCAGTTATGGTTCAGTCCCTGCTGGTTCAGTTATGGTTCAGTCCCAGCTGGTTCAGTTATGATTCCGTCCCAGCTGGTTCAGTTATGGTTCAGTTATTGTTCAGTCCCAGCTGGTTCAGTTATGGTTCAGTCCCAGCTGGTTCAGTTATGGTTCAGTCTCAGCTGGTTCAGTTATGGTTCAGTCCCAGCTGGTTCAGTTATGATTCCGTCCCAGCTGGTTCAGTTATGGTTCAGTCCCAGCTGGTTCAGTTATGATTCCGTCCCAGCTGGTTCAGTCTCAGCTGGTTCAGTTATGGTTCAGTCTCAGCTGGTTCAGTTATGGTTCAGTCCCTGCTGGTCCAGTTATGGTTCAGTCCCAGCTGGTTCAGTCCCAGCTGGTTCAGTCCCAGCTGGTTCAGGTGGGTCTGGATCACTATATTTGTCAACGTTTGTCGCATCTGGACTGCAGAGTACTGTAGCATAAAGAATACAAAAATGTTGTCTGTTTAACAATGTAAAAATTCTTTGTTTATATATGATGTAAGCTTGAATAGCATAAGGATTGCCCTTGTAGTTCTTTTTGTTCACAATGATTCAGTCAAGGATGGTATTATTCAGCAGGCATGGCAGACAGTGATTGGAGTCCTGCTATTGTATGTAGTAGATTTTTTCACATTCTTCTTCACAGGGTTAATACAAAATGGTCAGTGTATTATTTTTGCTCAAATGGTGTTTGAATGATAAGAGTCATAAGTAATGTTCAACATGTCCGTATAATGAAAGGCTGTATGGGACATTCTTCAGGAAGAAAACAAACTCTTCCTCCTGGATCCCCAGTCAGTCCATCCCAGATTGAAGGGTTCTATTGTTAGGGCTGTTCTATGCGCTGACATGCAGACAAACCCCTCTGGAAGCAGGTGGGACCTCCACGCCTGTGAGGGGGAGAGCCTTTCAGACACGGGAGGGAAAGATCACAGGCCAGGGCTGAGATGTGATCAGGATACAGGATAAAGGGCTGAGATGTGATCAGGATACAGGGCTGAGATGTGATCAGGACACAGGGCTGAGATGTGATCAGGATACAGGGCAGAGATGTGATCAGGACACAGGGCTGAGATGTGATCAGGATACAGGATACAGGGCTGAGATGTGATCAGGATACAGGGCTGAGATGTGATCAGGATACAGGGCTGAGATGTGATCAGGATGCAGGGCTGAGATGTGATCAGGATACAGGATACAGGGCTGACATGTGATCAGGATACAGGATACAGGTCTGAGATGTGATCAGGATACAGGACACAGGGCTGAGATGTGATCAGGATGCAGGGCAGAGATGTGATCAGGATACAGGATACAGGGCTGAGATGTGATCAGGATACAGGGCTGAGATGTGATCAGGATACAGGGCTGAGATGTGATCTGGATGCAGGGCTGAGATGTGATCAGGATACAGGGCTGAGATGTGATCAGGATACAGGGCTGAGGTGTGATCAGGATACAGGATACAGGGCGGAGATGTGATCAGGATACAGGATGCAGGGCTGAGATGTGATCAGGATGCAGGGCTGAGATGTGATCAGAATACAGGATACAGGGCTGAGGTGTGATCAGGATACAGGATACAGGGCTGAGATGTGATCAGGATACAGGATGCAGGGCAGAGATGTGATCAGGATGCAGGGCTGAGATGTGATCAGGCTGCAGGACTGAGATGTGTTCAGGATACAGGGCTGAGATGTTATCAGGATACAGGATGCAGGGCTGAGATGTGATCAGGCTGCAGGGCTGAGATGTGATCAGGATACAGGATACAGGGCTGAGATGTGATCAGGCTGCAGGACTGAGATGTGATCAGGATACAGGGCTGAGATGTGATCAGGCTGCAGGGCTGAGATGTGATCAGGATGCAGGGCTGAGATGTGATCAGGATACAGGATACAGGGCTGAGATGTGATCAGGATACAGGGCTGAGATGTGATCAGGATACAGGGCTGAGATGTGATCAGGACGCAGGGCTGAGATGTGATCTGGATGCAGGACTGAGATGTGTTCAGGATACAGGGCTGAGATGTGATCAGGATACAGGATGCAGGGCTGAGATGTGATCAGGATACAGGATGCAGGGCTGAGATGTGATCAGGATACAGGATGCAGGACTGAGATGTGTTCAGGATACAGGGCTGAGATGTGATCAGGATACAGGATGCAGGGCTGAGATGTGATCAGGATGCAGGGCTGAGATGTGATCAGGATGCAGGGCTGAGACATCAGCTTGTGCGTGGCCTGAACATCATACATGTTCCAAGGACTGTTTACATTGTGTTTTTCCCAGACGTCAGACACTATTGCCACATGTTTTGACATGACCACAGAGCTGCGGCCAAAGTAGCTACCGCTTATAAGTGATGTATTAAGAGAGAGTTTACTGTAGGTTATTTGAGGTAAATTATTTGATCATATCAAGGTTTTTTTTATCAATTATTTTGCCAGCAGCTATTTCCATTTCTGTGGCATGGTTAAAATAGTTGAAAGCGTATTGCAATGAAAGAGTATTTAATAATGGGATTCCTTCTGAAGATTCCTGTTCCACTTAGTTTCATAGTAATGTCTGTTTACAAGTGGATCTGGTCTTGTTCCTTGTTCACTTAGTTTCATAGTAATGTCTGTTTACAAGTGGATCTGGTCTTGTTCCTTGTTTCCCAAACATGAATTTGTTTCATGAACCGCTTTCACAATTGAGCTTCTGGTGGGGTCAGATTATTCATAGGCTGCTTGTGAACATTCAATTGATATTCTTGGTTTTTTTCAGTGAGTGACGAGGGGAAGCACAGGAACGAGTCCTAAGAGCAGGAGGTAAATTGGCCCATATATCCCTTCCTCAAATGGGCTTTACCTTTAGCGGTGTAAAACCAGAAATCAATTTGCAGTGGATCATTCTCTTCATCTCCAGATGGAAGTGACAAGTGCAGCTCACTCAGGCAGCTCTCATGGGTGAGATAGATTCCTCATGATAATAATTCAGATCAGACAGTACAGTCTACAGGACTGGACACGCACCATGTGTTTGGATGGTCTGCCCAGCCTGTTCACCACCTTAATGAAAATAAAGTTGGATGGCGGTTACCATGACACTAGAGGACCATAGGACTACAACCATTACATTACGCTAGAACCACGACACTTGAACCATTAGACAAGAACTATAAGACTAGAATAATAAGACTAGAACCATGACACTAGAACCACGGCACTAGAACCATAAGATGAGAACCACAAGACTAGAATCTGCAGAACCTTAAAAACTACCCTAATCTACTGATTGTTTTTCATAAGGCAAATGGCAAAACCTCTCTAAGTATGTTGCACAAACAAAAGTGCCAAAGATGATTGATTCTGCTCCGTGACTGTCCCATCAGGGAGGCCACTGTCTGTACAGTCACACATGGCCTTACCAGGCAAGACTGGATCTCCAGTCACACATGGTCCTAGCAGGCAAGACTGTCTGTCCAGTCACACATGGTCCTAGCAGGCAAGACTGGATCTCCAGTCACACATGGCCCTAGCAGGCAAGACTGTCTGTACAGTCACACATGGTCCTAGCAGGCAAGACTGTCTGTCCAGTCACACATGGCCTTAGCAGGCAAGACTGTCTGTACAGTCACACATGGCCTAGCAGGCAAAACTGTCTGTACAGTCACACATGGCCCTAGCAGGCAAGACTGGATCTCCAGTCACACATGGTCCTAGCAGGCAAGACTGTCTGTCCAGTCACACATGGCCTTACCAGGCAAGACTGGATCTCCAGTCACACATGGTCCTAGCAGGCAAGACTGGATCTCCAGTCACACATGGCCCTAGCAGGCAAGACTGTCTGTCCAGTCACACATGGCCCTAGCAGGCAAGACTGGATCTCCAGTCACACATGGCCCTAGCAGGCAAGACTGTCTGTCCAGTCACACATGGCCTTACCAAGCAAGACTGGATCTCCAGTCACACATGGTCCTAGCAGGCAAGACTGGATCTCCAGTCACACATGGCCCTAGCAGGCAAGACTGTCTGTCCAGTCACACATGGCCCTAGCAGGCAAGACTGTCTGTACAGTCACACATGGCCCTAGCAGGCAAGACTGTCTGTACAGTCACACATGGTCCTAGCAGGCAAGACTGTCTGTCCAGTCACACATGGCCTTACCAGGCAAGACTGGATCTCCAGTCACACATGGTCCTAGCAGGCAAGACTGGATCTCCAGTCACACATGGCCCTAGCAGGCAAGACTGTCTGTCCAGTCACACATGGCCCTAGCAGGCAAGACTGTCTGTATAGTCACACATGGCCTAGCAGGCAAGACTGTCTGTACAGTCACACATGGCCTAGCAGGCAAAACTGTCTGTACAGTCACACATGGTCCTAGCAGGCAAGACTGTCTGTCCAGTCACACATGGCCTTACCAGGCAAGACTGGATCTCCAGTCACACATGGTCCTAGCAGGCAAGACTGTCTGTACAGTCACACATGGTCCTAGCAGGCAAGACTGTCTGTACAGTCACACATGGCCCTAGCAGGCAAGACTGGATCTCCAAGAAGAGCACGAGATTATCTGGGTGTTAAACTAAGAAGCATTATTCTGGTTTCTCCTAGCAAATAAGGCCACAGACCTGAATTACATAACAGGAACCTTCTCTATCTGAAAGCCAAACAGTCCCCTAGTATAAGAGGTCTTTACAGGACTTTGGCTGGTTGGCACCATCACTGGTCTTTACCCTTCTGTTTCAACAACAAACATTCAGATGAATGGAAAGTTTGTTAGGATTAGACGAAAGGGTAGTTACACGGCTAGAGAGAGACCCACACATACTATATCATGTAGCCAGAGTGCAGGTCTAAGGGGTGACTGGATTCCCATGGCAACCAGAGGTCACCTGTGACTCTGGGTGCTGTTGGCTAACGTGCTACTGTTGTGTGTTGCAGCTCTCAAGTGTGTGTGTCGACTGTGTGAAAACAACACCTGTGAGACCAGTTCGGACGGGGCGTGCTGGAACTCTGTTATGCTGATCGATGGCAAGGAGGAGACGGACAAGTCGTGTCTGTCTGCTGAGAAGAAGAACCAGGTGTACTGCTACAGCTCCAGGAATGTTTCCAAGAGGACCTGCTGCTTCACCGACTTCTGCAACAATGAGAACCTGCACCTGTATCAAGGTAGGGTCATCTGCTGGTCCTCTTTGTGTCGTGAGGTTTCAGGGGGGGGGGATGGTGGGAAACTTCCTGAACCTAAACCCTTATGGTGTGAAGTGGAGGTGTTGGTGGGTGGTGGGGTGGCTTCTGTTGAGCTGGGTGCAGTTGCAACCATAGTTGTGTGTGAATCCCCTTGAGGTGAGCAGTTTCCTTCACCACGTGTCTGGGCTGAGTGGATTTCAAGGAATGGATGGTTGGAGGAGGACATGGTTTACCTCACAGTCCCGTTGCTGTGGGACTTCACTCCCTGGCTTAATGTGCTTAGTTAGAGGCAGTCTGGCCAGACAAGCTAAGCACTGATCCTCCTCGCATATCCTGTGACATAATATTGTTGGCAGAGGTTACCAGCGGCCAATGTGTGATCTTCCCCTCAGGTTTATAAATACCTCATCAGGCATGGGGCAGTGTGGGTGCAAAGCCTCTTTTGTTGCAGGTAGGTTAGGGCTTAGAGAGAGTTGGGCTGCTTGAAGCTGCAGGTGATATGTTGTCTGAGCTTGCACACTCAGTGTGGACAAGCTTTGTGATTCTCAATGCTGTGTCTTACTGTTTTTATCCCTCTTCACACACACTCTCACACATACACTCTCACTTACTCTTCCCCCCTCTCTCTATCCCTCTCCCTCTCTCTCTCTCGCTTACTCTCTCTCTCTCTCTCTCTCTCTCTCTCTCTCTCTCACTCACTCACTCACTCACTAACACACACACACACACACACACACACACACACACACACACACACACACACACACACACACACACACAGCGCCTTTACTGTGATTGGTCCTCTGGTTTGCAGTGAGTACTGTGATTGAGGTAATGTGTGATAGTAAGGAAAATAGGCACATTCACCTTTGCAACTGATAATCAGCTGCTATGAAAAGTGGCTAGTGAACAGAAGGACAATATAAGGTGGATGTACTTTCAGAATCTGAATAACCTAATGTCCTGGAATAGATAAGGCATCAGTACCATCATTACTATTTGACCTTTTCATTTGCTAATGTACAGAGGATCGAAAGGTTCCTGTGCCTGGACGATGCTATGGACAACCATAAGTCAAAACAATTTTTTTATTTTATTTTAGCTTACAGGCAACGCCAGGTTTCTGTGTGTTTCTCGAACAATTACAGGGTCTTGTTAGACTTTGGGTTGTTCTGTTGCAGTAATAAAGTCACACACACAGCCGGTCTGAGGAGGGAGGAATACAGTTAATCTGAGTGAGAACATGAGGGTGTCTGGTGTGGTGGAGGTAAGGGTGTCTGGTCTGGTGGAGGTGAGGGTGTCTGGTCTGGTGGAGGTGAGGGTGTCTGGTCTGGTCTGGTCTGGTGGAGGTGAGGGAGTCTGGTCTAGTCTGGTGGAGGTAAGGGAGTCTGGTCTGGTCTAGTCTGGTGGAGGTGAGGGAGTCTGGTCTAGTCTGGTGGAGGTAAGGGAGTCTGGTCTGGTCTGGTCTGGTGGAGGTGAGGGAGTCTGGTCTGGTCTGGTCTGGTGGAGGTGAGGGTGTCTGGTCTGGTCTGGTGGAGGTGAGGGAGTCTGGTCTGGTCTGGTCTGGTGTGGTGTGGTGGAGGCGAGGGAGTCTGGTCTAGTCTGGTGGAGGTGAGGGTGTCTGGTCTGGTCTGGTGAAGGTGAGGGAGTCTGGTCTGGTCTGGTGGAGGTGAGGGTGTCTGGTATGGTCTGGTGGAGGTGAGGGTGTCTGGTCTGGTGGAGGTGAAGATCTGGTTAGGATTGGTCTGGTCTGTTTAGGGTTAGGGCTAGGGTTAGTCTGGTCTGGGTTAGGCAAGCGTTAGTCTGGTCTGGGTTAGGCAAGCGTCAGTCTGGTCTGGTTAGGCTACCGTTAGTCTGGTCTGGGTTAGGCTAGGGTTAGTCTGGTCTGGTTAGGCTACCGTTAGTCTGGTCTGGGTTAGGCTATGGTTAGTCTGGTCTGGTTAGGCTAGCGTTAGTCTGGTCTGGGTTAGGCTATGGTTAGTCTGGTCTGGTTAGGCTAGCGTTAGTCTGGTCTGGGTTTGGTGCCACGACATCAAGTGATTTGTCTTCCAGTGCCTTTGGTTTGGCCCATTACAAGCTGTTCCCCTGGATACCACATTGATTGTATGCAGAGGCACAGTCCCTTCAAATGAGCAGGACCGCGGAGTGCACAGAGTAAATATAGAGGGTCATGTTTAAAAGGCACTTAAGATCAGGCCAGGGACAGCATGGTTTTACCAAGCTACATCCACATCTCATGAAACAGTTTGGTTAGAAACATGAAGGGGAACTGGAGTGATTCTGCCATGTCTTTCTTATCTGCTGTTCGGTGTGGTTCCACCAATCAATGACTGTTCCCTTCTGGGGTGATCTAGTTACAAATCTGGCAGTCGGTGTCTGGACTTGATTCTGCCATGTCTTTCTTATCTGCTGTTTGGTGTGGTTCCACCAATCAATGACTGTTCCCTTCTGGGGTGATCTAGTTACAAATCTGGCAGCCGGTGTCTGGACTTGAGTTGTTTTTGAAGTTTAGATTTTCTCTTAGAAATCTCAGTCTTCATTTTGCCTACATACTAAACACACGTCATCTTGCCATCGCATAACAACAGACTGTAATAAATAAATAGCGCTTATTCTGGATCATGTGAGAAACATGAGTACTTATGTAGAGCAGGTACTGTATGGCACATGACTTGTATCACAACAAAAAATCCATTATTTACCTGCTGGATGTCTAGATCAACATTTACAGTTTACCACATACCCCCCAGCCAAACACACCATATACCGCCCAGCCAAACACACCACATACCCCCCAGCCAAACACACCACACAACCCCCCCCCCCCACCAAACACACCATACACCCCCCAGCCAAACACACCATACACCCCCCAGCCAAACACACCATATACCGCCCAGCCAAACACACCACATACCCCCCAGCCAAACACACCACATACCCCCCAGCCAAACACACCATACACCCCCCAACAAAACACACCATACACCCCCCAGCCAAACACACCACACAACCCCCAGCCAAACACACCACATACCCCCCAGCCAAACACACCACACAACCCCCAGCCAAACACACCACACAACCCCAGCCCAAACACACACACAACCCCCAGCCAAACACACCATACACCCCCCAGCCAAACACACCACACAACCCCCAGCCAAACACACCACATACCCCCCAGCCAAACACACCATATACCCCCCAACAAAACACACCATACACCCCCCAACCAAACACACCATACACCCCCCAGCCAAACACACCATACACCCCCCAACCAAACACACCATACACCCCCCAGCCAAACACACCATACACCCCCCAGCCAAACACACCATACACCCCCCAGCCAAACACACCATATACCGCCCAGCCAAACACACCACATACCCCCCAGCCAAACACCACACACCCCCCCCCCCCCCCCCCCAGCCAAAAACACACCATACAACCCCCAGCCAAACACACCATACACCCCCCAACAAAACACACCATACACCCCCCAGCCAAACACACCACACAACCCCCAGCCAAACACACCATACACCCCCCAGCCAAACACACCACATACCCCCCAGCCAAACACACCACACAACCCCCAGCCAAACACACCACATTACCCCCAGCCAACCACCACACCCCCCCCCAGCCAAACACACCAGCCAGCCTGTGACGCTAGAATTAGCACTGGAGGACGTTGGAAGGACACAGCACCTTTCTTTTTTAAACCAATGACATGTATTTCCATACATTTGGTTATCATTTTGACAGTCCTGTCACATGCAACTACACACGTACTGTATGAAGACAGGAAAAATGTACTCAGGACGAAGGAAAAGTTTGAATACATGTCAGGAGTGAATGATCTCTCTTCAGATAGCTGCCTTTGCTGTTCCCAAAGTACCTATCAGGAACTGCTTGATAAGGCAGTAAGCAGGAACTACCTGATAAAACAGATTATAAAGTGGATATGGTTGATGGAGTACATGTGTTGAAAACAGAAGTTCCTGAATGAGGCCTACGTCAGGCCAGAAGGAACACAAGTCAAGTCAGAACAACCTGACTTCGAGAGAACATTCTCTAACTATTTATTGGATGTGTTGCTCGATAAACAGCAAGTTTTCGAAGGCTTTAACTGTGGGTAGAGAGTGAGAGACAAACCTACTTCCTGTTGTTCAGTGCAATGCTGTGGTCCGTTTTGCCCTGGTTGGACTTGGTGGTACAGTAGGTTGAAGGGCGGGGGGACATTAGGCAACAGCAGACATTTCTGACCCCGTGTAACTTGACCTGGAGATGTTGCAAGTCCTTATTCCTCTTAATTGATGGAGAAACATGTTGGGAGACTAAAGAATTTTAAAAGGTCCAAGTAGTCAAGGAAAAGTGAAACAGACCAGCACTTTCGCTCAGACGTTTGGAAATGTAGTGGCCTAGCTTCCCTGAGACTCATCATGTTCTAGTGACATAGCAACTGATAGGGCTTCGGAATAACACTCCAGTCCACTGCTGTTTTCCTTTCATCAAGACATGTTATATCATTTGGTGCCCCTGAAAGTGTGTTTATTTCCTAGTTGGCTTTATCCACCCACCAAGAGCAGCAAGGACAGAGAGACAAACGTAGCTTGTTATTTTCCCAGGTGTTCTGGTGAGGGTGAACCAGGTGGGACAGGTCAGGAGAGGAGGTTTCACTGTCTGAATGGAAATCATTAAAATGCATTTTCAGGTTAGCAGTATGTCACTGCATTAAAAGAAAACAGGCCATTTTCTTCCAGCAAAACGCAGCCTCTCACTTGCTCACTGGAGGAGGCTGGTCTGATTGCCTCAGAATATTAATGGCCAGTGTCGAAAACTCCTGGCATTTTGGAAGCTGAGAAACACTTTTTCTCTCTTCCAAATCTAGTGAAGTGACAGCATTAACCTTGCATCTGGCACGTTCTCAACTCGGATCTGTGTCTTTCTGGGTTAGAGATGAGCTGAGTAGTGTTCATTTCACAAACGTATTGAGGTGTTTGAAAGGTTGCTGTAGTCTCAGTTGACTAGTAACATAATAGATTCTGCAGTCGCACACATTCTTGATTATCATTTCTATGAATTGTGTTAGATTGTTTGTTGGAATAAACAGTGTCTTGTGTATGAGCTTGTATGGTTTATGTGTGAAGTGGTTTAACCAGACCACCAGAGGGAGCAGCTGTAGTGCTGTTTAGATTCCTAGTTAAACTGGGGTTTTTTCTTATGTCTGATGGGGTTTTTCCATTTATATTGGATTATTAAACCAGCTATGGAAGACTGTGTGATCATTGTGTTTATTTACCAGTTTATGTAGACTGCTCAGTATAATATTATCTATCAAAATGTGTGTGTGTTTGTGTCGTCCACAGAGAGGCCTTCGGAGGTTCCTGGCTGGGGCCGACTGGAGCTGGCGGCGGCCATCTTGGTGCCATCCAGTCTGCTGTGTGTGGGCATCATGCTGGGTGTGTGTGTGCTACAGAGCCAGCGCTGTGTCTACCGCCGGGCACACAAGCAGGATGCAGAGGAGGCCCTGGATGCTCAGACACTCATGGCTCCTGACAAGTGTCTCAAAGAACTCATCTATGACATGAGCTCCTCTGGCTCTGGATCAGGTGACAACACACACACACGCACACACAAACACACACACACACACGCACACACAAACACACACACACACACACGCAAACACACACATGCAAACACACACATACACACGCAAACACACACATGCAAACACACATGCAAACACAGACTTGCAAACACACACATACAAACACACACACACGCAAACACACACACGCAAACACACACATACAAACACACACACATGCAAACACACACATGCAAACACACACATGCAAACATACACACGCAAACACACACACGCAAACACACACACGCGCAAACACACACTTGCAAACACACACATACAAACACACACATGCAAACACACACATACAAACACACACACGCAAACACACACACGCAAACACACACACGCAAACACACACATGCAAACACGCAAACACACACACACACACAAACACACACATATAAACACACACACGCAAACACACACATGCAAACACACACATGCAAACACCACACATGCAAACACACACATGCAAACACACACATGCAAACACCACACATGCAAACACACACATGCAAACACACACATGCAAACACACGCAAACACACACACATGCAAACACACACGTGCAAACATACACATGCAAACACACACATGCAAACACACACATGCAAACGCACACACATGCAAACACACACATGCAAACACACGCAAACACACACACATGCAAACACACACACGCAAACACACACACACACACAAACGCACACAGTCATTCTCTCCCTGTGTGAGTCACTCTCCCTGTGTGAGTCTGGTGTTCACTCTCTCCCTCTGAGTGATTCACACAGGGAGAGAGTGACTCTCACAGGGAGAGAGTGACTCTCACAGGGAGAGAGTGATTCAGAGATGGAGAGAGTGACTCTCACAGGGAGAGAGTGACTCTCACAGGGAGAGAATGACTCACACAGGGAGAGAATGACTCACACAGGGAGAGAGTGACTCTCACAGGGAGAGAGTGATTCAGAGATAGAGAGAGTGACTCACACAGGGAGAGAATGACTTACACAGGGAGAGAATGACTCAAACAGGGAGAGAGTGACTCACACAGGGAGAGAATGACTCACACAGGGAGAGAATGACTCACACAGGAAGAGAATGACTCACACAGGGAGAGAGTGACTCACACAGGGAGAGAGTGACTCTCACAGGGAGAGAGTGACTCTCACAGGGAGAGAATGACTCTCACAGGGAGAGAGTGATTCAGAGATGGAGAGAGTGACTCACACAGGGAGAGAGTGATTCAGAGATGGAGAGAGTGACTCACACAGGGAGAGAATGACTCACACAGGGAGAGAGTGACTCTCACAGGGAGAGAATGACTCACACAGGGAGAGAGTGACTCACACAGGGAGAGAGTGACTCACACAGGGAGAGAGTGATTCAGAGATGGAGAGAGTGACTCACACAGGGAGAGAATGACTTACACAGGGAGAGAATGACTCACACAGGGAGAGAATGACTCACACAGGGAGAGAATGACTCACACAGGGAGAGAATGACTCACACAGGGAGAGAGTGAACACCACACTCACACAGAGAGACAGCGAACACTAGGCATCATATTTATTTATTGTGTTTATAACACTTTATAGTGTCTGTTCAAATTATGGACTGGTGGTTCCCTTGATATAGACAGCCAGCAAACCCCAGGCGACTGCCCATACAGTGCCCAGGTCACAAGATAATCAAGCCACATACACAGGTTCCTGCCTAGTTAGATGGCATGTTATTGTTCAGGCTTGACGTCTTGTTCTGTGTGGCTGCATGTCCTCAGGTCTGCCACTGCTGGTTCAGAGGACCATCGCCCGCACCATTGTCCTGCAGGAGAGCATTGGGAAGGGCCGCTTCGGCGAGGTGTGGCGGGGGAAGTGGCGAGGGGAGGACGTGGCGGTGAAGATCTTCTCCTCCAGAGACGAGAGGTCTTGGTTCCGGGAGGCAGAGATCTACCAGACCATAATGCTCCGTCATGACAACATCCTTGGATTCATTGCTGCTGACAACAAAGGTATCTAACTCAGTTTAACTGTCCAATTAGAAATCACAGAATGTTCTTGTAACGGTCCAATTAGAAATCACAGGATGTTCTTGTAACGGTCCAATTAGAAATCACAGGATGTTCTTGTAACTGTCCAATTAGAAATCACAGGATGTTCTTGTAACTGTCCAATTAGAAATCACAGGATGTTCTTGTAACTGTCCAATTAGAAATCACGGGATGGGAAAACATTGGTTGTTAGGGAAAGTTTCTAAGCAACCACACAATGACTTAGAACTGTGACCTGCCTCTGTGTGACCTGCCTCTATGACCTGCCTCTATGACCTGCCTCTGTGTGTGACCTGCCTCTATGACCTGCCTCTGTGTGTGACCTGCCTCTCTGTGACCTGCCTCTGTGTGTGTGTGACCTGCCTCTGTGGACCTCCTCTGGGTGTGACCTGCCTCTGGTGTGTGACCCTGCCTCTCCCTGTGTGTGTGTCTGTGACCTCCTCTTGTGTGTGTGTGTGTGTGTGTGGGTGTTGACCGTGCCTCTGTGTGTGTGTGTGTGTGTGTTGACCTGCTCTCTGTGACCTCCTCGTGTTGTGTGACCTGCCTCTCTATGACCTGCCTCTGTGTGTGACCTGCCTCTCTGTGTGTGTGTGTGTGTGACCTGCCTCTGTGTGTGACCTGCCTCTGTGTGACCTGCCTCTCTGTGTGTGACCTGCCTCTGTGTGTGACCTGCCTCTGTGGGTGTGTGACCTGCCTCTGTGTGTGTGTGTGTGTGTGACCTACTTCTGTGTGTGTGACCTGCCTCTCTCTATGACCTGCCTCTCTGTGTGACCTGCCTCTCTGTGTGTGTGCCTGCCTCTGTGTACAGTGTGTGACCGGCCTCTGTGGGTGTGTGACCTGCCTCTGTGTGTGTGTGACCTGCCTCTGTGTGTGTGACCTGCCTCTGTGTGTGTGTGTGTGACCTGCCTCTGTGTGTGTGTGTGACCTGCCTCTGTGTGTGTGTGTGTGTGACCTTCCTCTGTGTGTGTGTGTGTGTGACCTGCCTCTGTGTGTGTGTGACCTGCCTCTGTGTGTAACCTGCCTCTGTGTGTAACCTGCCTCTGTGTGTGACCTGCCTCTGTGTGTGACCTGCCTCTGTGTGTGTGTGACCTGCCTCTGTGTGTAACCTGCCTCTGTGTGTGACCTGCCTCTGTCTGTGTGCATGTGCGCATGAGTGTGTGTGAGTGTAAGAGAGAGTGTGTGTGTTGTGTGTGTGACCTGCCTCTGTGTGTGTGTGGGACCTGCCTCTGTGTGTGCGACCTGCCTCTCTGTGTGTGACCTCATGCCTCTGTGTGTGTGTGACCTGCAGGATGGCTGTAATACTCTCTGTGTGTGTGTGTGACCTGCCTCTGTGTGTGTGTGGTGTGCCTTCAAGTGTGTGTGTGAAAAGAAGGTGTGTGTGAGGGGCTGTGATGTTTACAGGTGTGTGTGTGTGTGACCTGCCGCTGTGTGTGTGTGACCTGCCTCTGTTGTGTGTGTGTGACTGCCTCTGTGTGTGTGTGACCTGCCTTCTGTGTGTGTGTGACCTGCCTAAATTGTGTGTGACCTGCCTCTGTGTGTGTAACCTGCCTCTGTGTGTAACCTGCCTCTGTGTGTAACCTGCCTCTGTGTGTAACCTGCCTCTGTGTGTGACCTGCCTCTGTCTGTGTGTGTGACCTGCCTCTGTGTGTGACCTTCCTCTGTGTGTGTGTGACCTGCCTCTGTGTGTGTGACCTGCCTCTGTGTGTGTGTGACCTGCCTCTGTGTGTGTGTGTGACCTGCCTCTGTGTGTGTGTGACCTGCCTCTGTGTGTGACCTGCCTCTGTGTGTGTGTGTTTGTGACCTGCCTCTGTGTGTGTGTGTGACCTGCCTCTTTGTCTGACTCAGATAATGGCTCCTGGACCCAGCTGTGGCTTGTGTCTGAATACCACGAGCATGGCTCCCTGTTCGACTACCTGAACAGGTACACTGTCTCTGTGGAGGACATGATGCTGCTGGCTCTGTCCATCGCCAGCGGTCTGGCTCACCTGCACATGGAGATCATAGGCACTCAAGGTGAGTGTCTCCTACCACACTAATGAGACAGGGCAGGGGGACTTTTAATTTGAAGGCCACCACTGGCAGACAGGAAGCAGAATCAGTATGTGGAACAGATGTACAGTTTTGTACATACATTGCCAATGCATGTCTGTTGTGTACAAAGCCTCTGTTCCACATAATGGGTGATGCAATGGCTGCTGGCAGTGAGTCATTCAACTCTTTCAAGAAAGTTGGGCAGGAAAACAAGATGATTAAAACTGAACAAAGACACAGCCTCTGGGGTGGCTGGGTTTAACAGATGGGCTGCAGTAGAGTGACAGGCAGCATATTTACATGTTTATTTGAAGCATCTCAACATGCTGACCACCTCTGTTCCTGACCTGAGGTGGTCTCCATGGTTACCAGACAGAATTAAGCATGTTTATCTGCACACGAAAAAGCCAATAAGAAGTTCCAGTCTCATTCCCAACGAGCTCTCCAGCTGAGGGTCAGAGCCAACCCAAACGAAGCCTGTCTGTGAGGGTTCACCTGGCTGCATTAATCCTGGTTACATGACCCTCATGGAGGGGGAACCTTTAGAACAGTGGAATAATGATGCGCTTTTCTGTGTTGAATGTGTCAGTAAGGTTGTGTTATCTGTGAACAGGGAAGCCTGCCATTGCACATAGAGACATTAAGTCCAAGAACATCCTGGTGAAGAAGAGTGGGACAGCCGTCATCGCAGACCTGGGCCTAGCTGTCAAGCACGACTCGGCCACTAACACTATCGACATCCCCTCCAATCACAGAGTGGGGACCAAGAGGTACGTGACAGCCACACCTGACAACAGCCCCACACCTGACAACAGCCCCACACCTGAAAACAGCCCCACACGACAACAGCCCCACACATGACAACAGCCCCACACCTGACAACAGCCCCACACGACAACAGCCCCACACCTGACAACAGCCCCACACCTGAAAACAGCCCCACACCTGACAACAGCCCCACACCTGACAACAGCCATGCCTGACAACAGCCCCACACAGGACAAAAGCCCCACACCTGACAACAGCCCCACACAGGACAACACCCCCACACCTGACAACAGCCCCACACATGACAACAGCCCCACACCTGACAACAGTTCCACACCTGACAACAGCCACGCCTGACAACAGGCCCACACCTGACAACAGCCATGCCCAACAACAGCCCCACACCTGACAACAGCCCCACACATGACAACAGCCCCACACCTGACAACAGCCATGCCCAACAACAGTCCCACACCTGACAACAGCCATGCCTGACAACAGCCACGCCTGACAACAGGCCCACACCTGACAACAGCCATGCCCAACAACAGTCCCACACCTGACAACAGCCATGCCTGACAACAGCCACGCCTGACAACAGGCCCACACCTGACAACAGCCATGCCCAACAACAGCCCCACACCTGACAAAAGCCCCACACCTGACAACAGCCACGCCCAACAACAGTCCCACACCTGACAGCAGAATAAACCACTGTTGCCTAGATACATGGACCATGGGAGACCCTTTAGCTCCTGAAATGGCACAGCTTTTGGAGAATACAGACCTCCAGTTTATAGAGAATACAGACCTCCAGTTTATAGAGAATACAGACCTCCAGTTTATAGAGAATACAGACCTCCAGTTGATAGAGAATACAGACCTCCAGTTTATAGAGAATACAGACCTCCAGTTTATAGAGAATACAGACCTCCAGTTTATAGAGAATACAGACCTCCAGTTTATAGAGAATACAGACCTCCAGTTGATAGAGAATACAGACCTCCAGTTGATAGAGAATACAGACCTCCAGTTTATAGAGAATACAGACCTCCAGTTTATAGAGAATACAGACCTCCAGTTGATAGAGAATACAGACCTCCAGTTGATAGAGAATACAGAGCTCCAGTTTATAGAGAATACAGACCTCCAGTTTATAGAGAATACAGACCTCCAGTTTATAGAGAATACAGACCTCCAGTTGATAGAGAATACAGACCTCCAGTTTATAGAGAATACAGACCTCCAGTTTATAGAGAATACAGAGCTCCAGTTCAACTGTATCTGCTCTGAGGCTGCTCTGTTTTTGGAACCTCTATCCATGTGACAGGAATATCCTTTTATGTCACCTTGCACCTGAAGATGGTCAAGCTATTGTTAGGCCGCCATGTGCTGTTTGTGGACAGAGGCTGAGCAGGAGACAGTGTCCTGTGGAAGAGAGAGTCCCCTCCTCCTGCTAGTCTTGTTCATTAGCTTTAATAGGTTTGTCCTCTGCAGGTACATGGCCCCTGAGATCCTGGATGATTCCATCAATATGAACAGCTTTGAGTCGTTCAAGCGGGCGGACATCTACGCCTTGGGCCTGGTCTTCTGGGAAATCTCCAGGAGGTGCTCTGTCAGGGGTGTGTTATATACGCACACACACAACACATACGTGACAGCCACACCTGACAACAGCCCCACACCTGACAACAGCCCCACACCTGATAACAGCCCCACACCTGATAACAGCCCCACACGACAACAGCCCCACACATGACAACAGCCCCACACCTGACAACAGCCCCACACCTGATAACAGCCTCACACATGACAACAGCCCCACACATGACAACAGCCCCACACCTGACAACAGCCCCACACATGACAACAGCCCCACACATGACAACAGCCCCACACATGACAACAGCCCCACACATGACAACAGCCCCACACATGACAACAGCCCCACACATGACAACAGCCCCACACATGACAACAGCCCCACACATGACAACAGCCCCACACATGACAACAGCCCCACACATGACAACAGCCCCACACATGACAACAGCCCCACACATGACAACAGCCCCACACATGACAACAGCCCCACACCTGAAAACAGCCCCACACCTGACAACAGCCATGCCTGACAACAGCCCCACACATGACAACAGCCCCACACCTGACAACAGCCACGCCCAACAACAGTCCCACACCTGACAACAGCCACGCCCAACAACAGTCCCACACCTGACAACAGCCATGCCCAACAACAGTCCCACACCTGACAACAGCCATGCCTGACAACAGCCCCACACATGACAACAGCCCCACACCTGACAACAGCCATGCCCAACAACAGTCCCACACCTGACAACAGCCACGCCCAACAACAGTCCCACACCTGACAGCAGAATAAACCACTGTTGCCTAGATACATGGACCATGGGAGACCCTTTAGCTCCTGAAATGGCACAGCTTTTGGAGAATACAGACCTCCAGTTGATAGAGAATACAGACCTCCAGTTGATAGAGAATACAGACCTCCAGTTTATAGAGAATACAGAGCTCCAGTTTATAGAGAATACAGAGCTCCAGTTTATAGAGAATACAGAGCTCCAGTTTATAGAGAATACAGGCCTCCAGTTTATAGAGAATACAGAGCTCCAGTTTATAGAGAATACAGGCCTCCAGTTTATAGAGAATACAGAGCTCCAGTTTATAGAGAATACAGAGCTCCAGTTTATAGAGAATACAGAGCTCCAGTTTATAGAGAATACAGACCTCCAGTTGATAGAGAATACAGACCTCCAGTTTATAGAGAATACAGACCTCCAGTTTATAGAGAATACAGACCTCCAGTTTATAGAGAATACAGACCTCCAGTTTATAGAGAATACAGACCTCCAGTTGATAGAGAATACAGACCTCCAGTTTATAGAGAATACAGACCTCCAGTTTATAGAGAATACAGAGCTCCAGTTCAACTGTATCTGCTCTGAGGCTGCTCTGTTTTTGGAACCTCTATCCATGTGACAGGAATATCCTTTTATGTCACCTTGCACCTGAAGATGGTCAAGCTATTGTTAGGCCGCCATGTGCTGTTTGTGGACAGAGGCTGAGCAGGAGACAGTGTCCTGTGGAAGAGAGAGTCCCCTCCTCCTGCTAGTCTTGTTCATTAGCTTTAATAGGTTTGTCCTCTGCAGGTACATGGCCCCTGAGATCCTGGATGATTCCATCAATATGAACAGCTTTGAGTCGTTCAAGCGGGCGGACATCTACGCCTTGGGCCTGGTCTTCTGGGAAATCTCCAGGAGGTGCTCTGTCAGGGGTGTGTTATATACGCACACACACACACATACACACACACACATACACATGTACATGCACACACACACATACATGCATACATGCATACAAGCTGTACTGAATTCACATAACCATACCTGATTCACGCTGGGAACATGACTATTTAAACAGCTCCGTGTTGTGGCCTATGCAAGGTGAAAGACACAGTCTCTGGGAGAATTTTTTTTCTTTGTCTGTATGGTGGAAACTGACTGAACATTTTGTCTAAACAAATACTGTGTTCACAGGAATTCATGAAGATTTCCAGCTGCCTTACTATGACTTGGTGCCTTCAGACCCATCGGTGGACGACATGCGAAGGGTGGTGTGTGAACAGAAGCAGCGACCAAACATCCCTAACCAGTGGCAGAGCTGTGAGGTGAGCATCGCTCAGAGACAGGGGGAAGAGCATCGCTCAGAGACAGGGGGTAGAGCATCGCTCAGAGACAGGGGGTAGAGCATCGCTCAGAGACAGGGGGTAGAGCACCGCTCAGAGACAGGGGGTAGAGCACCGCTCAGAGACGGGGTAACTGACAGAGCTGTGAGGTGAGCATCGCTCAGAGACAGGGGGTAGTGCATCGCTCAGAGACAGGGGGTAGAGCACCGCTCAGAGACAGGGGGTAGTGCATCGCTCAGAGACAGGGGGTAGAGCACCGCTCAGAGACGGGGTAACTGACAGAGCTGTGAGGTGAGCATCGCTCAGAGACGGGGTAACTGACAGACTGTGAGGTGAGCATCGCTCAGAGACAGGGGGTAGAGCATCGCTCAGAGACAGGGGGTAGAGCATCGCTCAGAGACAGGGGGTAACTGACAGAGCTGTGAGGTGAGCATCGCTCAGAGACAGGGTAACTGACAGACTGTGAGGTGAGCATCGCTCAGAGACAGGGGGTAGAGCATCGCTCAGAGACAGGGGGTGACAGACTGTGAGGGTAACTGACAGAGGTGTGCAGACTGTGAGGGTAACTGATAGAGCTGTGCTTGTGTGTAGACTGTAAAGGTAACTGATAGAGCTGTGCTTGTGTGTAGACTGTGAAGGTAACTGATAGAGCTGTGCTTGCGTGTAGACTGTGAAGGTAACTGACAGAGCTGTGCTTGTGTGTAGACTGTGAGGGTAACTGACAGAGGTGTGTAGACTGTAAAGGTAACTGATAGAGCTGTGCTTGTGTGTAGACTGTAAAGGTAACTGACAGAGCTGTGCTTGTCTGTAGACTGTGAGGGTAACTGACAGAGGTGTGTAGACTGTAAAGGTAACTGACAGAGCTGTGTTTGTGTGCAGACTGTGAGGGTAACTGACAGAGCTGTGCTTTGTGTGCAGGCTCTCAGAGTGATGGGGAAGGTGATGAGAGAGTGTTGGTACGCCAGTGCGGCCGCTCGGCTCACAGCGCTGCGCGTTAAGAAGACAGTGGCCCAGGTGAATGTCATGAAGGACATCAAAGACTAGCCAGCTAGCCACGCGCTAGCCACATGCTAGCCACACGCTAGCCACACGCTAGCCACACCCCGGCGCCAACTCACCCAGACTGGTCTGGAGAAGAAAAATAAACTCTGGTCACCCAAGGGCAACCGTGTGGTGTCCATGCCGTTAAGGAGAAGCAGCAGTGAGCATGCTCAGCTAAGGATGCCAGAGGATCGTGGGAGGAGTCTCCTCACACCTTACAGGAAGTGACTGAATTCAATTGGTCCAACTACAGGAAGTAGAAAGAAACTAAGCTGTGACCGGTCAAGAGATGGATAAGTGACACGATGTACAGATTTCTTTGCTACCTCATACATGTTTGAAGTGCCCAAAGCTTGAAATTGCACATTTAACTGCTTTGTGCCATATACTGTATATATCATTATAGTGCTAGGCTGACTGTGAATGTTACTGAGTAACTTCCTACATGCTTGTACAGAACATATTTGTGAATAGTGGACTCAAACAAGACTACTGTTACACTGGTTCACCAATTAACGAACTACCAGAGGATGAGTTAGAATCCCTGATGACAAAACTACATTAGTATCGTAAACACAACCATCTCCATTTGTAGAAATCAGTGTTAATCAACATTCAAATGTGCTGAACAGCTACTGCTACTATATGTAACAGAGAGGTCGAAAGACAGGAAAACAGAAAGATGAGATTTACAAAATGATATAATTATTCTATATGAAGATCATGATATATCCAAAGCCTTTAATTTAATGCTGCACTTTTTTAGACAGACTATAAAATGCCTATGTGAAAACGTATATTTCTACACTGCAGATGAAAATGGCTCCTGTAAGACAAAAACAGTGTGCACTCTTGATTCAAGGTGCATTTGTAAAGGTGAATAAAACTGTACATAGCTGACAAAATACGATATTTTAATACAGAACTGCTCATATATATGCTGCTATACATTCTTTGTTTATTGATCCAATTAGTTTAATTTGTAGGAGTCTACAAACAGGGGTTATGGGGACAGATTAGAGTTTGCAGCACTACAGGTGAACTTGTGAACACCGTTACTGGTGTGGGACACCACTTATAAAGCCTTTACAGGCTTAGGGAAAGGTGACACAGGCTTGTGTGTGTGTGTGTGTGTGTGTGTGTGTGTGTGTGTGTGTGTGTGTGTGTGTGTGTGTGTGTGGGTGTGTGTGTCATGTAAACCATAGGGTTTATTATAGAGCGTTGGAGGTTAGTACTAGGGTATGATCCAGAGTGTCCTTGGCAGTTTGTCAGCGTGCTGTGTGTCTGTGTGCTGTGTGCTGTGTGCTGTGTGCGGTCTCTGTGTGCTGTGTGCTGTGTCTGCTCGTGGTTATACTGCCATGCTTTAAGATCGCAGATACTTTGGTGCTGCTGTGTAGATGGAATACACTGTTACTAGGCACCTTGTGTCCTGTCTGGCTTTGAAGAATGAGTTTACATAAACCGACCCATTTTAAACATTAGTGACAACTCTAAAGCCTTCTGGGGACCCTTGTAGTAGTGTCCGTTCACTTAAGTCAATTGTAGCAAATGTCAACTTATTGATTTACTGTTTATATCAAATACGTCACATTACTGCACAAATGGTTTAGAGCACCACCAAACCCTAATAAGTGTGCTTGTTTTTTTTATTAGGACGAGATTCTCTGTGAATGTTTACTTTGATATGACTGCAAACGCTGATGAGCTGTGTAAAATCACCATAGTGCACATGAGCAGTGTGGATCATGAAGTTCAGCTCAGGTTAGTGACGAGGGCTATGATTGGTTCATATGATAGGTACATTGATTCGCATGATTGGATTCGGATCACTAGTTGTTTAAATGATTACATAATATACTGACCTACTGTTCTGTTAGCTAGTCTGATATCAATTGATGTCATTTTCTGTTGCAATTATTGTTTTGTATATAAGAACAATGATTGTTTCACTTGTTTCATTGTATAATTATGTGAAAATGCAGTATTGCAATTTGAAACGCTTTGCCTGTATGTGGACAAGTTAGCGTTTCTATAAAGTTGGTTGAATTGCAAAGTTAAGCTTTTGATGTCACAAGGCCTATATGTTTGAGTCCGTTTTCTCAACAAAAAAATAACAAAATATAAGCTGAGCACTTTGGGGAATGTGAAACAGTTGTACTGTTAGAGATGACGTGTGCTAGTTTGGCTTATAAATCATTAGCCATTCCAAAGATACGAAAATAATATGAATTTAAATTCTTACCGGGGTTCATTGTTTTTTATATTGTGTCTGACACAAAAGAATTAGCCTGCCCTGGTAAGATCATGTGACTTTTATAAAGAAGATTATTCTTGGATTTTACATCCTTTGGTGAGTTAGTGTAGTATTTAGTTTCGACAAAGGTTACCACTGTACATTGTGTCGTGACGAATATGGTTTTCATCTAGCCTAATGTTTCCTTACCATGGCTTTCATTCATGCACTATTTAATAGTCAATGTGTGACATCAGTGAGTCAATAAAATATTTTTGATGTTTACTTTATTGACTGGTTCGTTATATAAATGGGCCTATCTCATGATTATTTTGATAAAGACACAAAATACAGGCTAATGGTTATCAAATGTAACAGATTCCATCATTTTAAGAAGCATATTTCAGTGAAATGTTTGTCACCTGAAATGAGACCCTATAATATACATATATATATAATATATATATAATATATGATATAATATATAATATATATTATATATAATATTATATAATATATATTATATATGATATATTATATATATTATATATATATAATATAATATATTATATATATATATATAATATATT
>BROE01000022.1:19480047-19497501 GCA_036571765.1 Plecoglossus altivelis
GGGGGGCTTGGTGTGTGTGTGTGTGTGTGATGGGGGGTGGCTTAGTGTGTGTGTGTGGGGGGGAGTGTCTTGGTGTGTGTGTGGGGGGCAGGGGGGGCTTGGTGTGTGTGTATGTGTGTGGGGGGGCGGCTTGGTGTGTGTGTGATGGGGGGCTTGGTGTGTGTGTGGGTGGGGGGGGGCGGGTTGGTGTGTTTGCAAGGGCCTTGAATGTAAGCTCTCTTGATCTGCAGTGAAAGGCTCACTACCCTGGTAGAAGGGAGTGCATTATGTGGACTACAGACTCTGAATGCTCTTCTCTCAGCTTTCATCATGATTCAGTCTCTGTGGTCCTGAAGCAGGCACAACCAAGGGAATGATTGGTCAAATGAAACATTATCATGAAGAGAGCGTCCCTTCATGGGTCACCCATTAAGACTGTTAACATGCTGCACTGCATGCAGCATATTAGTGTGACAGGAAGACATTGTCTTGGTTATTGAATCGAACATTAACGCAGCATTAATACTTATTCTGCTAACTACTGGGACAGCAGGAGTCTGTTAATGAAGACTACAGTACTGTGTTTACTCAAGCAACCTTCTGCTGAGTGTGACCACTGATGCTGGGTGAATATCCTAGATCAGGAAGATAAACAGGCCTCATAATGCCATGGTTTTCATTAGAATTGTAAATATTTTGTTGGAAGGAGACATGAATACATTTCTGCATCAACGGGAACAAGGGTGTGTTGTGTGACTGATGGCTTGTGTGTTGTGTGACTGATGGCTTGTGTGTTGTGTGACTGATGGCTTGTGTGTTGTGTGACTGATGGCTTGTGTGTTGTGTAACTGATGGCTTGTGTGTTGTGTAACTGATGGCTTGTGTGTTGTGTGACTGATGGCTTGTGTGTTGTGTAACTGATGGCTTGTGTGTTGTGTGACTAAACTGCCAGGTACCCACAGAACAAAACAGGATGTGGCAAGAAGTTTCAAGCTTGAAACAGTTACTTTCTTTACTATTTTCTTTTGCATAACAACTTTTGAAGACAAAGGTTTATAAACATTGCACAATAAAATACTCTTTCTTGTAAATCACTCGGGAAATTTATAGATGTTTACTTTCTTTTGTCAGACAGTTTTCTGGCTGCCATATCCTCTACAGTTTGACATGGAAACCAAGGGAACTAGGCTACTGTGAAGACTGAACTCTTACTGCAGTAGATAAGATTCCTTACGACCATTTAATTCGAAATAGAGAGTTGTTTTCATGTCTAATCATATCGTTTTCCCGTGAGCTCCTTCTCTGGACAGTGTTGTCCTAGCAGATACCTGGCGCTGCAGCACGTTGCCATGGTGCTGAGAGTGAGCTTTTTCACTCTTCACTGTCCGCAGAGGTATGAGTAATACAGATTATCATGAACAGCTACGTCCACTAGATGGCAGTATAGCAAAATCTATTTAAGCATTTGGCTGCCTTGACGACAGAGACAGGATTCTATATTTAATCTAAACTGGATTATCTGTCTAGATCATTTACGTACACAGGCAAATGTTTCTTACGGTTCCTGTTCAAGCAGAAGCCTCACTGGACCAGTGGGGAAGAGGAAACACGAAAGCAGTCAAGCCTGACAGTCACGCACACTCAGTTTCCTGAAACTACAGTGTAGTTAAAAGTCTTACCACAGCAACAGTGGTGCAGACTTCTATATATTCCCCAGGTGTACCAGCAAGCGAGGCTTGATAATCATCTGTTTTGACCTGAACACAGCAACAAGTACAGAGCCTTATAGAAACCCTGCTCAGCCAGTCAAACACTGAACTAACCCTTTACCAGAATGTAAAGGGTAATGTAAATGTAAAGGTAAAGGGTCTCCAAATGTCACAGGCAGAAGGTGGTCACTCTGCAAAGATTAAAGTAACAGCACAATCAGTCTGTTTGTCCACAAAGCTCAGACAAAGAACTCTTTACTGGCCCAAGAACAAAACCAGTGTTCTGTACTGGCTCTAAAGGACCACATCGCACACTAGCACTGCCAGATAGCTTCATCCTCTAACAACACATTAAAATGCGGGATGGCACCTCTTGCGTTCTCTGTCCAATTGGATAAGAGAGACTCAGAATTGACAGCTTTGATTGGTTGACTGGAGAGGGTGGCTTTGGGGGGTTTGAGGACTGTGGTTAGTAGCAGAGCTTCAGCAGACCAGCCAGCCTCTGAGGACTGTGGTTAGTAGCAGAGCTTCAGTGGACCAGCCTCTGAGGACTGTGGTTAGTAGCAGAGCTTCAGCGGACCAGCCAGCCTCTGAGGACTGTGGTTAGTAGCAGAGCTTCAGCGGACCAGTCAGCCTCCGACAGGGAGCTCTACTGAAGCTGGAATCACCAAGAGATCCAACCAAGGCAGAGAGGATGGAGCAGGGCCAGTCTCCTCCCACGACCCTGGAAGGGAGAGAGACGTCCCCCCAGGTGGGGAGAGAGACGTCCCCCCAGGAGGGGAGACAGACGTCCCCCCAGGTGGAAGTCCTCAGTGGGACAACCCTGGCAGCAGAGGAGGCCATGGAGGAGGTCGTGCAGAGAGCAGCCACCTGGCCGGAGGACGAGGGGGAGGATGAGGTCTTCTACCAAGATGAGGATGGGGGAGGAGGGCCCCCTGGGCCCCCCTGCTCTTTAGAGGAGACTCAGCCACCCCAGCATGCTGATGCAGCGTTGGAGCTGCAGTATCCAGACCTCCACACCTGGGGAGACCAGACCATCACTTGCAACGCAGCAGGATATTGTGCCACCACGCTGGCTTCGCCGGCAGAGCACCCAGGGCCAGGGGAGGGAGAAGGTGAGAGGACACATCAATGATGCTTAATTGATGGCTTTTATGATAGAATGTTGTAAGATTGGCTGCATAGGGATTTATTGAACCTGTGAACTGAACTAGCTGTCATGTCTTAAGAAATGAATCTGTTTTCCTTTGTAATTCTCAGCATTAGGGAACCAGGAAGAGGATATGATGTCATCCTGGAAAAGCTCTGCGGAGGAATCTGAGGAGCTGGAGGACTCAGACCACACTGAGGTCCACCAGCAGAACACCATCTCCCAGGATGCCCTGCAGCAGAACACCAGCTCCCAGGAGTCCCTGTCGTCAATGAGCACCCAGTCACTGAGGAGGACATCTGGTCAGAAAAACTCCTTCAACCATCACACCAACTCCAAATACAACACTAGCTCCTACCGCAAGATCAGACCAGGGAACACACAGAAGAAGATCAGTGAGTTTGAGTCTATGATGATGAACATCTGACCTCTGTGAGACTCAGGATACAGAGTCTCTGAGCTCGCACCTTCTGCAGGTGTCATGACCTGGACTGGAGGGACCGTGTGTTTCTGTTGAACGTGCTCTTTCACCAACACAGGGACAGACATAGTGCTACTGATCAGATGAGCTGGTGGACTGAACATGCTCTTTCACCAACACAGGGACAGACATAGTGCTACTGATCAGATGAGCTGGTGGACTGAACATGCTCTTTCACCAACACAGGGACAGACATAGTGCTTCTTTACAGATGCTTGACTGAAGCCACTGCAGTAATGTTCCTAAACATCCTAAACATCACAGAGCAGGTTGGTTTGTCACTAATGTAGATTCCTCAGATGTTTTTAAAAAAACAAATTATTATTAATTACTAATAGCAAGTTGTATTATAGCAACTAATCTATTCATGGTGTAATGCTTTATTTGATCAGATTGCTGGAAGCATTTAATTATGCAAGGTAGGTATTTTATCAGAAGATTAAGAGGGTTTTCAGGTCTGTAATCTGACAACTGAACATTATGAATAAGATGTTGGCTGTTACCTGCCTAAGAGCTCTTGAATACAATCTGGTGTGACTCATGCAGTGAGTCACTGAGTCTTGCAGAAAAGCCTTTCATGTTGTATTGTTCAGTCAAGCAAATCAACGTGGGACCATTTATAAATGACACCTTTTATGTGATTTCCAAAGCCTACTTACATCAAATGTCTAAAGAATACAATAATGTGGAAAAAAGATTAATCACATATTTGTAGTATTTACCAACAATGGTCTCATCTTTTCAAACATGAAAGACAGAGACTCAGTCTCACAGTATTGTACAGCTTGTAGCATTAGCTCCCTCTAGTGTCATGAAGACAAACTGCACCCTAACAACCAAACTGCTGCAGCCATACTTGTATAAAGGAGCAGCAATTCTCCATGACTCACACTAAGGCAGTTAAGTCACCAGGCTTCAAATAAAGCTAAATATTTTCCTTGAGGCCATCTGTGATATGTGGTGTTGGAATATGATACACAGGCTAATAAACTATTTCATGCATTACATTCCAAAATATACACAACTTGTTTCTTCATCCCAATGAAAACACAAAATATGACTATTTACAGTAAACTGAGCATTCAATTGCATTCATTTAAATTCAAACAAAGCATTTCAATATCCTTGTTGAAAATGTCTCTTTAGATGAGACTAAAATTGTTGAATTAAAACAGTGAGAAAATGAAAAACACACAATGTAAACAGGCCCAGGTATGAACAGTCTACCAAAGACCATCACAGATTCATTTTGGTTGATCAAATTCAATGAAAGAATGTCTAAAACACAGGTTTACCATAATGTAGCTGTTGTTTCATAGCAATCTGGGCTAAGATTACCAGAACATCATCTTTGGCTTGTTTGATGAAAGAAAGAACTGAAGGATTGCACATCCAACCAGCTTCACACAGCCTGGGCAACAGGTAACATCTTTGGTTCACAGACACTGTCCAAGTGAAGGAGATGTCTCACAGCAGAGTGCTGTGAACACAGGCCTCTAGACAGTTTATTTGGGCCCCTCCTCCCTAGGCTCCTCCTTCCTAATCACTAGGGTCCTCCTTCCTAGGTTCCTCCCTCGGCTCCTCCTTCCTAATCACTAGGCTCCTCCCTAGGCTCCTCCCACCTCCTCCCTAGGCTCCTCCCACCTCCTCCCTAGGCTCCTCCCTCCTCCTCCCTGGGCTCCTCCTTCCTTTTCACTAGGCTCCTCCTCCTCCTCACTAGGCTCCTCCTCCTCCTCCTCACTAGGCTCCTCCTCCTCCTCCTCACTAGGCTCCTCCTCCTCCTCACTAGGCTCCTCCTCCTCCTCACTAGGCTCCTCCTCCTCCTCACTAGGCTCCTCCTCCTCCTAGGTGTAGTAGTAGTGGGTGAACTGCCACTTCTGCAGTGTGCTGGTGGGCTCACACTTGCTCATGTAGACGTCTCCCTTCAGCCCTGCCTCCAGACACATGACTTTGGGGGCGTTCTCTGCTATGAGGTGCTCCGCCTGTGTGTGGGGAAGGAGAGGCACAGTTAGAATCCTAAAACTATTCTTTTTCATACTTACAATAGCGTTACCTGAGCTATTGTGAGCCTAGTCCATGTATGAGCAGCCTGTACCAGACCATGAGCTCAGCTTGATCTCCTCCCTTAGCTCCACAGCCCAACAACACCTCCACAAGGGCAGGAAGTGGACATATGGCAGACATGGTTATGGTGCAGATAAGGCGGCAGACAAACAGCCCCACCCCAGACCCACACCTACCAAGCCGGAGCTAGAAGCCTTGTGTTGCCAGCGCAGGTCTGATCTGGATCGATCACATGACTGCAGGGCGGGGCCCGCGCTCTGCACAGCCACACACACATCACGCTGTCTGAGCAGCTTCACCCAGGTGTAGTTAAAGTGCTGACTCTGAAAATCACAGACACACAGTTACAGCCAGACTTGTAATTAGCTGCCATGGTAACTTCAGGTTTGCAGGACAAGGTTTAGACGGCTGTGTGGACGCAATTCAAAAGGATCTGGAAGTTGTGTTCTAGTCATGGAAGCAGCATATTTGACTCCCAGCAGCAGCTGTGGGAGTAGTATACCTGCTTGCTGAGATCACAGCAGCTGTGGGAGTAGTATACCTGCTTGCTGAGATCACAGGTCTCAAAAGAGAGGATGGAGTCCTTCTGCACAGACAGGCACTTCCTCAAACCACGATTGAAAACCTGAAAGACAAACAGGATAAGCTTCACATCAGAGTCTTTAGTCCTTTCCTGGTGTTGTTGGCACTAGAACGATGCGTCTCTGCTCCCTGGTCTGTCACAGTACTAAGAGAGAGACGCAGGCCTGGAGAGACAGACAAGCTTTGTTTGGGGAAAAGCACAATCGTGTCTCTGTGTTAGAATCAGTACTGAGCCCATGGAAGACATCTCCCATAGGAACCACATCAGCCTGTCAGCACTGAGACAGTCTGCAGACACAATAGCCCGTTTACAGGAAACCTAAAGCAACTCAGAAGATCTTAATTTTACATGAGGACACGTGTTCACCAGATAACTACCATGAAATAAACAACCATATTAACCTACGACTTCAGCTGACACACGTGAATGTTAGTGTCTTAACAGCCATACCTACCAGGCCCTCAGCTTTGACCAGTGGTGCGTTCAGCTCTGGACAGATGTTGTCCAGGTACCACTGGAAGCTCTTGCACTGGAGCCTCTCCCTCAGGCGGATCTGCTCTGTCAGGTTCCCGACGTCGACCCTCCTGTCCAGCAGGTGGAGGTAGCCTTGACCGTAGAACAGTTCCTTGTGGTCGTCCAGCCAAACCTCGGCCACTCTGGCCAGGTTCCTCTCCACCGTTTTCTGACGGTCCTTGGGGAACTTGTAGGGGTTCTCCCCCCGGAAGATGTGTCCCACCCTGGAGCAGGGGATGATCTCAATCTCCCCTCCACACATCCAGATCTGGAGGCACCACAAGGCCCAACATGGAGGGTCAAAAGACTGAAGTGACGTATTGTCAAGTATGGTTACCCATACTCGAAATTTACCTCTGCATTTAACCCATCCAAGTGCACACACAGTAGTGAGTAGTGGGCAACCGCACGCACATACAGTGAACATACACCCAGAGCAGTGGGCAGCTATTGCTCCAGCGCCCGGGAAGCAATTGGGGGTTCGGTGCCTTGCTCAAGGGCACCTCAGTCATGGTATCGAAGGCAGAGAGAGTGCTGTTTATTCACAATCCCCACCTTCAATTCCTGCCGGTGCGAGAATCGAACCAGCAACTTGAAGGTTACAAGCCCAACTCCCTAACCATTAGGCCACGAGGGAGAAGGTGCTGGTTGTGCTAAGTGACTGTCAGACAGTAGTGTTACCTTGAAGGAGATCTCCATGTTCTCTCCACCCCACACGTCCAGCCCTGGGTCGTAGGTTCCCAGCTCGTAGAAGTACTTCTTGTTTATGGAGAAGAGCCCTCCAGCCATAACAGGGCATCTGGAAGACCACAAGGACATCACGCCTGCCCACTCAGAGCCAGACAACAGCCTGCCAGGGTTACTGTGCATGTGTGTGTGTGTGTGTGCGTCTGTGTGTGTGTGCATCTGTGTGTGTGTGTGGGCGTGCGTCTGTGCGTGTGTGTGTGTGTGAGAGTGCGTGTGTCTGTGTGTGCGTGCGGGCAGTACCTAATAGGGTCGGTATCTGTCATGTTGTTCTTCTTAATATACTCCTCTGAGAGCGTACTCCACCCAAAGACAAGAGGCCACTTGAAGATGCCTCGCTGGAAGTTATCCACCAGCACATAACTGGAGACAGGATCAGGCATAAGCCATCACAGCGCATTTCAAATATAAACATGTACACTGCTTTGGGAATACCCCACAATGCAACACTCTTATCCTGTTTGAGCAAGCTGTTCACCTCATGTCCTTATCACTGATGACCTCGATGACAGGACAAGCCACCTTCCTGCGGTCCAGATGCACCCTCTCCAGCAGGGGCTCCAGCCAGCCCACGTTGCACTCAATGTGGGAGTCCAGGAAGGTGAGAACCTCACCTGGAAGTTAAATATACTCCAGGTAGGTCGTACACCATCTGCAGCCAGTCTACCGTGACTTTACCTAGCTTTTAAATATACAGACTTATTTCACGTACGTTGATAAGCCAGTAAAGATAATTTCTTAAGATTGTTCTCTTCAATGATATAGTCCTACATACTTTTGAGAAGGAACAGACTATTCACTAACCTACTTGCTGTAGTTGTGCATGTCAGTGGGGGAGCTCAGAAGGAAGGGGGGAGGAGACGAGGGGGCAGGAGACGAGGGGGCAGGAGACGAGGGGGCAGGAGAGCAGGGGGCAGGAGAGCAGGGGGCAGGAGAGCAGGGGGCAGGAGAGCAGGGGGCAGGAGAGCAGGGGGCAGGAGGGGTTTACCTGTGGCTACTGCTGCACCAGCCAGTCGGGCTCGTATCAGTCCCTGGCGGTCTTTCAGACGGACGATGCGCACTTTAGGAAACTGGGACATGTACACATCTAGCTGCTCCTTCAGATACTCTGGGAGACAGATGGAGAGAGGGGGAAGGGAGGAGGAGGGAGTAATCGATAGTGAAGGAAAGAGAGTGATGAGCGTGAGGTAGAGAAAGGGAAGGAGACAGATGAGATAAAGAAGAGAAAGAGTGGCAGTGAGGAGAAAGGAGTGAGACTGGAGGATCCTTCAGTATGTTCAATAAAAACAGGTTTTGCCACGTCTCTGTTAGGAGGAGCAGTCTACCTCTGGTGCTGCAATCGTCCACGAGGATGATCTCCTGCAGCAGGTGAGCTGGGGAGCGGTTCAGGACACTGTGGACAGACCTGAGCAAGGTGGACCACACCTCATCCACAAAGCAGAAGATCACACTTGTGGTGGGCAGGTCATCATGGACCATGTGATCTGAACACCTGGATGAAACCACATGAGACTGATGTCATCTCACGTGTTGTGAGGCAAGGAATAGACTAGGTTTACCAGCCACATCTCAGCTACCTGGTGCCATGAGGGGGAAGAAAGAATGACTACAGCGCAACAATAACATCATGAATACAGTAAGTGGTGGTAGAGCAAAGGAGGAGGGAAACAAAATAGCAGACAGGTAGACCTAGATGTAGTTCTAGTAGACCTAGACGTAGAACTACATCTAGTTCTAGAACTAGACGTAGAATTACATCAAGTTCTAGAACTAGATGTAGAACTACATCTAGTTCTAGAACTTGATGTAGTTCTACTACACTGTCGGAGGAATCCTTCATACGACGGACGAGCTGCTCTCCTCAGATCTACTTCTCTGAATAGCTGAACTCTCCTCACACTGGATGATCTAGGTACGTCCATCCTTCCTCCTGAGTGGTTCTTACTCTACAGTCCATCTGTACATGATTTTAGCGAATGGACAAACGGTTGTGCGCCAGTCCTGGACCGTCTACAGCCTGTCCGTCCGTGGGAGTAGGATCTCTCCTTCACTGTGGTTCTCCTCGTGGGTTCTACTTTCCCCCCCACAGGGTTAAAAAAAAAAAAAAAAAAAAGTTTTTCCTCACCGCGAAGGAGGGTCTAAGGACAGGGGATGTTCTGGGACAGTTGTCCATTTGCTGAAATCTTTTGGACATTGCTTAACTTGCTTTGCTGTCTATTGACCAATGATGGACTTATTGCCGCCCTTCGAGGCAACTGTTGTTGCGATTTTGGGTGTTACAAAAATAACTTGAATTGTATATACCCCCTCTACAGCTCTACAGTGATCTAGGATGTAGCTCTACAATGATCTAGGATGTAGCTCTACAGTGATCTAGAATGTAGCTCTACAGTGATCTAGACAGTAGCTCTACAATGATCTAGGATGTAGCTCTACAATGATCTAGGATGTAGCTCTACAGTGATCTAGACAGTAGCTCTACAGTGATCTAGACAGTAGCTCTACAATGATCTAGGATGTAGCTCTACAGTGATCTAGAATGTAGCTCTACAGTGATCTAGACAGTAGCTCTACAGTGATCTAGGATGTAGCTCTACAGTGATCTAGGATGTAGCTCTACAGTGATCTAGACAGTAGCTCTACAGTGATATAGGATGTAGCTCTACAGTGATCTAGAATGTAGCTCTACAGTGATCTAGGATGTAGCTCTACAGTGATCTAGGATGTAGCTCTACTCACGTCAGGGGCCTGGTGTCTGGAATAGCCCGATCAAGAGGAATCTGGTCACTCAGGAAAACGTTGAAATGTCCCTCGTTCCACCTCCTCCTCATCTCCAGCTCTTTGTTACTAGGGACAACGGCAGCATGGCCGAACTGTCCGACTGCTTCTCTGTCTCTAGGGGCAGCAGTCAGATCCAGAGCCTGCACTCTGTGGACGCTCTCCCGCACCAACACCGGAACCTTCCCAGCGACGGCTGTCAGCGGCAGGCTTGGTTTTTCTGTCAGCTGCAAACTCTTTTTCACAGTTTCTACATCACTTTTAACGACCTGTTTGTCCTCTTTATTAATCACTTCTTTGAGTTTGGCATCTTGCTTGACAGGTTTAGCAGAGGGCACCACCACAACTTTGTCTTTGATCTGGTTGTCTTGTTTCTCTTCCTGAAGAACAGCTTTAGCTCTGGATTTAGTTTGGAAATAAGACTTCTCATTATTGGACTCCACATTGACATTTTTGGAATCCATGTTGACATCTTTGGCTTGTGGTACAACATCTTTGTTCGGTTCCAGTAATTTTTTGTGTGAGGTAGATGGCGGAGCAACATGCTTTTCTTCCTGAACAGCAGAGGGCGCTGTGGTAGTGTTTATGGACACTGGTAATGCTACTTTTTTAGGGCTTTGAGTTTTAACGACTTTCTTTTCCTCTGTTCTTGACCTGTTAACACCCAGGTCGACTGCTATTTTGGCAGGTGCATTAGTGTTCAAAGGGACATGCCACTTCGATGTTATATGTTGCTGCACAACTTGTTCTTGACGGTCCGTGACGGCTGCTTTTCCCTTTAACTTCATGGTATCTCCTTTTCGCTGAACTGCGTCCAGTTTGCTTTCCTTCAACACGGGCTCTTTTCTGGGCCGCTTTCTATAAACTTCAGCAACCTTGTTCACAACTCTGACGGGACTTTGGTCATCATTGTCCAAGTCTAAATCAACTTTCTGCACTGGGTGTTTGAAACCCCTATGTATTACAGTTCGTTTAGTTGACTGTTGTTTGACAGCCTCTCTTTCCTTGACAATAAGTTCTTTCAATAGTTGGCTATTAACGTCATTTATTGAGAGACGAAGCGCTGCCATATCGAAGAGAAGCCATATGACAGAAGCAATGAAAACAAACGCCAGTACCCTCCCACTACCCCGAAAATATTTTCTAATTTTTATGGTCCACATCGTTATTTGTCAATGTAATGTCTGAATGTCATGGTAACTGGATTTCCTCAAAACTTGTCGACCTCGGCTAGTTGCCTTCGTGGCATTCCACGTGGGCGAATTACCGTAGCAAGGAGTCGTCAAAGACTTGTTGTTAATGCGGGATCCATACTTTAAGAAAAAACGCGTCAAGCATAAACGCGTGAAAGTCAGATAAACTTACTTGGGGGATCCACGTAGGTACTTTTCACGTGTTTCTATCGGGTAATATTGTATTCCGTGTAGCAGGAACTAGAAGTGCTCTATGCACATCACTGACACGTTCATTCTTGTGCGGTCGCAGACGTGTGGAGTCTTTTAAAAATGTGCAAATGAAATGTCCTTGGACGGATTGGTAACGTATTAGCAAATCCTCCACTTTCGCCGTAGATGCTGCACCCGCCCCGCCATTCAGGCTGATCGGATTAACGACGTGTTTCAACTTTGCCCTATGGAAGAGCGCTGTGATTGGACAGGTAGTGTAATGCTATGCAAACTGCTGTATAGTACAACTGTAGTCAACATCAAGTGCATGGAAATACGAGGTGGCATGTTCCAGTTATATAATATTCTAACAAAATTTAAGGTCAAGTCTGTACAAAGTAACATAGATGATAGTAAAATATCACTTTCGACAAATTAGGTTGACGTGGAAGGTATATGGCTGGTTTGAATGAATGTCGGCCTTGTGAGGTGTGGCGCCAAATGTGTTCATGTCACACGAACTTGACTGATTCCTATGAACCACATACGATTCAACCGGTGTAGCCGGTGCCTTTTGGTGCTTGGGCGGGTATTACAGGAGAAGATTAATGCCTCGCCTCGCTTTCACTCACTCACTCACTCACTCACTCACTCACACAAGCACATAGATTCATAAAAGCTGTATTATTGCAGTCATTAGGCGGTGATTAGTGGCGGCAACAACAGGTTTTCCTCTTCATCAGAAGGCATCTCGAGGGAGTCCGTGGGCTCTGTCCAACCCATTACCAGTCCAGCACGAGGAGGGAGGCGGGTGCGACTCCCTTGGTACCTGCCCTTAGCCACAGTACACAGGCTTTCATTAGTCTGTTAGCTAAATGATTGGCCCCAGGAAAGCCCCCAAGCTCTACAATGCTGGTGTCAGTTTATATGTGCCATTCCTGTGGCCAAATGTATTCATTAATTCATCTATGTCTGCGGCCGCTCTGCCATGATGCTCTCGTTGTGTTGTTCAATTCGGGTGAACGTTACCACTACGGTGGAAATCACTTTCGTTCATTACCACTACGGTGGTGATCACGCTCGTTCGCTGCCATCCTCAAATTATATTGTTAATAAAAAAAGATTTGTCCGAAATCTTAAAGAGATTAAATGTAAATACACATTAGAGACAATTATTGCCCTTAAAATGACACGACCGTGTGTACAATGAAAGAATGTAGTTGTATGATATCTTTAGAACATGTTAATTAGACCTTGGAATTAAAATTACAAGTCGGTCTCTGTAATTTACATAGAGGTCATGTTTTGCTAATATGGCTCTCGTTGATACAGACATCCAGCAAGAATATGGTTAAGTCTGACCCACTGACATTTTCAGCTACAAATTATGCACAATGTGTGAATTAAATTAATTAGAGAATTCATTAAGAAATATGGCTCGCGGAAACGAGTGTAATATTTGGTTATGTGATGTAATTTTCTTTCATTGTTAAAAGCTAATTTGTTTCATAACAGTTCCTGGTAGTTTTTCTTCACTGTTAACCATGATGTATGCAATTTGTTAGCCGTTAATTAATTATGATTAGATGTAGTGAATACACATCTTGTTTTGACAGATGGCCCATCAGTGCGACCTTTGCACAATTAGTTGGAAATCAATTACTTACCTTTTAAAAACTTTTTCTAAGATCTTGCAGTTTGTGCGGATAATTTCCATTGATAAACTAGGATTTCATATGAAATGTATTAAATGAGTTATTGTGTATGTTCTTAATAGCTTTACCATATTCTTCATCCGATGATTATTGTTTGTCTTTGTTTCACATATTAACATGAACCAACTTTTCCGTTTTCACGCGCTCCTAACCCATGCAAAACGTATGGCAGGAAAAGCTCGTCTCACGTACGGACTCTGACTAACATCTTGTCTCTTTTAATGATATATCACTGTCTGCCATTGCATGGTGACAGTTCCTTGATCCCCGAAGTTCGCCTCGCACAGATAATATTCCTGTTCTCACCTTCAGCCACAAGGTGGAGCTGTAGTTCTGCTTTCCCGTGCCACATTTCAACACCCTCCTTAGCAACTGGAAGGGGTGAACAAGAAGCGGATAGATACTGATAAATATTACACTGTGTTACGGATAGAGGCTGAGGTGCAGAGATATTCTGCTGTTTATTTTTCCTCATGTAAACGCTATTATGAATCCTAGCTCAGTTCAACACAATTATGCCAGAGTTATACAATTACATTAAGAACCATGAAAGAATTCAGGGTGTTTATTCATTGTGTATTTGATCCTGTTTCAGTCCTTGAAGGCGATTGGAGAGACGCTTGAGTTCAGCAGCGTTTTGTTCAGGTAAAGTTGAGCAGTTTAATCAATCCCACACAAGCCTACAATGTTGCATACGACGGTTCGTGGCAAGGCTACCTATAAAGATGAACAAATGAATCATTATTGATATCATTTAGTGTTGGTGTGTTAATTGTGTGTCATTGTTGAGATGATTGGCTGAGAGAGCTTCTGGACATCTATCCTAAATAAATGAAAATAAAATATTAACATGTATAAATCAGGAAAAAAATATTTGAGAGTAATTTGGACTCGTGAGGAACTGTATATAGATAATTCTAGTTATCCTATGGTTTTTATTTTATCAACATGATCCTGCAGGTCCATACAGGGTCAGGTCTGTTACTCTGTAGGTCCATACAGGGTCAGGTCTGTTACTCTGCAGGTCCATACAGGGTCAGGTCTGTTACTCTGTAGGTCCATACAGGGTCAGGTCAGTTACTCTGCAGGTCCATACAGGGTCAGGTCTGCTAGTCAGGTCTGTTACTCTGCAGTTCCATACAGGGTCAGGTCAGTTACTCTGTAGGTCCATACAGGGTCAGGTCAGTTACTCTGCAGGTCCATACAGGGTCAGGTCAGGTCAGTTACTCTGCAGGTCCATACAGGGTCAGGTCTGTTACTCTGCAGGTCCATACAGGGTCAGGTCTGTTACTCTGCAGGTGCATACAGGGTCAGGTCAGTTACTCTGTAGGTGCATACAGGATCATGTCTGTTACTCTGCAGGTCCATACAGGGTCAGGTCAGGTCAGTTACTCTGCAGGTCCATACAGGGTCAGGTCTGTTACTCTGTAGGTCCATACAGGGTCAGGTCAGTTATTCTGCAGGTCCATACAGGGTCAGGTCAGGTCTGTTAGTCTGTAGGTCCATACAGGGTCAGGTCAGTTACTCTGTAGGTGCATACAGGGTCAGGTCAGGTCAGTTACTCTCCAGTTCCATACAGGGTCAGGTCAGTTACTCTGCAGGTCCATACAGGGTCAGGTCAGTTATTCTGTAGGTCCATACAGGGTCATGTTAGTTATTCTGTAGGTCCATACAGGGTCAGGTCAGTTACTCTGCAGGTGCATACAGGGTCAGGTCAGTTATTCTGTAGGTCCATACAGGCTAATGTCAGTTATTCTGCAGGTGCATACAGGGTCATGTCAGTTATTCTGTAGGTCCATACAGGGTCATGTCAGTTACTCTGTAGGTCCATACAGGCTCATGTCAGTTATTCTGTAGGTCCATACAGGGTCATGTCAGTTACTCTGTAGGTCCATACAGCGTCATGTCAGTTACTCTGTAGGTCCATACAGGGTCAGGTCAGTTACTCTGCAGGTCCATACAGGGTCAGGTCTGTTACTCTGTAGGTGCATACAGGGTCTGGTCTGTTACTCTGTAGGTCATGTGAAAGGGACATGCACTGAACTTGGCATTGTACGTGAGTTAATGTCTGACATAAAAATAACTACATAATTTGTCTCAATCCAGCGGCCTGTCTTGGCATGGACGGGAGCCATCTTAAATGTCACCCTGTTATGGGTCCTGGCCAAAGGTGTGCTGTCAGTACAGACCCTGCTGGACCCCGCTGGACCCTGCTGGACCGCTGGATGGCTTTTTACCCCGCAGCCATTTGGAAGCCATCTTGGTTGTTTTGCATGTGCATTGCTGTATGCACCCAAACAAACAAGAACAAAGATAAACGGAAAGTTTGTCTGAGTTTAGTTGAGAGTTTGTGTCTTTGTGCTTTCCTCGTTTGGATGTGATGATTATGTGACGTGTACCGAGGATGGAGCACATGTTACATACATGTGTGTTTACACCTGTTACATACGTGTGCATTTACATCTGTAACATACATGTGGGTTTTGTTGTCTGTAAGCAATGTGAGAGAGTCGGCAGAATCAAAGCTATTGAGTTCACTTGTATAGTTGGTGTAATGGTGTTGATGTCATAGGTCTTGGCAAAGATCACAGAAGGTTTTAAAATATTCACAGAGACACATTACTTTGAAGATGAAGGCAGGCACACATCCAGGTTTGAGGAACTTGACTTCTTTTGTGCCTTTTCTATGAGGCCTATTGGCAACTACACAACTACACAACTTTATTATCTCCCTGTGAAACATGACGGGACGCTGTGTCTAAATTAACTTTTTCTATTTCCCGGTAAATGAAATCAATTCCATCCTTTATGTTAGTTCTCATCTGCCTTTTGTCTTGTTGTGGAATCTTTTCTTTTTCTCCCTTATTCATCTGTTTTGCCCTTTTCTTGATCAGATAGCATTAAACATATAATTAAGTCATAAAGGCGGATACGTGATGAGTGTAGCAGATGGTAATTGCGTCCTACATTTGAATGGAATGATATGCATTGCCACAATTTACTGCCTTCGGCTCATATTTTATTCAGCAACCTTTTATCTCTTTTCCCTCAGAATTATTCTGCAATAAATTTAGACATCTTATCAATAGCCAGGATGATAGTGGCAGAAACATGGGGAAAAAACGGAGCCTCCAACGTTTTACGCTGTTTAAAATAATTTTCCATAATAAAAGAGTTATCAGGTGAGCTGTATGGAGACCAGGGGCTGCTGGGCTAGCATACTGCAGGAGACACACCTCTTGCTTTGTGGACAGACTGTCACTTCTTGTCCCCAGTAAGAAGCTAAAGGGTGAACAAAGATCGTTTTCAATCTCATGCTTGTATGTCCTGCCCTTATATGGAGGTGAAGCACCAGTCCTTCTCTGATGTCTGCTGTTGCCAGCAGGGAAAAAACATTGGGATTCAATGATTGCACTGAACAAGAACATGTTGAATGGGATACTTGATCATTTGGCTGGTGATGGCTGCATCCTGGTCTATGGTGCAGCTAATCAGTGTGTCTGTCTGTTGGCTGGTGTATGGAGACTACAGCAAATGATCTCTAATTCCAGCTACCTTACAGTATAAGCTCTTAGCTCTGTTTGTGATGAAACCCCCTGCTGCTAGGGTGGGGATGGGGAAGGAGGTGGGGGTGGGGGAGGAGGAGTGTGGGTGGGGGAAGGAGCGTGAGGCGTGGGGGAAGGTGGAGGGTGGGGAGGAGGTGAGGGTGGGGGAGGAGCACACTTTCTTAGGACAACTTTCTTATTTGTTGGCTTCCATCAGAGCTGTGAATGGCCCAGTGCCAGGAGACCTGCTTTGGAGCATGCTGTCCTCCCTGGTGAAGTGCTGGACTCCAGTGATATTTCAGGATGGGTAGCAGGGGCCATATAGGTTTAATTCTCATGTTCCCCAAACCTGCCAAATACAGGAGCTGAATGCCAGCTGGAAGGCTTACACAGGAGAGGCAGGGTGAGCACGCTGCCGGGGTGGGGGTGGGGAGGTGGGGGCTGGCGGGGGGTAGAAGGGGAAGCAAACACACGGGTGTGTCTGTAGACTGAAGGGGCTCCACAGCCACTACCTCGGACTTTAACGTGCAGTCACAGGTCCATTACCTTTAAGCACTAGTGCTTATGTGTGTCTGGCTGTGTTCTCTAAACCCTCAGGCAGCCAGCATCGCTGTCCTGGGTGAACAGCCTTCTGTATAGATGTCTCTGCTGCTGGTAATAGACTGGAAAACACAGATAATGTATTTGATCGATCTGCGTGAACAAATTTCATTTGTTGGGATCAATAACCGTTTACAGTTGACAGAATCCTGAGAACTACATTTATTTTAGCTTTTTTATTTTTTATTTTCTTGTTTTGATTGAAGGT
>BROE01000022.1:19497511-19526676 GCA_036571765.1 Plecoglossus altivelis
GGGTGGGGGAGGAGGTGAGGGTGGGGGAGGAGGTGAGGGTGGGGGAGGAGGTGAGGGTGGGGGAGGAGCACACTTTCTTAGGACAACTTTCTTATTTGTTGGCTTCCATCAGAGCTGTGAATGGCCCAGTGCCAGGAGACCTGCTTTGGAGCATGCTGTCCTCCCTGGTGAAGTGCTGGACTCCAGTGATATTTCAGGATGGGTAGCAGGGGCCATATAGGTTTAATTCTCATGTTCCCCAAACCTGCCAAATACAGGAGCTGAATGCCAGCTGGAAGGCTTACACAGGAGAGGCAGGGTGAGCACGCTGCCGGGGTGGGGGTGGGGAGGTGGGGGCTGGCGGGGGGTAGAAGGGGAAGCAAACACACGGGTGTGTCTGTAGACTGAAGGGGCTCCACAGCCACTACCTCGGACTTTAACGTGCAGTCACAGGTCCATTACCTTTAAGCACTAGTGCTTATGTGTGTCTGGCTGTGTTCTCTAAACCCTCAGGCAGCCAGCATCGCTGTCCTGGGTGAACAGCCTTCTGTATAGATGTCTCTGCTGCTGGTAATAGACTGGAAAACACAGATAATGTATTTGATCGATCTGCGTGAACAAATTTCATTTGTTGGGATCAATAACCGTTTACAGTTGACAGAATCCTGAGAACTACATTTATTTTAGCTTTTTTATTTTTTATTTTCTTGTTTTGATTGAAGGTGTCTCACAGAGAAGTAGCTATTGGAGAGCAAGCCTGGTTCCAGTCGCTGGACTGCAGCAGGCAAGGAACCCTCTGTGCTGTTATTGCCAGCAATCTGTATTTAAAACTAATATCAGACTGCATGGCTGGGGGCAAAAGGCACCAAACCAATCTGATAGATGTGTTTCTTTTGGTTTCTTTGTGATGTGAATTAGAATGTGAAAAATAACAATTTTCCCTACATTTTTCACTGGCTATCCATTTTTTTCATTTGAGGGATGTAATGATTAGATTTTTTCCAGGGCAGAGTATGATTTGTATTATGTTATAGAAAACGGCCGAAACAGTATAATAGAAAAGTGAAGTGGAACAGGAGGGAGGAGAGGGATGTGTGTTTCTACGGTTCAATATTTTACAGTCTGCTTCATGTTGATGCTTTTTTACAGGTTGTAGTGATCCAGCACAGAGGCAGGCTAACAGCCAGAGATAGGAAGTCCACACGGCAATGCTTCAGGCAAGTTCCGTTCAGAGGAACCTGTCTGTAGAATAATCTGTCTATAGAGGAACCTTTTTATAGAGGAACCTGTCTGTAGAGGAATGTGGAACAAATAGGGATTTCCCTATTTCCCTTTCCCTATGCTTACACTAATAACTAATCAATAGAACCAGTCATTGAATACTACTTAGTATGTTTCTCATGTGACCTTGCTATTTATAAAAAGTAGATTGTGTTTACGTGTCAGGGTGGTAACATCATTACTGCCTGACTATCACTATCTACGTTTACATTCATTTTCCCCATAAAAGATGGTCCTCCAGCCTTTAGAGCAGAGAGAGACACGATGAGACCAAAGCCTAGTCTTCATGTATTGTCAGAGGTCTGGTTTTCCCTCCCTATCTGCAGATTGATAAATACGTCTTAAACACTCAACTGTACTCAGTGTCTGTTAATGAAGAGATGAACAGAACACATTCTTCATCAGGAACTTGCCTTTTGATGCTACCTCATGCTGCAGCAGCTCTCATGCTGAACCCTCTTATAGTTGGTGGAAATGTAGGATGATTTGAAACCCTGGACACTTCCTTCAGTTAATGACCTCTGACCTCTTCTGATACATGCACAGGTGAACTAGGGCTTAAACTCTCCCGGTAGTCAAATGCTTTGACTTTTATTAGAGCTTGTTTAGAGAGGCTGGTGCGTGTGTGTGTGTGTGTGTGTGTGTGTATGTGAAGGCTGTTCTGGCTGTCACAAGCAGAGACTGGTGTGTGTGTGTGTGTGTGTGTGTATGTGTGTGTGTGTGTGTGTGTGTGAAGGCTGTTCTGGTGATCACAAGCAGAGGCTGGTGTGTGTGTGTGTGTGTGTGTGTGTGAAGGCTGTTCTGGCTGGTCTGAAGGAAGTAGCTTTGAGGCAGCATGTCTTCCTGCTTGGCCCAGGTTAGGAGAGAGCCTGAGATGCATATTGTGCGTGTTCATTTAAATAAGGACAAATGTCAGATTTCCATGGCTGCAGGCAGCCAGTATGTTAGATGATCAAGTGTGCTGGCCCCTGGATGCAGGGTCATCAGTAGTGCTTCCAGGTCACTGTCACTGCATGCTGGTTTGGGGCCATTATTGACCTTCTGACAGCGTGCAGGGGGATGGCCCTTCTCTACGGGCACTAATAATCACTTCACATTCACCGGGTGCTGGACTCACCCAGAAGAATCCAAATGCTGTTGTTTTCCCCTTTGGAATACGTGCTAAATTAGATTTATTATTACGTAATGACTACTACTGGCTGTTTTTGATTTTGTTTTAGAGATACAATGCACATAATGCATTGCATCACAAAGACATATTTGTATACACTGTTCAAGAACAAACTGAAAGTAGGAAGTGGGGAAAAAACCTGTTAATATTAGACTGTATTTAACCACATGAGTGACTTTCATTAAATTATGTTTAATACTGTATTTGTCATATTACAGTCAGTTTACATTCCCTGTTTTAAGCCATACTCACTGTTCTCTGCACTACGTTGTGTACATAGTGGAGTTATAGAACCAGCTTACTGTCTTGGTCACGCGTAGCTTTAGAAGGGTAAGAAATGAGTCATTTCTTGAGCTGTAACAGAACCATGTGTGGTCTGTGATTGGAGAGAAAGGTTGAACGCAGCCCGTATCCCAGAGGCCCCTGGGCTAGCTCCCGGGTAGCGGCTAGCTCCCGGCTAGCAGCTAGCTCACAGCTTCTTTATGACGTGATCGCCACGCAGGCCTGCGTTTCACCCTTAACTGTGCTCAGTCTCCTCACCCTCACTCTGGGCCTGTCTCACCCTCACCCTCACCCTGGACCTGTCTCACCCTCATCCTGGGCCTGTCTTCACCTCACCTTCACCCTGGACCTGTCTCACCCTCACCCTCACCCTCGGCCTGTCTCCACCTCACCTTAACCCTGGGCCTGTCTCCACCTCACCCTCACCCTCACCCTGTGCCTGTCTCCACCTCACCTTCACCCTGGACCTGTCTCACCCTCACCCTCGGCCTGTCTCCACCTCACCCTCACCCTGTGCCTGTCTCCACCTCACCCTCACCCTGGGTCTGTCTCACCCTCCCTCTTCTGCATCTGTCACCAGGGCTGGTTTTTGGCCTATTGCTAGTTGTTGTTACAAACAACTTTCTATTTCCACACATGCTGGAAACCACCAAAAAGGAAGTGTGTTTGATCCATCTCAGTTGGATGATGGAGAACGTGCAAACTCAGAGAAAGGCTCTAAGCATCTGTGTTGGTTTCTTGAAAGTGTTTGCAAAGGATAGAGACATCTGGGAGAGTAGGAAAGAGAGAGGGAGAGAGAGGGAGTGAGGTAGAGAGAGGAGGAGAGAGAGAGAGAGGGGGAGAGGGGGGTAGAAAGAGGGAGTGGGGTAGAGAGAGAGGGAGAGGGGTACAGAGAGAGGGAGAGGGGTGGAGAGAAAGGGAGAGAGGTAGAAAGAGAGGGGTAGAAAGAGAGGGAGTGGGGTAGAGAGAGAGGGAGTGGGGTAGAGAGAGAGGGAGAGGGGTAGAGAGAGAGGGAGAGAGGTAGAGAGAGAGGGGTAGAAAGAGAGGGAGGGGGGTAGAGAGAGGGAGAGGGGTAGACAGAGAGGGAGAGGGGTAGAGAGAGAGGGAGAGAGGTAGAAAGAGAGGGGTAGAAAGAGAGGGAGAGGGGTAGAGAGAGAGGTAGAGAGAGAGGGAGAGGGGTAGAGAGAAAGGGAGAGGAGTAGAGAGAGAGGGAGAGGGGTAGAAAGAGAGAGGGGGGAGGAGTGGATAGAGAGAGAGAGGCTGTGAGAGTGAGAGAGAGAGAGAGAGAGAGAGAGGGAGAGGGATAAAGAGAGGGGTGGAGAGTAAGAGAGAGAGAGAGAGAGAGAGAGAGAGAGAGGGGGGGGGCTCAGTTAAGGGTGCCAAGGGCCTACCCGTTGAGAATAGGGTATTACATTATTAATTAAAATACAAGTCGCCTAGTAGCCCATGGGTATACCATGTAACACACTTGATTGAATCAGGTGGTGGCAGCCCAGGCTTTTTGTATTTTGCGCTTGAAGGGATGAGAGAAATTTGAGCATGGTTGTATTACTCCACATGAGAGAGCGAGAGAGGAGGAGAGAAAGAGAGTGGGAGGGTGAGAGAGGGAGTAAGAGAAAAAGAGAGGGAGGGAGGGAGAGGGAGAAGGAGTGAAAGAGAGAGAGGGAGAAAAATAGAAGGGAGAGAGAAAGAGAGAGAGAGAGAAAGAGAGAGAGAGGGAGAGAGGGAGAGAGAGAGAGAAAGAGAGAGAGAGAGAAAGAGAGAGAGAGGGAGAGAGGGAGAGAGAAAGAGAGAGAGAGAGAAAGAGAGAGAGAAAGAGAGAGAGAGAGAAAGAGAGAGAGAGGGAGAGAGAGAGAGAGGGAGAGAGGGAGAGAGAGAGAGGGTGAAAGATGGAGGAAAGTGTTGTAAACTGTCATGGGAAGTAGTAGCAAAGTTTGGAATTTCCAGACAGGAATCTGATTCGTTCCAGGAATGAACATTCTATATCACTTCATTGATAGTTCCCTGACTGTTGAATAAAGTCGTTGGATTCAAGAGGTTCTGTTCTGTACTCTCCGTTCCAAAAGTTCAGTTAATAAAATATTAATAATAGTATTAATAAAATATCTGTGTCTGTTTGCTTTTATCCGACTGTGGATGTACATGTTATATTGGAGTGTTGGAAAAGAAAGGCTTGCTGGCCATTCTGAGTAGCTGACATTAGACAGGCTGGAGGAACCTATTAAGATGTGTATTTGAATCTCAATCAGAGTGAATATTTGGGTCACTACCCCTGACCGAAGAAAGAGTTTGTAGTCAAAGCTTTTCATAGTTTTTTGCTTGACCATGTGAATGACCCGAATATTTTATTCAAACAGTTAAAAACGAATTGTGGTGAATTTGGCTATACATATCATTCACTAAGTACTGGGTAGTTGCAGGTAGCTCCTCATCTCCTCCTCATTTCCTCCTCCTCTTCCCCCCTTCTCTTCTCTCCTCCTTTCTTCCTCCTCCTTCTCCTCTCCTCCTTCTCATTCTCCTCCTCCCTTGCTCCTGTCCTCCTCCTCCCCTCCTTCTCTCCCCCTCCTCCCCTCCTCCTCCCCTCCTCCTCTCCTCCTCCTCATTAATGCCCGTAGTCTATGTCATAAGAAGAAAGAGAAGGACTCTATTAGTTTCCCTTCATCCTCATTAAGAAGCTGTCTTGCAGACGTGTGAATATGTAATGTTATAATAAGGAGTGTGACAGGAGTACGGTGCCTAATGGTTTTAGTGCTGGGGAGGGACTGGTAATAGAACACAACACTGGACAAAGGTGCTCGTAATGAGTCCAGTGGATGCACCCACTATATATATATATATATATGTGTGTGTGTGTGTATGTGTGAGTGTGTGCGTGTGTGTGTGTCTAAGTGTGTGCGTGCGGAAATGTCTAAGTGTGTGCATGTGTGTGTGTAGGTCTAAATATATGTGTATGTCTAAGTGTATGCGTGTGTGTGTGCCTGTGTGTGTGCGTGTGTGTGCACGTGTGTGTGCGTGCACGTGTGTGTATGTGTGTGTGTGTGTGCGTGTGTGTGCACGTGTGTGTGCGTGCACGTGTGTGTGTGTATGTGTGTGTGCGTGCACGTGTGTGTGTCTCCCCCAGATCTCTCCCTGCCATCTCAGGGGCACCCGTGGGGGTGGAGCACAGAGGAGGAGGGACATTTCTAACAGCCTCTTTCTTTCTCTCCCTGCTCTTCTCTGATTCTTCCTGACCCCAGTCCGCCTCTGTTAGATGCAGTCTAGGTCACAGCAGACGAAAGGCTGAAATATCACAGCCTGCCCAAGGCCTCTTCATTTGCTTTTCTGCTCCAGGTACTCTGGGTGCTCAGAGGACTCTAGCAGGGGCTTGCCTCCACCTCCTCCACCTCCACCTCCTGCTCTGTGGTTTCCAACTCCTCCACCTCTTTGTCTGTCCTCCTCCAACTCCACCTCCTCCACCTCCTCCTCTGTCACCTCCTCCTCTGTCTCCTCCTCTGTCTCCTCCACCTCCTCCCCTGCCACTTCCTCCTCTGTCTCCTCCTCTGTCTCCTCCACCTCCTCCCCTCCACCTCCTCCTCTGTCTCCTCTGACTTGGTTTCCTCCTCATCCTTCCATCTCATCCATCAGGGGTTTGCTTCCGATCCTTTCTTTGTTTCCAGATCTTTCTGCTGTCACATCTCAAGGAGTCATGTGTTAATCCAACCTAGCTGCTAATACAATGGTAAACTGAAATGATATTCAGCTGATAGAATAGTTGCCGGGAGTAACCAGAGCACAGGATGGAGGAGCCAGTCTCTCTGTTAGAAACTGAGATCCAGGACAGAAGACAATAAGAAAGCCTTGACTCCATCTGTGAAGAAAAGATCTGTCAGCAAAGAGATCCAATTGTGTGAGATCATGGCTGGCTGCAGAGAGTGTGAGGTTGTGGCTGGCTGCAGAGAGTGTGAGGTTGTGAAGTGTATCAATAGCCACAGCTGAGTGAGTGGAGTAGTCTGTGTTCTATTGATAACTAGCGCCTGTTTTAAAATCCTGGCAGCAACAATGGTGTGCAGGCTTGCTGTGCTCCATTGCCCAACAATACCAGCTCTCACCGGCAGATTCCACGCAAGCACAACACTAACCACAACAAAGACGGCTGTTCATTAGAATCTGGCACCTTTTGATAGGAATATTTTACTTGTGCTATTTAACTTTGGGGATGTTCATTTGAACTCACCCATTGGATCTACAGAATGTGCTTACAACCGACAAAGGGTGGTTGTTAAAAAGTCAACAACAAATATAGAATGTAAAATACAAAATATGGACCATGTTATTGTACTTTATTGTCACTTCACACACGGTCTGTCTCTTTCTTAGTATCTTTCACTCTCTTCACCCTCTTTTCTCGCCCTGAACTGTCTGTCTGTCTGTGTCTGTCTGTCTGTCTGTCTGTCTGACTATCTGTCTGTCTGTATCTGTCTGTCTGTCTTACTATCTGGCTGGTTGGCTGTCTGACTGTCTGTCTGGATGCAGCAATAACTGTCTGTCTGTCTGTCTGTCTGTCTGTCTGTCTGTCTGTCTGGCTGGCTGGCTGGCTGGCTTGCTGGCTTGCTGTCTGGCTGTCTGTCTGGCTGTCTGACAGTCTAGCTGGCTATCTAGTTGGCTGTCTGTCTGACTGTCTGTCTGGCTGCAGCAGTAGCTCAGAGCCATAATGGAGGGTTAGCAGTGTTGATGGGGCTGTCTGCTGGTCAGAAGCCAGCTCCTGGCTGTAACATCCAGTCAGAGGCAGCAAGGGCAGTCCAGCCCTGTCGCTGAGAGGGGCAGGCATTTACCCAGCATATTCACTCATTCCAGAGGCCTTGCTGTATGGGGGGCTAAATGGCATTGTTACAACGCTTGTCTGAGAAGTGTTGACAGGTCCATATGCTAATTCTAATGAATACATGTGAGTACTGAATCTGTGCACTGCAGCTCTGTGGCAAAATGATATCTACACACATACACTAGCTAATATAATTGCGGCAAACTCAAATGTGCTCATTAGGAAATGTATTGAATTGACACATTATTTCCAGTAGTTAGGCTGACTTATTTTCCCCAAGGACTCAATTATATACTCATTTATGACTCAGGTAAATTGTGTTCCGGTGACTTCCCCAGTTGCAAAATCGTCACTGAATAATTACTGAGAAAGCTGTGCTACATGCACATCTATTGACATCCATTTGAGTGGAAAAAAATCCAAATAAAGAAAGAAAGTCGAGATAAGAGCTCTCTCTTGTATGCCAAACCTACCATTGTTTCTGTCCCTAACCTCAACAACAGCAAGGCCACACGGATGTGTTCGTACCAACAGCTTCTGGTGTATGCATATATCTGCTCATGTTTACATGTATATTTATTCATTTATGAGTTTGTATTCTGTCAGTCATTTATGAGTTTGTATTCTGTCAGGGGTTTCCATAGAGCAGCTTGCTATAGGGTGAGCCCTCAGTCTTACATAGAGCAGCTTGCTATAGGGTGGGCCCTCAGTCTTACACAGAGCAGCTTGCTATAGGGTGAGCCCTCAGTCTTACATAGAGCAGCTTGCTATAGGGTGAGCCCTCAGTCTTACACAGAGCAGCTTGCTATAGGGTGAGCCCTCAGTCTCACATAGAGCAGCTTGCTATAGGGTGAGCCCTCAGTCTTACATAGAGCAGCTTGCTATAGGGTGAGCCCTCAGTCTCACATAGAGCAGCTTGCTATAGGGTGAGCCCTCAGTCTCACATAGAGCAGCTTGCTATAGGGTGAGCCCTCAGTCTTACACAGAGCAGCTTGCTATAGGGTGAGCCCTCAGTCTCACATAGAGCAGCTTGCTATAGGGTGAGCCCTCAGTCTCACATAGAGCAGCTTGCTATAGGGTGGGCCCTCAGTCTCACATAGAGCAGCTTGCTATAGGGTGAGCCCTCAGTCTTACACAGAGCAGCTTGCTACAGGGTGAGCCCTCAGTCTCACATAGAGCAGCTTGCTATAGGGTGGGCCCTCAGTCTTACATAGAGCAGCTTGCTATAGGGTGAGCCCTCAGTCTCACATAGAGCAGCTTGCTATAGGGTGGGCCCTCAGTCTTATACAGAGCAGCTTGCTATAGGGTGAGCCCTCAGTCTTACACAGAGCAGCTTGCTATAGGGTGAGCCCTCAGTCTTACACAGAGCAGCTTGCTATAGGGTGAGCCCTCAGTCTTACACAGAGCAGCTTGCTATAGGGTGAGCCCTCAGTCTTACACAGAGCAGCTTGCTATAGGGTGAGCCCTCAGTCTTACACAGAGCCGCTTGCTATAGGGTGAGCCCTCAGTCTTACATAGAGCCGCTTGCTATAGGGTGAGCCCTCAGTCTTACACAGAGCAGCTTGCTATAGGGTGAGCCCTCAGTCTTACACAGAGCAGCTTGCTATAGGGTGAGCCCTCAGTCTTACACAGAGCAGCTTGCTATAGGGTGAGCCCTCAGTCTTACATAGAGCAGCTTGCTATAGGGTGAGCCCTCAGTTTCACACAGAGCAGCTTGCTATAGGGTGAGCCCTCAGTCTTACACAGAGCAGCTTGCTATAGGGTGAGCCCTCAGTCTTACATAGAGCAGCTTGCTATAGGGTGAGCCCTCAGTCTCACATAGAGCAGCTTGCTATAGGGTGAGCCCTCAGTTTCACACATGGCTGCTTAGCCATGATCCCAGGAGCGAACCAAGGCTTCGTCAGAGGATTCAGTAGATCATTGCTGATGTGTTCCAGCGTGCTCCCAGTTACACCATGCTACTGTGCAGAAGCTGATTCACACCAGAGCTAGCAACGTTTCAAACTATGAATATCCTGATCATGTGACTCTGAACGGTGCCTGCTCATGGCCAATGTGAGGACAGATGTCAGTGTTTTTATGGGATGTGCTGGTGTGTGAACGGAGGAGGCCAGGCCCTTGGAGAGGCCTTGGGGGCATCTGGGACAGAGCCCAGGCCTGGTTAGCCCACTCTGCCCGGGCCCAAACACATTCTCTGCACTGGACTGTAAATACCACTCACAGCTTGTGGCACACCAACTGACCGGCTTCACTAATGATTTGCCTTCATGGAAGAAGTGTTTTGGCCGTCTCTGCATAGGCTGGAGACACAGGGGCTGGAGAGACTGCACCGAGACACAGGGGCTGGAGAGACTGCACCGAGACACAGGGGCTGGAGAGACTGCACCGAGACACAGGCTAGAGACACAGACCGGAGACACAGGCTGGAGACACACAGTCTGGAGACACAGGCTGGAGACACAGCACTGAGACACAGCACTGAGACACAGCACTGAGACACAGGCTGGAGACACAGACTGGAGACACAGCACTGAGACACAGCACTGAGACACAGTCTGGAGACACACAGTCTGGAAACACACAGTCTGGAGACACACAGGCTGGAGACACAGGCTGGAGACACAGCACTGAGACTGGGAAGAATAGATCTGGTTTCTTATGTTGAATATGATGAAAACAACTTTTATTTCAATGAGATTCCACAATGAATAAGTCGTAGATTTAGCACACCTGTTTGTGTGAAACTGCTTGTTAGCTTGTGGTTGTATATGACCAGAGAGCCAGGTTGTTCAGTCATCAGACGTGTGGTACACGCAGAAGGTAGACCTGTGGGGAGTTCACCTGTGTGATCTATCTGAGGTGGTCTCCTGCACCCTCTGTTTACAGAGATATGAATTATCAATGTCACCTTTCAGCCCAGCAGCCTGTCTGCAGCTTGCGGTATCAAACATAATGACATTCAGCATGGCCCTGATCACATTGCTGATAGCATATTTGATACAGTTGTAAACCAGTAAAGAATAGGCCTGCCTAAGAGAATAAACCTTTTTCCAGGTTTAAACAGTGACTTTTTCTGGTGTAAATCACTTGTCACTCGCTTGCGAATGTAACTGTTACAGTCTGACATAGAAGGGTGGGAGAGACAGAGAGAGGGAGAGAGAGAGAGAGAAAGGGAGAAAGAGCAGGGAGAGAGAGTAAAGATTATCTTTTCGGCCATTTCCCTGGCAGCGGTGTGTGACAGAGACTGACAGCTCTTTCATGTGAGTGACAGGTGTCCTTTGAAATGCCTGTGAAGCAGGTTCTGTTCAGACTGTTGAAATGCATATTTGGAGCTTATCATAAAGGCATGGATGGCCCAGATAGGTGCTGTTAACATTGCAAATGGCTCCGGAATTATTCATTGTCAGCGCAGAGGGGAAGAATAGAAGGGGGGGGGGTCTATGGCAGGAGGAGGAGTGTGTGGGGGGAGGGGGATGGAGGGTGGGGGGAGAGAGGGGGGGTGGGAAGTTTGATTATTCTGTTCACACAATGGCAGGGTGCTTAATGATTCCTCTCCACCTTGGCATCGTGGCAGCAGACTTCAGGAGCTAGCGACGGGTGACACAGGTCTGGCCAAGTGATAGAGCAAGATCATACGTCCGGGCCCCATTTTAATTTCTAATACATTAATCTTCTCCTTGCAGGCCCTCCATGAATATTCCAGGCCTCCTTGTTTGTCGGGAAGGCTGTCTCTCTTTCATCTATTCAGGTGGTTTCATTCACTGTGAAAGGCGACTAAATGGGCCCGATCAGTCAATGACAAGCGTGGTACAATGGTGCCCAGTAACACGTCCCTTTCCTCCTTTCAGCCTTCTGATAGACAACCGTGACACTTGATCCCCAGGGATGGCCTGGCCCCGTCATCCCCTTCCTCACCAGGGACCTCCTTACTTTATCACAGCATAAAGGACTGTCACAGGTGACTGTATCAGCAGCAGGGTGGAAGCCCCCCCACCTGCCCCCCCCCACCTGAAGGGTAAAGAAATTTATCTTTTTTTTTCGGCCAATTTTTTCCCCCTGGCCCCCCAGCGGTGGGGCGTTTGGGGGGGTTTTGGGGGAACAGAGGAACTCGGAAAAACCAGCTTCTTTCCAATGGTGGAAGTTGAATCAGGTTGGGGTTTCCCCCCCCTTTGGGGAAAAAATGCCTGTTTGAAGCAGGTTTTTTTCCTGTTGTTTTCAAGACTGTTCGAAATGCCAATCAATTTATTTTGGGGAGCTTATCATAAAGGCATGGATGGCCCAGATAGGTGCTGTTAACATTGCAAATGGCTCCGGAATTATTCATTGTCAGCGCAGAGGGGAAGAATAGAAGGGGGGGGGGTCTATGGCAGGAGGAGGAGTGTGTGGGGGGAGGGCGTATGGGAGGCGTGGGGGGAGAGAGGCGGGGGTGGGAAGCTTTGGATCTATCTGCTTCACCCATGGGCAGGGTGCTTAATGATTCCTCTCCACCTTGGCATCGTGGCAGCAGACTTCAGGAGCTAGCGACGGGTGACACAGGTCTGGCCAAGTGATAGAGCAAGATCATACGTCCGGGCCCCATTTTAATTTCTAATACATTAATCTTCTCCTTGCAGGCCCTCCATGAATATTCCAGGCCTCCTTGTTTGTCGGGAAGGCTGTCTCTCTTTCATCTATTCAGGTGGTTTCATTCACTGTGAAAGGCGACTAAATGGGCCCGATCAGTCAATGACAAGCGTGGTACAATGGTGCCCAGTAACACGTCCCTTTCCTCCTTTCAGCCTTCTGATAGACAACCGTGACACTTGATCCCCAGGGATGGCCTGGCCCCGTCATCCCCTTCCTCACCAGGGACCTCCTTACTTTATCACAGCATAAAGGACTGTCACAGGTGACTGTATCAGCAGCAGGGTGGAAGCCCCCCCACCTGCCCCCCCCCACCTGCCCCCCCCACCTCCCCCCCCACCTGCCCCCCACATGCCCCCCCCCCACCTGCCCCCCCCCACCTGCCCCCCCCACTGCCCCGAGCGAGTCGCCATTGGTGCCCCGCTGCCTCCGTGGCCCCCGCACCTCACGACGCGTCACATGGCGGATTAAGGTGGCTTAGACGCTGTCATACAAGCAGGCTCAGCGCCGTAGACTTTTAGAACAAAAACCTTCAGCCATTGTTCTCTCTCTGGTTAATGAGCGTTGTCTTAAGTTCATTAGACCTTGTCTGGTCCTGTTACTAATGAGGAACGGGGCCCTTCGACAGCAGCATGGCTGTGTAGCGTCTGACCTGACAGTGGTTCCTGCAGGCCTGCAGGTCACCAACATGGTCGACACACTGAGGCATTCTGCTAAATACCAAACAGATAAAACTCTTCATGCTTACAGAACATTACAGCACATGTGGAAGTCTATATTTTTAAACAAACAGTGCATGCATTGCAGAGTAGCACAACTGGACAGATTTAATCATGTTGCGGGGCTTTGTTTTGCTCTGGTAGATATGAAAGTTCGTTTTCCTTTTCTTAACTTTCCCAGAAGCTTGAATGTACATGCTGGGATCTTCCCAGTGGTTTATTATGTATTCCAGTTTCCTCCCTTCTTGTGTGTGTGGGGTATTTCAGGACAATGTTCCTGTGCCTGTTCCAAACGAGTTTATCAGTCACTCTGTTCCTCAGCCAACCTCAAAGGCCCACGACCTTCCCATTACTCTAGCAGGGAACGCCTTTACACTGGAAACCTAAATGTGCAATGTCACATATGAATATTATAAGTGTCACAGTCAGTGATGTAGATAGGCTGCCATTCACAATGATGATATCTGATGTGGTCTCTAATGGAGATCTTGTAGGGAGGGAGAGAGTAGAGAGGCGATATTTTAACAGAGAGGAGACAGCTTTCTCCCAAATGTAACATCTCAGGTGACACCGGCAGGCAGGAAATTGGGATTTATACTTCCTGTTTTCTATTAATATGGAGATGAATACAGGTGTTCCTGCGCCACAAATTGCAATTACAAGTGTTGAGGAGGAAAGATCTCCATCCAGACTCACAGGCTAGTGAGGGGAAATGAGAAAAACATTTGGATTTAAAATGAAACATAATAACACATAATTCTGTCTTCCCAAGCCCCTTCAGCCCTGCTCCGCAGGCGACAAACTCCGCAGAGGCTCACACAGCCTCCATACTACGACTCACAGCCTCCACAGCCACATACTGCTTTGTTCTGCTTCTGGTGAGGAGAAGGAGGAGGAAGGGGAGGAGGGGGAGGAGAGGGGAGCAGGAGAGAGGGGCCTCGCAGGAGGGGTAAGGAGAGGAGGGGGGGAGGGCGAGGGGAGGGGTTGAGGCAGGGGGGGAGGCAGAGTTGCACGCTAGTCAGCCACAGCAAATGCACAACAAATAAGCTGTGAAACATCGTCCTTTTCAAGGATGAACACTTGGGAAGGACTTCAAGTCCTCAGGAAGTCATCCAAAACCTGTCCCAGTGGGGGGTTAGGGTGTTAGGGGGCGAGGGGCTGCTCTGTTAGGGGGCGGGGAGCTGCTGTGTTAGGGGGTGGGTTGGTCGTAGTGGTTATGTGGCGGAGAGTGGCGCGTCAATGAGGACGCTGAGTGAAGAGGCCGGGCCACCAGCAACCGAGTGAAGAAGTCTCATGGTTACAATAAGGTCTCCATTGGTGAAGTGCAGAGACAGGACGGATAGCAGGCAAGTCTGTTGGAAGACAGTTACACAACCAACAGCGACAGACAGGCACAGCCACAGCAGACAGTCGACACAGTGCGTACACACAGTCACAACACAGACACGACGCCCACGACAAACAGGCAGACAGACGTAGCAGGAGTCCTTGTTGGGAAGCAGACAGACAGTAGCAGGAGTGTGTTGGAAGGCAGATAAACAGGCAGACAGACAGACAGACAGACCCCAGTAGCAGGGAGTCTGTTGGGACAGACCAGACAGACCAGACAGACAAGACAGACAGAACAAGACAGACAGACAGACAGTAGCAGGAGTCTGTTGGAAGGCAGACAGACAGTAGCAGGAGTGTGTTGAAAGGCAGACAGACAGGCAGACAGACAGTAGCAGGAGTCTGTTGGAAGACAGATAGATAGATAGATAGACAGACAGGACAGACAGACAGACAGGACAGACACACACACAGTAGCCAGGAGTCTGGTGGAGACAGACAGACAAGACAGACATATCTATTACCAGCATCTATACACACTTACAAGTAGCAGGAGTCTGTTGGAAGACAGACAGACAGACAGACAGACAGACAGACAGACAGATAGATAGATAGATAGATAGACAGACAGACAGACAGAACAGACAGACAGAACAGGCAGACAGACAGGAAGTTGCGTGTTGGAAGACAGACGACAGACAGACAGACAGATAGATAGATAGACAGACAGACACAGACAGGCCCAGACAGACAGACATCACAACAGACACGACATAGCAGGCATCGCCTATAGACAGCTAACAGAACAGACAGACACACGCAAGATAGACAAGCAAGCAACTAACAGACAAGAAGTACGCAGGGAGTCTGTTGAGAGACAAGACAGACAGACAGACAGACAGACAGACAGACAGACAGACAGATAGATAGATAGACAGACAGACAGACAGCAACAGCGATCCAGCTGCTGGGTGAGACTAGCCCTCTCCTAGGAAGGACAGTTTGCGTGGAGTCCCTTCTCCTCCGTTCAGCATCACACTGTGTTCACCCTGATCCAGCCTGCTGTTGCCTGGAGTCCCACAGCTCCACAAGTCATCAGGCAGCAGTCAATAGGTACAAACAGTACACGTAGTTCTCTGAAATCTCTCTGCTTTATGTCAATGCTGGATCTATTGATACAAATAACAAAGAACAAACCTGGATTGTAATTTAGAACCATTTATGTGATTGAAGATCTGACTGAGATGAGCTACCTGTTTTAGGATTGTTGTGTTCAATATTGTTCCACTGTGGGCAGAAATGAATGTGTTCTCTGTTCCCAGACGTCCCAGGTAGCGGTGTATACCTGCAGCACCCCGCTCTCTTACCGTACCCAGGAAGAGAGAGACTTCATGAGGCAAGACATTAATTCAGTGTGTCAACCTGTCCCCCAGGAATATTTATGATGCTAAATACATTTAATTAGGTGCTGGAAGCTCCGATGGAAGAAAATGCACTGTCAGTAAAAAAAAGAAAAAAGATTGAGTTACCTTAGAAGCTCACAGGCTGCTTTACTTACTCAGACTGACAGGGGAACTAAACACACCTCTGAGAGAATGGGAATCATTCCCAGTTGGTAGTTGTGTGGATGTTATGAAGGGTGTGAATGGGGGACAGGAACATGAATCAACATGGTTGCAGCCTGTGTTTGTGGTCGTCTTTAAGGAAGATCAACTGCATCTCCCCCAGCAGAACGGCAGCACTCAGGTCGACTCTAATAGATACACATGTTGTTTCCACACACTATGGCACCTTGTCGCTCGCGTTTCAGCTCCTGATGATGACCTGTCACTTACTGCGGGCCTTTTTTCTGACAAAGTGTTTGTTTCATGACACTTTTGTCTCCAAGGTAGTTAGACTGTGTAGCCAGACGCAGATGTGCTTGCCCATAAACTAAACCTTAGCCTAACAAACACATACAGCTGTGTGATATAGAAATGAGAAGTTGTATGTAATGGGAGAGTTTGAAAGGCGTGAGACCCTCCTGGTTCTGTGGGTTGCTAAGTGAGACATCATGTCTGGCCCAGATAAAAAAAAACGTCTAAATAATGGCTGGTCTCCAGTTGTGACATCTGTTATCCTCCTGGAAGTGGTCGGGGAAATGACCGTCTCTCTATCTGCCTCGCACGCGGATGCAGTCGCTTCTCTGGCTGAATGATGCAAATAACAGATAGGATCTGCGCAGCACTGAATGACATTACACCCAGTATAACGTCATTAAAAGAGTGGGTATTAGCTTGGCTGGGGAGGGTGGGCTGTGGCTGTGGCGGTTTGACTGACACACAGATTAAGTGCTCTGACAGGCAGCACAATAAAGTCATCAGAGAATGTGACATGGCAGGCACAGGAACGGAGGGATGAATTGTCACTCTCTGTCAGAACAGATCCACTCCCTTATCCATGATGTCCCACACACCACCGTGGGAGAACAGGACACCATAGGCTTGTCAGCCACATGTGATATTCAGACAGGATGGAGGGGCAGACAGGACAGGGGACAGACAAGACAGAGGGACAGACAGGACAGGGGGACAGAGGGACAGACAGGACAGGGGGACAGACAGGACAGGGGACAGACAGGACAGGGGGACAGGGGACAGACAGGACAGAGGGACAGACAGGACAGAGGGACAGACAGGACAGAGGGACAGACAGGACAGGGGGACAGACAGGACAGGGGGACAGGGGGACAGACAGGACAGAGGAAGCTCACTCTCAGGCTGGCCTTTACAAGCAGGACAGCTAAACACTGTCCATAATGAGAGCAAAAATAATAACAACGGTCATCATTATTAAATATATATCAAATAAACCCTCTCTGAATTGCCTAAAGTATTATAATAAATATGAAGGTGTAGTAGCCAGTTTAATAATATAAAGAAGTCTATGTCCTGATCGATGTCTTTTCCACCAGCTCATCTCAAGACCGTTACATGACTAGAACGTTTTCCTAAAGAGACTTCATTTATTATCTCCAAAATGTTCAAATTCAAAGAACATTATACATTGCATGACATGTCACATCATATTTTGCCTATTAATTAGATTAATTAACGAAAATACAGAGAACAAAGCAATAATAAAATAGACAGAAACAAAAACATCCATTGTGAATCAGAGATGTAGATGAATCAAAGGGGTTAGTAAACCATTCTTTGAGCTACCTGATAGCTTCCTGGATGCCAGAGTACACTAGCTGGCCAAAAGATGGCAATGTTGCAGTGCTGAATCCAAATGAGCGTTCCAGTGCTTGACCCTTTACTGAAACACAGCCCACACCACATCCCACCTCCGCTGCACGCTTTCTTTTCTCGCTCTCTTCACTCTCCTTCCTTCTCTCTTGCTGTCTCTCGCTCCTCTCTTTTCTCTCCTCTCTCTACTTCAAACTAGCCCAGAAATATGCCATATTTTCCAGGGTCACCACAGCTACATCTTACCAGCAGAATGTTTACCACCACCAAAGGTTCTGCTGAAGTTCCCTTCAAATACAAGCAGAAATGCAGATTGGTAAGTGAGCGGCAATACCACATAACCTGTCCTAAATCAATCCAAGAATCATCCATTGACCAAATATTTATTTCTCACTTTTCTTTTGAATGTGAAGTTATATTTTATCACTTAGTTTTGCCTGTTGCAAGTCACAAGGTGATGTCAGAGTTTGGGAGTAAATGTTATCATTTATATTAAAGATAAAAATATTTATTTAATAAACAGAATGCCCTTTGTCAGTGGCTGGTGACTTGTCTGGAAAATATTTTTCTGTCGATTTTAGTTTTACAGTTAGGTTAAGAAATCTAACTTTTTATTTCACAGAATATTTTCCACCAAACCAAAATTCCAAAACGTTCCATTTGTCCACAGTGCATTGGAGAGACTATTGACGTCCAAACAAAGTTTCAACTCAGAAGTTCCTTCCTTCTCCATCCTGTGTTGCCGGGGTAATTACAGACAGTAGGAAGGCATTGCGATGCGTTTCAGAGCAGCTAAATGGACACTCAGCGGGCCAGCAATTCAACAGCTATTACAGGACTGAAATACCTGGGAATGTGCTTCTCTTAATGGATTACGTTGCCACATCCTATGGTGAAAGGGTTAACAGAACACGGTCCACACAAGATAAATTGCCACTCTAAACTAAATTACATCCTTCTAAGATGCTTGCAGAGGGGATCGAAAGAAAGAGAAAAAGAAAAAAAGATGTCACAAATAAAAAGAGGTTTTCATTAATGAGGAACCTTACACATCCTTCCCAGAGAGCAATACGAAAAGACACAGGGTACAATACAGGCACAGGGTCAGTAGAAGCACAGGGTTTGTGGACGCACAGGGTCAGTGGAAGCACAGGGTCGGTGGTAGCACAGGGTCAGTGGAAGCACAGGGTCAGTAGAAGCACAGGGTCTGTGGAAGCACAGGGTTTGTGGACGCACAGGGTCAGTGGAAGCACAGGGTCAGTAGAAGCACAGGGTCAGTAGAAGCACAGGGTCTGTGGAAGCACAGGGTCTGTGGAAGCACAGGGTCAGTGGAAGCACAGGGTCTGTGGAAGCACAGGGTCAGTAGAAGCACAGGGTCAGTAGAAGCACAGGGTCAGTAGAAGCACAGGGTCTGTTGTTCTGTAGCAGGAACGCAGACATCTCTCCAGGCCACTTTGCTGCATTATTGGTCACATCAGGCTTATTGCCTCTAAACTGTCACCACTCAGAAGCGCAGGGCTCTCCTGGGACTGTCCTCTGGGGCTGAGAGAGTCACCATCACCAGCCCCACTCATACAGCCACCATCACCAGCCCCACTCATACAGCCACCATCACCAGCCCCACTCACACAGCCACCATCACCAGCCCCACTCACACAGCCACCATCACCAGCCCCACTCATACAGCCACCATCACCAGCCCCACTCATACAGCCACCATCACCAGCCCCACTCACAAACTCCACATACACACACCACATGCATGCACCACATGCACACACCACATACACACGCATTATACACACATGTTATTACGAACATGTAATAGACACAGCACATACACACACATTATACACACCACATACACACGTTATACACACAAGTTATACGCACACGTTATACACACAACACATACACACACCACATACGCACAAGTTGTACACACACATTATAGGCACACCTCATACACCACTCACACATGTACTATTTAGGGAGGTAGAGAGAGAGAGGAAGAGAGGGGTTACTAAAATATGGGTTTAGGATTTAGTGCATCTCACAGGTACGTAGTAGAAATGCTAGAAATATAGTTTTATCAGGTTTTTTGGGTCCGCCCAAACTCCATGTGCCATGTTGTGTGATGTGTGTCAGGAGCAGAGCACTGAGCAGCAGATCTGAGGCTCAGGATACCTCTGGGGATGAATTGCTTTGTACAATAGGCAGTGGATGTTTACTGCATAAGGTCAATACATATGAAGAACATGAGAGCTGAACACTGGCCAAGTCACTGCCAGGTAACATCACCAGCCTGCCTCAGGCCCCTCATGTTTATTGGTTATTGTAAGAGAGGGAGGGAGAGGGGGAGGGAGAGGGGGAGGGAGACGGGGAGGTAGAGGGGAGGGAGAGGGACGGAGGGAGAGGGGGAGGGAGAGGGGGAGGGGGAGTGAGAGAGGAAGAGGGGGAGAAAGAGAAAGAGAGGGAGAGAGAGAGAGAGAGGTGCTCCAAAAATCGTAAATGCAGCAAAATTATCTTTCATATAGTTTTACATATTTCTGTTCCTTTATTTGTTCTTTAATTTGTTTCCGTTTCTTTGTACCGGTCTATCGAGAGGAAACAAACATTTAGAATGGCAGTTGTCTTTTCTTTTTTATGCTTTTCTGATGCATGACATTTGTACGACACATTTATTTAACATTTAGTTTTTTTTCTGTCTTTATTTTGAATTAGAATAGTAAGTGCATAGTATATAGACATGTACGTATAAAGTAGCAAAGGTGTGTGATAATATAGTAAAAATGTGAACCAATGGTAAGGACTTGATTTGAAATGTATAGAAATCCAGAGGTTTAGTAGGATGCTCTGGTTTCCTGCTCCTGAACCTAATCCCACTATTCCACCACCTCCTCTCTGCTATGCCAGTCACATTTTCTAATTAGCTTTCCCCAGTGGAGGAAGAAGATGGATTATATTTTAATATCTGGGGCCTAAAATTAGTTTATATTTTAGCAAGTTAGCACTTCTTAGCAGTTGATTTCCTCTTGAAGCTGTAAAACCAGTGAGCTTGCAATTAATCATCCTCTCCGGTCTTATTCTCAAGGTAAACCCTGCAATGTCAGTGGCTGGATCACAATAGGTAAACATCTAACTGACAATGTTAAGAAGTCACCATTCCAGTATTGTATGTCAGGTAACAGAGGCTGTGCCTATTGTTCTCCTCCTCCACAGTTATTAATTACAGTACACTTTTAACAAAGCAACATTGTCTATGACTAAGCATCGACAGGGCATGATTAAAGACAGGCTGCTCTTCCTCTGGCTAGTTCTCTCCCACAGTGAGCTGAGTTCATTCATGAGCTGTTGGTTCACGTGGTCTACAAGTCTCTTTGCTGTTATCCGATTACCAGTGTCCTGGGAGACTTTCTGCACCACATCCATCAAGCCTGAGAGGCAGGGGGAGACACGGGGGAGAAAGGGGGAGAGAAGGGTGAGAGATGATGGGGACAACAGGGCGAGAGAAGGAGTAGATCAGAGGAGAGAAAGAGAGCAGGAAAGAAGGGAGATGGAGGGGAGGAGAAACAGAGCTTTTACTGAGAATGGTGCATCGGTCTGACTTGAAGAAAGATCATAATTATTTCATTCAAACACATATTTTAGTTATTGAGAATGATTGACCAAATAATTCATACATGTTGACTTGAGGATATATTGAAGAGGGCATTTATAAAACGTAGTGTGGCCGCTCCCAGAGCATGCAGCTGGGCTGCATGAGGGCAGGGGAGGAGAGCGATGTTCTGGAAGGTTCTGCAGGATGTTCCATCTTTCCCCTTTCTGCCAGCACACACAGGAGCAAGGATGCTGAGGCGGGATCTTTGGCTTCACTCTTTGGAGAACATTGGGGCTGTGTGGGCTGAGGCTGGGGCTGGGGCTGGGGCTGAGGCTGGGGCTAAGGCTGGGGTTGGGGCTGGGGCTGAGGCTGGGGCTGAGGCTGAGGCTGGGGCTGAGGCAGGGGCTGAGGCTGGTGCTGGGGCTGAGGCTGGGGCTGAGGCTGAGGCTGGGCCTGAGGCTGGGGCTGGTGCTGAGGCTGGGGTTGGAACTAGCTCTAGGACTGTAACCAGGGCTGGTTCCTGATGCTGGGGATATGTCGCTCTCTCTCCCAGGGAGATGAGCAGCGTAGGCCTGCTTCATATGCGGGGCTCGGCCCCTGGGTCTGGGTGGAGGTGTGCTGGGTCCACCCTGTATCCTGGCTTCATTAATCATCCCGCCAAGGCTTACCGCCAAACCCCCTCTCCGCCCTCTCCTAGACAACCCCTCGGATTACACAGAGCCGGCGAAATGTCAGCCCAAATCTGAGTCTTGATGCAGATAATCATTTCAATAATATTTCTCCATTTGTGCCCCCGATGCCCGGGGAATAGAGCTTTTCCACTGTCAGATAGCGTAAGACTACAGTTGGTGGGAATACTTGACTCTGAGCCAGATGGCTCAGCCATGCTTTCAGCATATGTTCAACAAGCAGGTCTGTGCTGAGCACACGTCATAGCTTTATTAATTTGAGCCACCTAGGGATGCACATATATTTACCTGCAGCCCTACCCACACACACACACACACACACGCACACATGCACACATGCACTCACATGCACACACGCACACACACGCACACACACACACACACGCACTCATACACACTCGCACACACACGCACACACACGCACACACGCACACACGCTCACACGCAAACACACACACTCATGCACACCCACACACTCACACATACACACACACACACTCACACACACAGCCCCCCATACACTCACACACACAGCCCTCTAACCCTAACCCTATGGGAGAGGTCTGGTGTGTTGGGCAGGTTGCACAGCTAAAGGGAAGGTGAGATGATGGAAAGCTCAGCAGCTTTCAGAGGCGCATGCTGTGATAGATGGAGTTGTCATTGTGGTAAACCAGTCCCACACTTGTATTATCCTGGACGCACACAGTGGATGTTTTTTAACTAGATATACAGATCTACATATATATAAGATGTGTACATATAAAGAGAGAGAGTGGGAGAGGAAAATACAGCTACTCATTCAGGCATACTGTAGTAAAGATATACATGTATGCTTTATACTGCAGTAGAAAATATATATATGAAACACTAAAAGCAAGCGAATGTGCACAAAATCTTGAATCAACAGGTTAATGTGTTTTGGGACGTACCTAGGACGGCATGTGTTTCTTCAGTTCTGAACTGAACAGATCATGTCACATCAGACCTACATTTAGAAATACGAAAAAAGGGTGGTGTAGCACACAGGGTGGTGTAACACGCAGTGTGGTGTAACATGTAGGGTGTTGTAACATGCAGACTGGTGTAATATGCAGACTGGTGTAACATGCAGGGTGGTGTAACATGCAGGGTGGTGTGACATACAGGGTGGTGTAACATGCAGATTGGTATAAAATGCAGACTGGTGTAACATGCAGGGTGGTGTAACATGCAGACTGGTGTAACACACAGGGTGGTGTAACACACAGGGTGGTGTAACATGCAGACTGGTGCAACATGTAGGGTGGTGTAACATGCAGACTGGTGTGACATACAGGGTGGTGTAAAATGCAGACTGGTATAAAATGCAGACTGGTGTAACATGCAGGGTGGTGTAACATATAAGGTGGTGTAACATGCAGGGTGGTGTAACATGCAGACTGGTGTGACATACAGGGTGGTGTAAAATGCAGACTGGTGTAAAATGCAGACTGGTGTAACATGCAGGGTGGTGTAACATGTAGGGTGGTGTAACATATAAGGTGGTGTAACATGCAGGGTGGTGTAACATGCAGACTGGTGTAACATGCAGGGTGGTGTAACATGTAGGGTGGTGTAACATATAAGGTGGTGTAACACGCAGGGTGGTGTAACATGCAGGGTGGTGTAACATGCAGGGTGGTGTAACACGCAGGGTGGTGTAACATGCAGGGTGGTGTAACATGCAGGGTGGTGTAACACACAGGGTGGTGTAACATGCAGGGTGGTGTTGGCAGGCTGGTGGATTTATCTGCCCTCTTCTAGCTGAACTACCCTCTAACAGCCCTGCTACATGCAATCTGGGGACTTCTTCTACCAGTGACTTATGGGATGAGGAGAAGGGAGGGGGCGAGGGGCCACCGAAAATGTCAATAGAAGTGGTGAGTGTGAGAGGGAAGGCTTGCCTAATTAGTGCCCATTTAGATTTTATGACGGCCTAGAGATGTGCTCCCCTTGACAGAGAGTGCTACAGTTACATATTGTCCTAGCCTGAGGGAACGATAGGTAAATCCAGATTTATCGTACCTATCATACCAGCATATTTCATTTGCCATTATGAGATGCCATCTCCCAATGATGCCCGATTATTTATTACAGATTAAATTGTAGGACTTGGCTGTGCGAGGAGGATTCCAGTGTACAGCTTCTTCTATTAACTTCTTCATTATCTGGCAGAGAGAGATCTAACCGACCCCTTCTCTCTCTCTGCTCTGGTGGGAAAAACAGAGAGGTTGTGTTTCAGCAGTTATAATCATGTCTCAATCAATCAGAAGAGGATGTTTCCTAACTAGACTTTTTATTGTGTCAATAGAGTGATAAAGCAGATACTGAACGTATTTCCACATGTTTTTATGAACAACTGCTTTTGTGTCAGTGGTGACTTGTGTTTTTCCACCTGCATCTCTGGTCACTGGCTGACTGCTTTACAGAACCTTCCATGTCTGTGCTGACACACGTTGTGGCTATGGTTTGTTACAAAGAATAACATATGCCATTGCACAGTACACATGACAAATAATAGCAACATTATTAAATGTTGTTAATAATGGGTCATTTACGTGAATGGATTACTTCAAATGTATGTAGTATTGTGCAGTGTACAGTCCTATACTCTCTCATGTTAACTGCTTCAGGAGTCTCCCATGGTGTTTATGTCTGTAGTGTATTATCTCATGTTTATTTACTATATCCTTTAAAACCCTGCTTGTTGGTATTTATCCTATTTACACATCAATATTACTTCCACATGAAGGCCTTAAGGCATTGAAGCAGTCATGGAGGGTGGTATTAAAATGGGCTCCTTACAGTGATGTATGGGAACCACCAGGCTCTGCTCTCCCATTCCCCAGTATTAAAGTGTTCACCACTTCTGTTGCATTCATACTGTCCTCGGTCCATGTTACTGTGCAGTCCCATCTAGTGCTGCTGTCTCTGTGTGACGCTATGCTGCTGTCTCTGTGTGACGCTGTGCTGCTGTCTCTGTGTGACGCTGTCTCTGTGTGACGCTGTGCTGCTGTCTCTGTGAGAAGCTGTGCTGCTGTCTCTGTGTGACGCTGTCTCTGTGTGAAGCTGTGCTGCTGTCTCTGTGTGAAGCTGTGCTGCTGTCTCTGTGAGAAGCTGTACTGCTGTCTCTGTGTGACGCTGTCTCTGTGTGACACTGTGCTGCTGTCTCTGTGTTAAGCTGTGCTGCTGTCTCTGTGTGACGCTGTGCTGCTGTCTCTGTGTTAAGCTGTGCTGCTATCTCTGTGTGAACCTGTGCTGCTGTCTCTGTGTTAAGCTGTGCTGCTGTCTCTGTGTGAACTTGTGCTGCTGTCTCTGTGAGGGTGGCGGGGGGTCTGGAGGAGGTGGGGTCAAGATTGACTGGACACGCGGTTAGCGAGTCTGGCACAGCCCATGCCACTTCCTGTTTGACGTGGAAACTGTGTGACCTTCTGGGTGAGACTGCATCCTCTCCTGTTTAGACCCCACCATGAAGCCATGGATCAGCGCTCCGAATATGTCTACATCCTCTCAGACAATTTCCCACAGGGGAGGAGTGTGGGCGGGCGGACACACACCGCTTCCCCTGGTCGACAAGACCCATCCCTCACACACACGTCTTAATACACACATTCACTCACACACACACGTCTTAATACACACATTCACTCACACACACACGTCTTAATACACACATTCTCACAGACACAGACATGTCTCCATGCGAGAGAAGTACTGGGACACAGACTGATATAATCCCCTGGTCCACTGATGCACCCAGCATGTCCACCCACCCACTCCACCCAGCATGTCCACCCACCCACTCCACCCACTGTCCCACCCCCCCACTCCACCCACTGTCCCACCCCAGCGATGAGAGCTGGAGGCCAGGCTGGGGCTGATGGTCACCCACACAGAGGATTTACCCCCTGTAGTTTGTTATAAAGATGCTTTGAAGCCAGTCACAAGATACAACTCTTCAATTGGCAAAAGGGTTAGTGTGGCTGCACTTTGACTGTGATGAGATCATACATACATCATAACAGTCCTAGTCTAACTTAAAATTTGATGTAACGGTCCTTGACTTCATATGAAGGACATGTTAAGACTCATGTTGTATCACAAGTATAGAGGATTTGGGAAAAGTCCTCATGTCCCATTGGAGTCCCAGTTGAAAATCTCTCTGTTGAAATGTGTGCCGAACACAGACCTGCTAGCAGGGCAGTGGAACATAAAGTACTCAGGTGAATTATCAGAGAAGTCATTAATTACCTTTAATGGTTTGATCGTGACAAGCACGTTTGCTATAAAAGCTATTTATGACGCTCATTAAGGTCAAGCTTTTCTTAATGTTGGGATTCACACACACATCAGTCATTTCAAAATAAACACAAACTATTCTGCGGACCCCTAATTAGAAAATAAGGGATCTCTACAGTGTCTCCAGTTCTGCATTAACAATCACATTCTAATCAAAGCCCAGGCAGAGCTCCCACTTCAGACAGCCACACTCCTGAATGACGCCTCTTCACTTCATGCCCAATTGATCTAATTACAGAGAGAAAATTCTCTCTCTTATTCCATGTGTGTGTGTGTGGTGCTTGAGGGGGGGGACACACTGGTACTATTGTGATTTTCAATTAATGAAGCCCCCACTCCTAGGCAGGCACCCAACCTCTCCCCCCCTTTCTCCAGCCTCCCCCCCCCTGCCGTTTCCACCATCCTAAGCCCCGCCTCCTCCCCATCTACTCCCTAGCTTCTCCACCCATCTCCTCCTCCCTAGCCTCTCCCCCTGTCTCCTCCCTCACCTCTCCCCTCCTGTCTCCTTCCTCCCTAGGCCTCTCCCCTGTCCTCCCCCCTAGCCTCCCCCATCTCCTCCTCCCTAGCCTCTCCTCCCCATCTACTCTCCTAGCCTCTCTCCCCCCTGCCTCCTCCTTCCCAGCCTCTTCTCCCCCTCTCCTCCCTCCTCCACCCCACCCCCACCCCCTTCACTTTCCTCTATTCTCTCCTATTTTCTCCTCTCTCCCCCCTCTCGCCTCATCTTCAGCCTCTCTCTCCCCCTCTCACCTCATCTCCAGCCCTCTCCCCCTCTCACCTGCATCTTCCCCCTCTTCCCCCTCTCACCTCATATCCAGCCTCTCTCCCCCTCTCACCTCATCTCCAGCCTCTTTGTTTCTGTTCCTCCATGTAAACGATCGCAGCCTCGCTCCAACGCCTCCCTCTCCCGCACCTCACCCGCCCCATTCTGTGGACGTATGCTCGCCTTGCAATCAGCGACCCCTGTTACTCAATTACGGGGTGTGAATTTGGGCTCCTCCGTGACCTTCTCCAAGTGATCCTACCACTGACCCTTCAACACAAGTTCAGCATCTCCTCCTCTGGTTTGGGTGTTGCGTAACATTTTTCATTTTGGGGATCTTTATGAAGAGTGAAATGAAAGGGAGAGTGTTGGCCTCTTTGGCGCCGCTGTGTTTCCCCCACTTCAGAGGCTCTCTCAGCCTGCCTCCCTGTTGCTTGAATTCCGTGTAGGGCGCGTCCAGGGTCAGCGGTTGATGGGCGAGGGTGCAAGAAGCAATGACTCTCTTGTAAGGTAATCACATCCGCTTTTGTGTTCCCTGCACCCAACAACTGGAGGCAACAGCCAGAGGAACCTGGGAGGCTGAGTTAGGCTTTGTGTTTGCAAGCGCTTACCTTTCATACCCACAGCAATGACGCACCTAATAACCACAGCACCCCTACACAACCACAGCAAAAGCATGGCCGAACCGCTACATAAACGGCAACAGCACCGACTCTCCCCCTCTCACCTCATCTCCAGCCCTCTCCCCCTCTCACCTCATATCCAGCCTCTCTCCCCCTCTCACCTCATCTCCAGCCTCTTTGTTTCTGTTCCTCCATGTAAACGATCGCAGCCTCGCTCCAACGCCTCCCTCTCCCGCACCTCACCCGCCCCATTCTGTGGACGTATGCTCGCCTTGCAATCAGCGACCCCTGTTACTCAATTACGGGGTGTGAATTTGGGCTCCTCCGTGACCTTCTCCAAGTGATCCTACCACTGACCCTTCAACACAAGTTCAGCATCTCCTCCTCTGGTTTGGGTGTTGCGTAACATTTTTCATTTGTGGGGATCTTTATGAAGAGTGAAATGAAAGGGAGAGTGTTGGCCTCTTTGGGCCGCTGTGTTTCCCCTCACTTCAGAGGCTCTCTCAGCCTGCCTCCTGTTTGCTTTGATTCCGTGTAGGGCGCGTCCAGGGTCAGGGTTGATGGCGAGGTGAAGAAGCATGACTCTCTTGTAGGTAATCACATCCAGCTTTGTGTTCCCTGCACCCCAACACTGGAGGCACAGCCAGAGGACTGGGGGCTGAGTTAAGGCTTGTGTTTGCAGCGCACCTTTACACCACAGCACAGCACCTATACAGCACAGCACCCCTACACCACAGCACAGCACCCCTACAAAACAGCACAGCACCCCTACACCACAGCACAGCACCTATACAGCACAGCACCCCTACACCACAGCACAGCACCAATACAGCACAGCACCCCTACACCACAGCACCCCTACAGCATAGCACCACTACAGCACCTCTACAGCACAGCACCCCTACAGCACAGCACCTCTACAGCACAGCACCCCTACAGCACAGCACCTCTACAGCACAGCACCTCTACAGCACAGCACCACTACAGCACCTCTACAGCACAGCACCCCTACAGCACAGCACCTCTACAGCACAGCACCCCTACAGCACAGCACCCCTACAGCACAGCACCTCTACAGCACAGCACCTCTACAGCACAGTACCCCTACAGCACAGTGCAGCACCCCCCTCGGGCACAGCAGCTCGCTACTATTGATCACCAACCTCACGATTCACAAACTCATGATTCCGAAATTCATAATAACAACCTCACGATTAAAAAATTCATAATACACAACCTCATGATATACAGCCTAATTATATATAACCTCATAATGACACACAAGAGCAGGCTTCTTGTTGCTTGTGTTATGAAATTCTTCATGTCTCTTTCATACTCTTATTATTGAGGTTTGAGGATGACACATTAGTCAGAGCAGGAAGAGGTAAAGGGTGGAAGGAAAATGACTGCTATTTACTGACGGATGTGTCTGGAAGACTACCTCAGGTTGTAGGTGTGTTTACTGACTGCTGTGTCTGAGAGACTACTTCAGGTGTGTGTGTGACCCATAGCTTCAGTTTAAAGAGTGATTGAACACAGAACAAAGAAATAAAAGTGGTAATTATGTCATCAAATGATCCATCAGTCTCCATCCTGGCCTTTCTCTCTCTCTCTGCTTCCCTCTCCTTCCAGCTCCCTCTCTCTGCTTCCCTCTCATTCCCTCTCCCTGTCTCCCTCCCTCTCTCTCTCTCCCTCTCTCTCCCTCTCCCCCTCTCCCTCCCTCTCTCTCTCTCTCTCCCTCCCTCCCACTCCCTCTCCCT
>BROE01000022.1:19534158-19551576 GCA_036571765.1 Plecoglossus altivelis
GAGCTGGGCTGTTCTGAGGGAGGAGGGAAAGGGTTTCTAATTGGTGTTGCACTGCCCGTTTCCTTGCAGACGGCAGATCGTCTGTCTGTGAGTGTTGACAGTAGAAGCTTCCTCATGCTCTGTCCTGATTACATCCTTTCTGCTCCAACGCTCTTTAATACAGTCCTGTATACTGGCCATGTCTGTAAATACTGTCATTTGTAGTATTAGGAAACTGAAGTAATTATTTTGGACGATTTGTGTTGGACTCGTCAGCGGTGTGAGCAGTTTTTAGTAAGTTTTAGTGAGTTCAGCTGCAAGATGACTTGATAGCCAGCTGTGGCGTACTGTCCAAGGATGTGAGCGGTAACACTGAGAGGGTTGGATGCTGTGCAGGAGACCTGCACTCAGTCCCTGTGAGGCTCCGAGCAGATGGAGATAAACTGCTTTTAACCAACCCTTCTCACACCAGACCAGAACACCTGACATCCTGATTTAACTGTGGTAGCAGAGTTTGTGTAATACATTATTACCTTAATAGAACCCTACCCTGTGGGGAAAAAAGGATTTGATATCAGATTGCCTCAATCACTCTCAGTAGTCCTTGAAGCAGAAGCCACAGGAACATTAGCACATTCTGATTGACACGAAATCCATGTGGCTGGTTCATTGCTGATGAAATATTTTGGTTAATTATGTAGTTGAGGCACTAGAGGAGTGATTCTAAGCTGCTCTGATTGGTCCTCTTAATTGTACTTTATAAGTCTGGTGCTTGTTGGGGCGGAGTGGTGCAGAGCTGGGGTGAAGAGGGTGGAGATTTCTCCCCGGTCATATTACCCTGGATTGACTTAATGAGAAGGTGTAGGTAAGAGAATTCATCACAATATCAATCTGTCATCATCCCCTTCTCCTCTACAGTCACTGCTGCTACGTCTTGGAAATAGGAAGTCCCTTGGTTTTGCATGTGAAAACAGTCAAAGTTCATTAGACTTATATGGAAAATGTGTTTTTTTGTCTTTTTCAATTTATGTCAACAGAATGGAGTTTTTATTTAACTAGGACTGTAAGGTTCTAATTCCAGCTATGAATAAAATGCTAAATTGCTCTGCATATTTAATTTATAATAATTCAATGGATTTTTGAAATGCAAGTTATCCTATTTTATTTATTTTTTTCATCCCTGTGCACTAAGAACATGGTAGCATTGCCTCGGAGAAGCTGGTTTCCTATTCTCCAACACACCTTCCTGTCTGGAGATCCTCACAGTTGTTCAATGAGATCTCAAATCCACCTGTGTATTGTGTATAGTCTGTGTGTCTGTGTGTATGTGTGTATGTGTGTCTCATATCCACCTGTTCATTGTGTATTGTCTGTGTGTCTGTGTGTATGTGTGTCTGTGTGTCTGTGTCTATGTGTATGTGTGTCTGTGTGTATGTGTGTCTGTGTGTCTGTGGGTATGTGTGTGTGTCTGTGTGTGTGTATGTGTGTGTCTGTGTGTATGTGTCTCTGTGTATCTGTGTGTGTCTGTGTATCTGTGTGTCTGTGTATGTGTGTATGTGTGTCTGTGTATCTGTGTGTCTGTGTGTGTGTATGTGTGTGTCTGTGTGTGTGTAAGAAGGTGTTGAAATGTTTCAGATTCCTCCCTACCCACACAGACACTGGCGATCGATCGTTTAACGTGGATGCCTCTGCTGGCCTCATCACTGTACTCCAGCTCTGCAACACATCCTCATTATGCTACAGTCCAGCTGCCACTAAAGGTCACTCTCCCTGAACATTAGCACACACAATCAAAACCACAAACTTCATATATCCGAGAGCTGGTGAGGCTGCTAACTCCCAGTATCAGAGATGTTCCCACTATCAGAGATGTTCCCAGTATCAGAGATGTTCCCACTATCAGAGATGTTCCCAGTATCAGAGATGTTCCCAGTATCAGAGATGTTCCCACTATCAGAAATGTTCCCACTATCAGAGATGTTCCCAGTATCAGAGATGTTCCCAGTATCAGAGATGCTCCCAGTATCAGAGAGATGTTCCCAGTATCAGAAATGTTCCCACTATCAGAGATGTTCCCAGTATCAGAGATGTTCCCAGTATCAGAGAGATGTTCCCAGTACCAGAGATGTTCCCAGTATCAGAGATGTTCCCAGTATCAGAGATGTTCCCACTATCAGAGATGTTCCCACTATCAGAGATGTTCCCAGTATCAGAGATGTTCCCAGTATCAGAGATGTTCCCAGTATCAGAGATGTTCCCACTATCAGAGATGTTCCCAGCATCAGAGAGATGTTCCCAGTATCAGAGATGTTCCCAGTATCAGAGATGTTCACAGTATCAGAGATGTTCCCAGTATCAGAGATGTTCCTTGTTTATTCCTCACAGTGGAGAAAGACACCAATTAAAACGAACACTGCACTTTGTGATACTAACTTTGACTTTTCTATGGAAATGCAAATAACCAGTTAATACATGTCTAAAAACATTCTGGCAACATAGTATGCATCTTTAAGAGATGTTGATGGTGTCTTGGTTTACAATGCTTTGAGACCTTATCATTAGTTATTTGCTCTACTGTGCTTTTGAATGATTTTTGAAAAAACTAAACGTAATACTTTTGATGACAATAGATGAGATGAGTGCAGTGTCAAATCTGTCTTTTCTCCTTTAGCAGGAACAAGCTGTCATGAAAGGAAGTGTCAAACAGAGAGAGGGGAGAGAGGGGGAGAGGAGAGAGCGAGAGAGCGAGAGAGAGAGAGAGAGGAGGACAGTGCAGAGAGACAAGAGAAAGGAGGGAGAGAGTGGAGGAGGACAGAAACTCACCCCTTCTTCAGCATATTACCATAATGAGGAAAACACACTTAGTGGTTCACGACCTGATGTCATCTGATTATACCCATGATTAATGATATCTCTTTCCCAAAACACAGAGCTACTGTAACACTCAGGGGTAACTCAGGGGGTTCATCATCGTGTCATCTTGTATCTGTGTTGTTTTAGAAAAGCCTTGTCTGTTGATGCAGCTTTGATTGGCTCAAATATATCTCTCTCTCTCCCTCCTTCTTTTCTTTGTCTTGATTCTGGTTGTGAGGACTCTTCAGAGAACGTAGTGTGCAGAGAGTGATGGTAACAGAGTGTAGTGTGCAGAGTGTGATGGTAACAGAGAGTGTAGTGTGCAGAGAGTGATGGTAACAGAGTGTAGTGTGCAGAGTAATGGTAGCAGAGTGTAGTGTGCAGAGAGTGATGGTAACAGAGTGTAGTGTGCAGAGTAATGGTAACAGAGAGTGTAGTGTGCAGAGTGTGTTGGTAACAGAGAGTGTAGTGTGCAGAGAGTGATGTTAATGAGACCTTACCTGACTCACTATGCTGCAGGTGTGTTTATGAGTGTGTGTTGGAGATGATACAGCTGTAAATGAATGGAAAAGCTTGGTCAAGAACTGTTAAAGCTTAATATAGTTTCCACCCTGAGATGGGTGCAGCTGTGTTTCCTGTCTTCTTCTGAAGTTTAAAGTTTAATACAATCAGCTGTTCTCCTGGGATGACACACAGAGGAAGTTTACAAACCAGCTAATTGATCAACAACCTACTGTAGGAAAAAAACTACCAAAGTGTGAGGGAGCAGAGGCAGTGATATGGGTCAGAACAGAGGCAGTGATCTGGGTCAGAACAGAGGCAGTGATCTGGGTCAGAACAGAGGCAGTGTTCTGGGTTAGAACAGAGGCAGTGTTCTGGGTTAGAACAGAGGCAGTGTTCTGGGTTAGAGTAGAGCTGGGTTAGAGTAGAGCTGGTTTAGAGTAGAGCTGGTTTCATCATAGCATGAGCATGCTCCTAGAGGGAGCAATGAGCAGAGATGTTAATAGCTCACACCCTCTCTGTTCCTCATCCAGACGGCTAACCTCCCCCAAACAATGTGCAGCCGATGACTCAGTCAAAAATATTTTCCTCTGGTCTACCCCAGCCAGACGTCACCTAAACAAAGCCAGCAGTGTTGGGTGGATAGGAGGCTACAATGTCAGGTCTGTCTGGTATAATTGCAAGTGGGATGCACGTTATAATTCGACCAGTAGAATCCTGTCTCTGTCGCACTTGTTCAGCCCAGAGGTGTAGATTTACATCATAAGAATACAAAGAGCGTTTCTAGGGTGACGAGGCCCCACATTCTCCACCGGCCCACGCCTGATTGTTCTGTTGTTTTTACTCACCTCTTTACAACAGCAAGGGTTGGGAAGGAGGAGGAGGATGGTGGGGGGGCAGGGGGGTGGGTCTGGCTGGGGGGGGGGGCTGGGAGGCAGGGTGGGGGGGGACACAAGGCCTGGCGACCTTAAGTTGACCTGGCAGAAGCAGCTGTGTGCTGTGTGTTCAGTCTCCATAGGCTGTTAACAGGACTGAGTGCATTGGTGTTGACTGCCCACTTGAGACAGTGATGTGTTTAAAGTACACTCTGCTCCTATCAACACTGCCCTGTCTCATTTATGTTTGATCTGGTTGCCTTGTGAGCTTGCCATTGCAAAAATGCTGAGCAGTAGATGATGTTGCATGTTCTTATTTAGGGTAATTCAGATGGTAATCTGCAGCCATATCTTTTTCTGTGATCAAGGTTACTGAACTACAGCTCTGTTTTACAATGACTGTAAGGGGCTGATCTACAGCGTGCAAGTCCCAGTTATTTTGCTGTTTTAGTGATAATGTGTGTGTTCATGTGTGTGCATGCCTGTGTGTGTATGGGAGTGTGTAGTATTGTGTAATTATAAGAGGTGTTTGTTCCCCCAGGGAGCTACAAGGTTTCACTAGGAAACCTCTGGAGTGCTACATGGATATTCTTCCCAAATCTGTCTTGCATCTGTGTATCGGGCTGTCAAAAAATTAAATGAAAAGTCATTCTAATAGGTGACCCTTGGCCTAGTTCATATTTTCTGTCAATTATGAAAGTATGAAGCCATGCATAGTTATGAGGCGTGGATGGACCTATTAAAATTCACAAATAATTTGTGTTTATGCGAAGTTGCCACAGACCACTTAATTCAACAACTGGTAGCCATGCATAGCTAATGTCCTCCACAGGGAGAAAAAAATCAAGAATCCTTTTTGACCAAGGTGTATTTGACTGATTAAAAACAAGATTTTCGAAAAGTCTTTCAAATAATTATGATGGACCAAAGATGAATGTTGTATGTTGTATATGTTCTGTTTCCTCATGGATCTTAATCTGTTGTTGGTTTATAGCCAGTAGCTGTGAAGGTTCTCAGATGCACTGACATCTCCATGGGCTAATTGTTTTCTGCTAATGATACCTTATTCCCCACTAAACGCTTAGCAGCCTCTTGGGTACCCGTGTAACTCAGGTGTGTGTAATTACATCTCTTAAGGTCAACCTCTCACCACGACGAATTAGTGAAATTGCATAGTAGACCACTTCAGGGCTTGCATCCAAACTTAATTATTTTAGTTAATAGATCTGTATTGCGAATGAAGGAAACTGGCATGGAATGCGTGTTGATCGACACCATCCTCAGGAAATGACCAATTCAAACAATATTTATAATGATCAAAGCCTCTTATGTGGCTTGTTGTATAATTGGAGACTATTGAAACTAGCTGTCCTCTGAGTTGTCCTGGCCGTCCCTCCTATATGCCTGTGTAAGTACACAGTAATACTACTCCACTTGATTTGTTTTCTCCCAGCATAGGGAGCCGGCTATGAGATATTGATCAGAGCATATCCCAGTCAATCAGACTAAATGATTGCCCATAAGCCTCTTCCTTCCCTGCTGGCTGGAAGGCATGAGGATATCCGACGTAAACCAAATTATGGGGGGCCAAGATATGAGCCGGCTCACTTCTGATAGAGCCCTGCTGTTCGCAGGAACTGAGCAATGCAAATGTACAATAAACAGGGACCTAAGCTTTTGGAGGTCTTTCAATCACACTGGGGCAATAGTTCAACCCCCACCGTGCATAATCCCAGCCTTCACACCCCCGGGACTGTCTGCTCCTGTATGCTCAATGGAACAAAGATATTAGATAGCCATATGTAGATTCACAAGGTAAACAGGCACTCGTGATAACACAATATGCCTCCTTTCACAAAGGAATACATTTGGGCAAAATACTACTTTCTTCCAAAGGAAAGCTCAAATTGAAGGCTTAGCTTTTTGCCATCAGAATTGGATGCAGCTGTTTTCTTTGTTTAATGCTTGATATATCTTTTGCCTGGAAGAAATTGGTATCTCCTTTCCCTGTGTGAGAGAATCTCCTAGAGTGTTTGTATTAGACATGCGGCTGTGCCAGAGAGCTGTAGATAGACACCTGCTGAAGAGGTTCAAGTGTGTTTAGATGATGGAGAATAGCTGAAATGCACTCTCAACATAAGGAAAAGAAATCTTATTCAGAGAGAACCAGACCAATTTACACTTAAACCAACACTCAGGTGTATCGGTCATAATGCATCAAGATCAGTGAAAGAGAATTTCAATCAAAAAAATTAAGTGTGATTATTGATTAATTAGCACACATTTCACATTGATCAATATAAAATTACAAGCCTAAGTTCTATACGTGTACCCTCCCTGTATACTGTACCCACACACACACAGACACACACATGAATAGAGTGGCTGTCGATAGGGGGAGGGGAGGATTAGAGCACTGAAGGAGAGGGGGATTGCCTGTGTGCTCTGGGTCTCCAACCCCCACCTCACCCCACCTCAGCCCCACCCTCCAGCCCCCTCCAGCCCCCTCCAGCCCCCTCCAGCCCCCTCCAGCCCCACCCTCCAGCCCCCTCCAGCAGCCCAGCAGGGGCCACTCCAGCCTGGGGAGAGGATCCTTCCGGCCAGCGGGTGATCCAGGAGGGGGCGGTGAGCTGTGAGGTAGCGGGCCTTGCACAGGCCACTTTAGGCTTGCCTCACATGAGGCGTGTGAAAGGAGCTGTGTGGAGGATGTGCCGCTGATCATGCGTCCCAACCTGTCCATTATGCCCGGCGGCGTCAAGTGACAGGAGGAAAACGTCTTTAAAATCAAATTGATGAGCTGCTTTTTGTTTGCGACAAATGTAGCAGAAGTAGCCCCACAGGAGATCTGAGCTAGTGCGTCGCTGCTGTGGAATAGCTCCAGTCAGAGGGTGATAATAGTCCGTGTTCTTGTCTCGTAAGGCACAAGGATAGCGGGCTCATTTGCATCTCTGCAAAAAAAAAACACAAAAAAAAACAAAGAAATAATTGTTGATGTAAATCATGAAAAGTGTTTTGTTCTGCTCTTAAAAATGAAAAGAAAAAATCAGGGTGTCAGAAGATCTGTACTTATTTTGATTAATCAGAAAATGTATTTCCAAGCGTTTCTAAACACGCTGCAGATGACCAGTGTGCTGCTGCATTTCCTGTGTTGTGCTGCATTTCCTGTGTTGTGCTGCATTTCCTGTGTTGTGATGCATTTCCTGTGTTGTGCTGCATTTCCTGTGTTGTGATGCATTTCCTGTGTTGTGCTGCTGCATTTCCTGTGTTGTGCTGCATTTCCTGTGTTGTGATGCATTTCCTGTGCTATGCTGCATTCCCTTTGTGTTCTGCAGGCCCACACTCCTCTCAGCCACATGTGTCTGCTTGGAAATGTAGCTAAACACTCACGACTCAGGGATTATAATGACGAGATAATGAGATTCTATTAGCCGTTGAGTTTTTGCACGCCTAATAATTAGATTAATTGAATGACGCTAATTTAGAGAAAATGAGGGATCCAGTAGTGTTGATGAAACCTGTGTTTCCAGATGTTGCTCTCTAAACAGCTAAGTGAACTACCTCATCAAAGCTCCCATCTGGATCCTCCCAGACAGGATGAGGAGACGGTGCCATTAAACGTTTTAAATCAGCCAAGTGACGACTGGCAACATTTCACTAAGTTGACGTCTCCATTCTGACTCACTATAGATAACTCATACAGAGGGAAGCTATGCTGTGCATCTTGATTATTAGCCTCAACGCTAATTCCTGCTTTTCAGATGAAAGTAAATAAGGTCATAATGGTTGTTCCTCCTTTTTGCATATTTCGCAGGTGTAGGTCTGCAGGGAGACTGTAGAAACGTCCTGCCTTCAGTCAAATCATTCTGTTCCAACCAACATCGCACACTGACTAATTTATCCCCAAATTTGCAACGCGTATAAGAAATCATGCAAATGAACTAGGTTCTCAATTGGAAGACACAGCATTTGGTGACATTAATCAAAGAAAAATATTCAGACAAAGGTGACAGTAATCCCAATACTGCATCCGAACGGCACAGCTGTGCTTCTCATGCTCACGATACAGTACTACAGTGCACGAGGTGCAGCAGAATTAGAATATCCATACATTAAATACCTGTCTTCTTCTTCCTATCAGAAGTGTTAGATATCCAACACCTTTAATTTTAACTCTCTACATGGACTTGACTGCAGAGGGTCTTGTTATAAGGAAACTGAATTCATTTTCACACATATAGGTCCTGGATTTTCCAATTACAAAAATGGAATTATGCGAATCCTTTGGCGTTCCAAGAGTCACTTGATATTGTCAAGAAGTTGAATAAGTGCATTTGCTAATGGTGGAGAACTGTTACCTGAGGTGCGAGCAAACGTAGATATATCATCTTTGAATTTATACATCTGATACATTTTTGAAACAACCATAACTATAGTCGTGGCCCCCGGTACTGATTGTGTGTATGCTAAATTTGCTGCTTCGGTCGTTGTGATGTAGATTTTAATTGCTAATCAGTTATTGCGCACGGTATTCCATAGAAACATATGACAAAATGATCCACAAATACTAAACTAGCAAACTTTGTAAAACACAAATGTGCCAGTACCAAACGTCAAGCCACCACAATACTATTATTGTTGACAAGTGACAACCCTCACTTTCCTTTCTGTCAACAAAAGCTGCAAAACCTAGAAGAGCTGCTGTCACTAGTCCAGACCAAGACCTCCACAAGCCCCCAACCCAGCCTCTCTGCCCCGGCTGAGGCTGCGTAGCCGTCCAGCCTAATCCCCCTGACAGAGCCGTCAAGCCAGCCTGCAAACACAGCTCCCCATGGCCCCCCGCCTGGTGGGAGCACACCAACATCATAACAAAGGGTGTTTATGGAAGAAGAAGAAAAAACCAGAGAGGAGGGATGCAGCGGAGCAGAAAGGGCTTAGCAGCGATCAGCCCCTCTCCCACCTTGATCCTACACCGTTCACATTGAAATGCTAATACCCAGCCAGGCTGCCCACCAGCGTGCCACTCACAAATTGAAAAGCAGTTTTTATCTATGCAAATGCAAGCATGGTAATTGAAGTTAATCAATCAATGCTAGCTTTCACTAAAACCTTGAACATGATTGAATAAAGTAATTATCATTCAGGAGAAAATGATGAAGTTGTAGACAGCATGAACCTTATTAAAGGAGGATTTTGAGTCACAATGGCTTAATTTAGCCAGCATCCCCCTCATCCCCCTCTCCCAACACCCTCTCATTCTCTACCTCTTCTTCTTCTTCTCTCTCTGTCTCTCTCTTACTGACTCGGTCTGCTTCTCTCTCTGTCTCTCTCTTACTGACTCGGTCTGCTTCTCTCTCTGTTCAGCTTCTTTCTGACTCAGGCTGTCATGATGCTCAGCGTGCTGCCTGTTGTCGTCTTCCCCTGGCAGGTCACTGGATTATCACGGGAGTCAAAGATCTCCTGAGATGTGATGTGTACGACGCCTCTACATGAAGCTCCATCAGGTTAGGTCTTTGTGGACTGTGTTCAGAACCGTACAAGCAATGCTGTGTACAGTGATGATTTGTGTGCCAGATAGGATCTACTGTACATATCTGATATGCCATTAGCTATTTCTGCTTCTGCCTAGCTATCCCAATTAAGTTCAGTCAGTCAGATCCTCATTTTGACCCAACTTGGGAGAGGTGTATGTAAACCATACAGGTGGAGAGAAAGTCACCCTTTAAGGTACCCATCGCAGCAGAGCTCTCCCTGACTCACACCTGATGAGTCTGTTCTCAGAGGATGAGATGCCTCTCGGACACGACTGCTGTGGTCAGGAAGGAAACAGACACGTCAGTGTCAACCATCCTGGGATGATGCCTCTTTCCCCCCTGCCAGCAGCTGTCAGCAGAGCTGGTCATTACAAAGCCTTGCGGTGTCCTGTGTCTGGGGTGGGGTGGGCGTCCCCTGGACTCTCAAGGCAGGGCTGGTTAAAGGCCTCTCTGGTTTGTCACAGCATTTAATATGCACCCTACATAATTATGCAGGATTCACAGTGCTATCAAACTGCAATTCAAATTAGTTCAGGATTAAAGGCACAGAACAGTGCTGGTTCCTTAATTGCATTGTACTGTGCTGATCACATTCAAATACCCATTACTCATTTTCTCTGTGGAGCAATAAGTCAGAGGGATTAATACTGAGGCAGGTGACAGGGCCAAACCATTAAAAGGCAGTTATGCAGAAAGCATGGCTGGTTTTATTCACGTTAATGAAATCAGCGAAATGAAACTGTAATAGATTTATCAAAGCTCAGATGGATTTGCAGTAAATCAGTTTGATTCAGGCAATCAAACTGGACAATGGAGATAGTTTTCAGCCTCAGCCGTGGATAGGCAGCAGCAGCATGTGAGAGGAGCAGATACACTTCTTGGGAGGATTTGGGGAGCGGCCTGCGCCCAGTCGCTATTCCCAGCTCAGGGCTTGCTCATTTCTGTCAGCTGAACGGTGCCAGTGAGTGATAAAACATACAGTCTTCCATTACAACAGCATATTCGTCTAGCAGCCCTCCCTCCCTCCACTACCCTCACATTCTCATCTCCTCAGTGCTCACTCTCTGTTTCTCGCTCTCTCTCTGTTTGTCCATGAATTTATGAACTCTGGCTGTGATTCTGGCTTCTGTACGGCTGCTAACTCATGGATGAGAACTTAAACTCACTTGCATCAAACGGATTAATTATTAAATCCATCCGCTCTCTTTCTGTCTTTCTCTCTCTCGCCCTCATTCTCTGTGTCCCTCTCTTTCTTCTCTCTCTCTCTCTCTCTCTCTGTCTTTTCCTCTCTCACTCACTCTCTTGCTCTAATTTTCTGTCTCCCTCTCTTTCTCACGCTCTCTCTCACCCTCGTCCTCTCTCTGTCTCTCCCTCTATTCATCTCTCCCTCTCCGCTCTCTAAACATGGTAATAATGTCTAATAGATGGCACTAGCTGTAGAAATTATGAAGAAAAACAAATCAAATTGAATAAAAGACCACAATTTAAATTTTCATGTTTAAAAACATGTAACATCGATAAGCATCTTAAGCACAGCATATCCCGAATACTGGAGCATCTACTGTCAAATCAACTGGGAAAATAGTGCTCTAGTGTGTTTGTCACACTAGAGCACTAGCAGACAGTGTGCTTGTCACACTAGCACACTAGCTCACTAGCACACTAGCTCACTAGCTCACTAGCACACTAGCACACTAGCTCACCAGCACACTAGCACACTAGCTCACTAGCACACTAGCACACTAGCTCACTAGCACACTAGCACACTAGCATACTAGCACACTAGCAGAGATGCAGTGGAACGCCACAGTCTCGTCATTTAGCTGCAACATCTCCTTCACCCAGTAAGTCTGGCTTATTCTTTTTTTTCTTGGCACAAACGGTTAAATGACCTGAGCTCAAACGACATTAGTTTTCGATATGTTCTTAATGAGTCGTCCAGTGTATAGTATAAATTCCAATTACATCCAATTAACCCCAATCAGAAGCACCTCATCGCTGGACTCTTTTTATTTAATGGTTCACTGCTGCTTAAACCATTGATTAGGCTGAATGAGCAGCATCACTAAATGACCAGTTTCAAGATGGGATCCGTTAGCCTTAATGTAGCCCCCATGATCATTACACCTCCATGTGCCTGGCAGCATGGCAATGCCCTAACTTCTATAGCAGAATCCAGCTCATGCACGCTCACTCTGACTTTAGAGGGTTTGGAGCCAGAAAGAAAATGTTAAGTAGAAACCTCCCATCCATGAACAGCCATTATTTTCTAATTACAAAGCGTTTTGTTCCCCAATGGGCATGTGTGATGTGTGTGCGAACAACATGGAGGTTCTCAGGAAGCAGACAGACAACATGATCCGTCTGTCATGTGAATGTGGTTCTGAACAGCAGGTCTGCCTGCAGACCAGCCTGCAGACCAGCCTGCAGACCAGCCTGCAGACCAGCCTGCAGACCAGCCTGCAGTACAGTGGGAGCTGCAGGTTGTCTGTTGCCTGACTAGATACACATACCACTGAAATGCACGTGTATACAGTACGTTATTCACAGTACGATTAGCAAAGAAAACATGCTACGTAGTACAATTAAATAATGTCTTAACAATACATCTTTGGTCACTGGTCAATATTGTTTCTTACAAACTGTTTTCGGCAGCAGCTGCTTTGCCAGTGTCATGATGAAGATGAAACCTTGATCCGTGCAAAGGGATGGTCCAGGGTCTCCTGGTGTCCATGGTGACAGGGGTCTCCTGGTGTCCATGGTGACAGGGGTCTCCTGGTGTCCATGGTGACAGGGGTCTCCTAGTGTCCATGGTGACAGGGGTCTCCTGGTGTCCATGGTGACAGGGGTCTCCTGGTGTCCATGGTGATAGGGGTCTCCTAGTGTCCAGGGTGACAGGGGGTCCTCGTGTCCATGGTGACAAGAGTCTCCTGGTGTCCATGGTGACAGACCACACAGAGTTCTCGGTTTCAGTCTGTCCAGGCTTCTGCATTGCATAATACCCACCCACTCGGACTGTAACAATCTGTTCATTTTACACAGAGACTTTTTGCTTTATTTATTATTTCCCAGACTTTAACCCTCATCGGTCTCACGAAACCAATAAAATAGAAACGAAATAAATGAATAAATACAAGATGCTCCCAAAGACCTTAGGAAAAAAACAAACCACAAACATGTCAGGAAGACTGTCCTACAATAGTGTACTAAAAGTGTTCTGATTTAAAAAGACACGTCTCAGAAGGTAACTCTATGAAACGTACCGTACAGTCTGCCATGGTACCAAACAACACATGAAGTCTGTTCTTTAACAGTGCGCATGAGAAAATAATTGCTTTATTTATAGATACTGTGAAATTAAGCACGCTTAAAAGCCAGTGAGACTATGGTTTAATCAAGCCTCTTGATTCATGCTCTCAATTCGCCCAGGGTCTGGAAGAAAGGCACATTAAATACATTCTCTTATTAGTCTATAAATGCAAGTGGCTAACCAGACAAACCACAAGTAATAAATTAATAGTAATAAAAATCCCAAGTGCAGCGACAGATAGAGAAATTAAAAGCCAGCATCAAAGACAACACTTAATCCCATTCAGCATAATAAAATCATACCCAGACAATAACATTTCCTGCAACCAATCACATGTACCTACTATGGGAAATTTAAATATGCTTACTATTGATTTGTATCTCATTTGACATTGGCTAAATTAATCTAATAAATATCTAGCATTTAAAGTCCACTGGAAGGGACTAATATACAGTTGTGAATGGCAGTGAGTGAAAAATGCAATCATTTTCCCATTAGGTCTTGTGTTGGTTTGAATAGTTACATGGTATTTTATCATTTGACCCATAGCTGAATGTGTAAAACCAAAACATGGACATTTCCCACACCCAGTAGCTGCATGCAGAAGCATGTTTTCAAGCAAGAAAACTAATGATTGAAAGCTTATATTTACAAGAATGAAGTCACCTGAAACTTTAATAAAATGAACCCAGAACCCATGAACTCAGACAAACCAGCACCAGACCAGGACCAGGACCAAACCAGACTAGCACCAGGACCAGCACCAGGACTAGACCAGGACCAGGACTAGAACCAGACCAGGACCAGGACCAGGATCAGAACCAGGGCCAGACCAGCACTAGACCAGCACCAAACCAGGACCAGGACCAGACCAGCACCAGGACCAAACCAGACCAGCACCAGACAGACCAGGATCGGAACCAGGACTAGCACCAGACCAGGACCAGGCCAGCACCAGGACCAGCACCAAACCGGGACCAGGACCAGGATCAGAACCAGGACCAGCACCAGACCAGGACTCAGAAGTTGAGGTGAGGAGGAGGAAGAAGAGGAAAGAGAGTGAGTGTAAGTGAGGAAGTGAGTGGACTCTTCCCTTCAACCACACACACACACACACACACACACACACACACACACACACACAACCACACACACAGATGATGCCCCTCCCTATGGTGCTTATCATGCTAGAACATGTCCAGTTGTCTGGTCATGCTGGTCATAAATCAGCTTATGTCTGGCCAGAGGAGGACTGTGCCTACCCATAATCCACCACACCTAGCAGCAAAGGCCCTGCATGAAGTCATGTAAGGACAAGCAACTCGTCTCAGAGAGAGCTGATCTGGCTCTGGACCCACAGTAATTAGTCCAGATCAAGGTTAGGTCTTACAGTCTGTCATTCGATTCCACACGCATCAAGACCCATATTAAACAGACAATTCAAGACATCCATAAGCGCCATATTTAGTACAAGAACCCAACTTGTAGGTTACCATGGAGTTTGCCAATGACTTTGTCAGGAGATTAATACGTCTGTCAGGTTCATGGGCTCTGACCAGGCATGCCAGCTCCTGTAGAACCACTTCATACAGTCACACAAGTCACAGCGCATGTTCAAGCTGAAACATACACATACAGACTGACTGGTTTCAGCCTCTACAGCCTCTACTGCCTCACAGCCTCCACAGCCTCCACAGCCTCACAGCCTCCACAGCCTCACAGCCTCCACAGCCTCCACAGGCATACAGCCTCACAGCCTCACAGCCTCCACAGCCTCACAGCCTCACAGCCTTCACAGCCTCACAGCCTCACAGCCTCACAGCCTCCACAGCCTCCACAGCCTCACAGCCTCACAGCCTCCACAGCCTCTACAGCCTCCACAGCCTCCACAGCCTCACAGCCTCCACAGCCTCTGTCCGCTGGGCCTTCATCCTGTTTGTCTAACTTGACACAGTGAAGAAAAGGCCGCTGGACCAGGCTTTGCTGCATTAATGACTCTCATGTTCTGCATTCATCACTGTCAGCCAGCTGAAGATGGGTGATTCTGTCTGTGAGGAAGGTGACAAGCACTGTGTGTGCGACTCCACCCTCCCATTCCCCAACACATACACACACCACACACTCCAAGGCACACTCGTACAGTACACACGTAAACAGAGTGATATTTAAAACCAACCAACAAAACATAAATCATGTACAGTATGTTTATTGCTTCTATGTAAAACCTCATGCACTTTAACTGTCTGCTCTTGTTCAGGAAAACGTCAGTATTTCATGCAGTAGTTTAATGTGTCTGTACACTGACTGTACAGACAGAGCAATGACTCTGTACACTGACTCTGTACAGGCAGACAGAACAGTGAGTCTGTACAGACAGACAGAGCAGTGAGTCTGTACAGACAGACAGAGCAGTGAGTCTGTACAGACAGACAGAGCAGTGAGTCTGTATAGACAGACAGAGCAGTGACTCTGTACAGACAGACAGAGCAGTGACTCTGTACAGGCAGACAGAACAGTGACTCTGTACAGACAGACAGAGCAGTGAGTCTGTACAGACAGACAGAGCAGTGATTCTGTACAGGCAGACAGAGCAGTGAGTCTGTACAGACAGACAGAGCAGTGATTCTGTACAGACAGACAGAGCAGTGACTCTGTACAGACAGACAGAGCAGTGATTCTGTACAGGCAGACAGAGCAGTGAGTCTGTACAGACAGACAGAGCAGTGACTCTGTACAGACAGACAGAGCAGTGAGTCTGTACAGACAGACAGAGCAGTGAGTCTGTACAGACAGACAGAGCAGTGACTCTGTACAGACGGACAGAGCAGTGAGTCTGTACAGGCAGACAGAACAGTGAGTCTGTACAGACAGACAGAGCAGTGACTCTGTACAGACAGACAGAGCAGTGAGTCTGTACAGACAGACAGAGCAGTGTTCACTAGGGGTGCACACCCCAACACCATACTGTACAATCCTGAATTCATTGTTTAAGCCAACAATTTGTTTACTTTTTTTGTGGATTATTTTTCAAATGTGCGGCGATGTGTTGTGACCAAAATGATGTTAAGGGGCTGCATCATTAGGAATTTTGATGTGAACAAGCTAGACTGCAAGACACGCACAACACATACCGTCACCTGTAGCGCAGGTTTGTAGAGGGGAATAAAAAGGTTAATGTGTGAAAACACACCTGCAAACGTCCATAAATCCCATCAATGACTGTGGACTGATGCCATTGGTGGATGCATCGATACAGATCGATCAGATGGATTGCTATATCTCTACTGTGTACTGTGACATGTGTGACGTGTGTAGGGATGTGTCTTTCACGACGCCTGTCAGGCCACATCCCAAGCTGCTGCAGTAATACTGCCAGCCATGTACAAGTGATAGAATAGCTGCAAACATTCATATCAGAAATTAAGATTCTTATGAATCCATAACTCTGTGTTTGCTCCCTAGCAATGAAACGTTTAATTTAGATATTGTGTTGACTGACACTCCCACACAAGTCTCGAGGTAAATGCAACGAAATGAACCTCAATGGAGGGCTTCAGTGGGGGGCCAGTGGAGGGCTTCAGTTGAGGGCCCAGTGGAGGGCTTCAGTTGAGGGGCAGTGGAGGGCTTGAGTGGAGGGGCAGTGGAGGACTTCACCTCTTGAAGAGATTAGAGGTGGTTCAAGCCGCGGCCCGCTTGGTGAGGACTTCAGCTTGAGAACGGCAGGTAGTGAATAAGTGGATAGGCTCCCAGGGCCGTGGGTGTATAGTTTCTGTGCGGTGTTTTGTCCCATGTGTCAGGGTCAAGTGGAGGGCTCGCGTGTGATTAAGGGGACGGCCCGTGGGGGATTCCCGTATTGTGCGTAGAGGTGAAATTCTTGGACCGGCGCAAGACGGGACCGAACGCATTTGCCAAGAATGTTTTATTAATCAAGAACGAAAGTCGGAGGTTCGGAGAGGGACGCGATCAAGAGGCCTACCGTCGATGTATGGTATTGGGCCGACCCATTAATAACTCGTGAGCCAATAGCGCCCGTCCAGCAGCGGTCTCTGGGCCCAAGGGGCTTGTTCCTAATTGAACCCGGGGGGACGGGTGCCAGGGTAAGCCCCAAGTCTTTGGGTGGGCGTTGGGGGCGATGTTGGTTGCAAAGGCTTGAAAAATTGAAGGAAATTGACGTCCCCAGGCCCACACGGAGGGTGGAGCAGGGCGGCCTTACTTTGACATCGTCCGGGAATGCAGTTGCTTTCTGAGGGACGTGAAGGGGCTTCAGTCGCCACCCGGACCACCGGGACCGCGAATTGACAAGATTTGAATAAGCTCTTTTGATTCCCTGTGGGTGGTGGTGCCATGGGTTAAGTTGGACTGGAAAGGA
>BROE01000022.1:19551881-19606881 GCA_036571765.1 Plecoglossus altivelis
CAGTGGAGGGCTGCAGTGGGGGGGCAGTGGAGGGCTTCAGTGGGGGGCCAGTGGAGGGCCAGTGGAGGGCTGCAGTGGGGGGGCAGTGGAGGACTGCAGTGGGGGGCCAGTGGAGGGCCTGTTGGAAAAGTGGCTCCTGCTGGATTTGCATGTACAGCTAACCCAGATGATTCCACTTCCATTCATGTGAACCATCAGGAGCTACTGACAGGACCAGTGTCAGCCTACAGGCTCCAAAACCAACCACTCATTGGAAGTAGATCTGCAGGTAGCTACTAGCACTACTACTTAAACTGTAACCATGGTGACACACTACGAGTGTTCGGATACTCTTGTTGAAAAGAACACCTTAGTATATAGCAGTAGAATCCATAAAGAAGTTGACGTTTGAATCATTAATGAGGGACTTGAATCATGCATCATATATGACCATGTTCAGACTGACTAACGTCACTGCTGATAGTCACCAGTCACTGAGAGCTGCAGGATCAGAGGATCAGCAGGTTTTGTGGCTCATGTTTAGGGAGGAGTGGTGAGCGTCATGGTTACGGCTTGGTGAGCGTCATGGTTACGGCTCGGTGGCGTCATGGTTACGGCTCTAAAAGAAGCTCTCAGAACTCTGACTTCTATCACAGAAGAAGCTTTTCAGATACACAGCAGACACGCACATACACACACTAATCACCTTCTGGTAATAACCACACACACACAAATGCACACACATACATAAACATGCACACACATACACATAAATACACACACATACATACACATGCACACACATACACACAAATGCACACACATACACGCCTACATGCACACACAAGCATACACACCCAGAATCAACAGCAGTAGCAACAGCTAGCTAATATCCATGCCTTAGATAATCCTAGTTTTTCCACAACATCTTTCAAAGTTTTCACTATGTTGCAGGACTCTCTTCAACCAGCATAGTAATTCACAACCACTTCATGAAGATGGAGCAAACTAATTCCCAGAATATGTGTTTTCAGCAGTTATTCCTGATTAGATATTGCTGAGCAGTTGTTCCAAGCTGATTTCTATGTGAAGGACTCAGACTAACTTTCTTGCCCCAGTCTGAAGTTCACTGCTGGCTGAGGGAGAATGAAAGGAAGGGTGAGGCTGTGTCTCCCTGGAGCACAATCACCAGCCTGCCTAGGTGGGACTCTATTTATAGACCAATACAAACAACACAGCCAAATCTAATAGAGCGATCACAACAATGGCTATTTAGTGCGCGGGCAGGCGGTGTGAATGGCTTTTGTGTGCACAGTGTTATTACAGTCTTAGTGTAGCAACAGTTCAGAGCAAATCTCAGTAATTAACCTATGGTAATGACAAAAGCCAGTTTATGGCTCTTAAAGATCAAACGTATTTGGGTTCATGTGAGGTCAATTAAATGCATGTGTGGGAATACCAAAGCTGTGAACAGCAGAGTGTAGGGTGCTGCATCAGAAAAATGATCCAACAGTAACAGGTGACCATTCAGGTAGAGCGTCAGAAGTGCAGGAGGGGCGTCGTCTGAAGCAGAGAACACTCACCTCTTCAGTGATGCAGGCCTTAGATACCATAGTCCCAAACACTGACAGCAAGTTGGACTGATCGATTATTTAAAGGAAACCTCCCATAGTAATGTACTAACTCCACTCTATGTAAGGGAATTCCCATCCAAAGTGCTTGCCTGTGATAAGGCACCTTTTCTCTGTGCCACGCACCACAAACACCTTCTACAGCCTGCCTGTGCCACACACCACAGACACAGTCTACAGTGTCACTGTGCGCCCGACGACCGTTCTACAGTGTCTGTGACGCATCACGAACAGTTCAGTTCATGTGCACGCCACAGACACTCTACGTGTATGTGCACGCACACAGACAAGTCTCAGTGTAACTGTGCCGCACAACAGACATCGTCTACGTGGTCATGTGCACACACACAGACACAGAAAAACACACACACAAACGCACACACACAGACACAGTTAAGTTGCTTCCGTAATCGAGAACAGATGTTTTGGCACTGGAACAACACATACACACACACACACAACGTGTACATGATACACCCCACATAACTATAATATAATATAACATAATATAATCATACTAATCATAAATACATACATACATAAATACACTTAATACACATACGATACCATAAAACCAAACACACCAACCAGACTGGTATTGCGATCGCAGTCCAATCTGAACGTGAGCGTGGCTCTGGGAGTCCACTGCCATTTAAATAGCACCTTTTGATATGAGATCAATAAGATGTATTAACAGTCGAGTCACTCATGTGGACATGCTGCAGGGAGACAGCACGCTTTGACTGTGATACATTATGTGCCAGAACTAAACAAAGAAGAAGTTATTTCAATTCAAATGGTTTTGTTACTTTTTTTAACAAAAGGTCAAGCGCTGTCAAAAATATCAGCATATTGACCTTTTTAAACATTCCGGAAACATCAGGATCGGCGATTATGCTTTCTTCTCTTCGTCTAGCTAACGAAGGGTTAAAACTCATTCACACAGCATCAAGGGTTGGCCGCCTGTTCCTCTCTCTGCTTGCAGGTCACTGTTCACTTCATCTGATGTGTAACATGGACTGGAGTGTCCTGGATATGGGGGTGTATTGTCAGGAGAGCAGACACAGAACACACAGTTAACGGCTGCTAATCCACTCAGCCCAGACGCCCTGTCTAATTCAGTAAAAGAGGATACACAAACACAGCGATTGTCACTGAGACTCTCCGGGTCACGATTGTCCTTGAATGTTGGATGTTGAGACGGATGCATTAAAGCTCTAAGAAAGCCTTGTGTCTTACAGGCACAGCTCACCCAGGTATGCAGTACCTGTACTGTCTATGGTGCGTGGCGTGGTATGCAGTACCTGTACTGTCTATAGTGCGTGGCATGGTATGCAGTACCTGTACTGTACTGTCTATGGTGCGTGGCGTGTTATGCAGTGCCTGTACTGTACTGTCTATGGTGCGTGGCGTGGTATGCAGTACCTGTATTGTCTATGGTGCGTGGCGTGTTATGCAGTGCCTGTACTGTATTTTCTATGGTGCGTGGCATGGTATGCAGTACCTGTACTGTACTGTCTATGGTGCGTGGCGTGGTATGCATTACCTGTACTGTACTGTCTATGGTGCGTGGCGTGGTATGCAGTACCTGTACTGTACTGTCTATGGTGCGTGGCATGGTATGCAGTGCCTGTACTGTCTATGGTGCGTGGCGTGGTATGCAGTGCCTGTACTGTACTGTCTATGGTGCGTGGCGTGTTATGCAGTGCCTGTACTGTATTTTCTATGGTGCGTGGCATGGTATGCAGTACCTGTACTGTCTATAGTGCGTGGCGTGGTATGCAGTACCTGTATTGTCTATGGTGCGTGGCGTGGTATGCAGTACCTGTATTGTCTATGGTGCGTGGCGTGTTATGCAGTGCCTGTACTGTACTATCTATGGTGTGTGGCGTGGTATGCAGTACCTGTATTGTCTATGGTGCGTGGTGTGGTATGCAGTGCCTGTACTGTACTGTCTATGGTGCGTGGCGTGGTATGCAGTGCCTGTACTGTCTATGGTGCGTGGCGTGTTATGCAGTGCCTGTACTGTACTATCTATGGTGTGTGGCGTGGTATGCAGTACCTGTATTGTCTATGGTGCATGGCGTGGTATGCAGTGCCTGTACTGTACTATCTATGGTGTGTGGCGTGGTATGCAGTACCTGTATTGTCTATGGTGCGTGGCGTGTTATGCAGTGCCTGTACTGTATTTTCTATGGTGCGTGGCATGGTATGCAGTGCCTGTACTGTCTATAGTGCGTGGCGTGGTATGCAGTACCTGTATTGGGTCCAGCAGCTTCTACTGGTAGACATGGACAGATATGAGTCTGAACACTTTCCCCAGGTTACCCCAGGTTACCCCAGGTTCAACACATCACACCATTCAGGATTCACAATCAATCCAACAATTTTAAAAAATATGTTTAATGCAATGATACATTATGTGCCAGAACTAAACAAAGAAGAAGTTATTTCAATTCAAATGGTTTTGTTACTTTTTTTAACAAAAGGTCAAGCGCTGTCAAAAATATCAGCATATTGACCTTTTTAAACATTCCGGAAACATCAGGATCGGCGATTATGCTTTCTTCTCTTCGTCTAGCTAACGAAGGGTTAAAACTCATTCACACAGCATCAAGGGTTGGCCGCCTGTTCCTCTCTCTGCTTGCAGGTCACTGTTCACTTCATCTGATGTGTAACATGGACTGGAGTGTCCTGGATATGGGGGTGTATTGTCAGGAGAGCAGACACAGAACACACAGTTAACGGCTGCTAATCCACTCAGCCCAGACGCCCTGTCTAATTCAGTAAAAGAGGATACACAAACACACACAGATTGTCACTGAGACTCTCCGGGTCACGATTGTCCTTGAATGTTGGATGTTGAGACGGATGCATTAAAGCTCTAAGAAAGCCTTGTGTCTTACAGGCACAGCTCACCCAGGTATGCAGTACCTGTACTGTACTGTCTATGGTGCGTGGCGTGGTATGCAGTACCTGTACTGTACTGTCTATGGTGCGTGGCATGGTATGCAGTACCTGTACTGTACTGACTATGGTGCGTGGCATGGTATGCAGTACCTGTACTGTACTGTCTATGGTGCGTGGCGTGGTATGCAGTACCTGTACTGTACTGTCTATGGTGCGTGGCATGGTATGCAGTACCTGTACTGTACTGACTATGGTGCGTGGCATGGTATGCAGTACCTGTACTGTACTGTCTATGGTGCGTGGCGTGGTATGCAGTACCTGTACTGTACTGTCTATGGTGTGTGGCATGGTATGCAGTACCTGTACTGTACTGACTATGGTGCGTGGCATGGTATGCAGTACCTGTACTGTACTGTCTATGGTGCGTGGCATGGTATGCAGTACCTGTACTGTCTATAGTGCGTGGCATGGTATGCAGTACCTGTACTGTCTATGGTGCGTGGCGTGGTATGCATTACCTGTACTGTACTGTCTATGGTGCGTGGCGTGTTATGCAGTGCCTGTACTGTACTATCTATGGTGCGTGACGTGGTATGCAGTACCTGTATTGTCTATGGTGCGTGGTGTGGTATGCAGTGCCTGTACTGTATTTTCTATGGTGCGTGGCATGGTATGCAGTGCCTGTACTGTCTATGGTGCGTGGCGTGTTATGCAGTGCCTGTACTGTACTATCTATGGTGCGTGACGTGGTATGCAGTACCTGTATTGTCTATGGTGCATGGCGTGGTATGCAGTGCCTGTACTGTACTGTCTATGGTGTGTGGCATGGTATGCAGTACCTGTACTGTACTATCTATGGTGTGTGGCGTGGTATGCAGTACCTGTACTGTACTGTCTATGGTGCGTGGCATGGTATGCAGTGCCTGTACTGTCTATAGTGCGTGGCGTGGTATGCAGTACCTGTATTGGGTCCAGCAGCTTCTACTGGTAGACATGGACAGATATGAGTCTGAACACTTTCCCCAGGTTACCCCAGGTTACCCCAGGTTACCCCAGGTTCAACACATCACACCATTCAGGATTCACAATCAATCCAACAATTTTAAAAAATATGTTTAATGCAAGTTTGTTGTGGAAAGTTATGCTTTGTGAAAGGCATCAAAAGAAGAAAATTCAAATGGCCACCACATAGTCAACCCAGGGACACTGGGGCTGGAGGAGGTTAGGGCTGGAGGGGGCCGAGGCTGGAGGGGGCCGAGGCTGGAGGAGGTTGGGGCTGGAGGAGGTTGGGGCTGGAGGAGGCCGAGGCTGGAGGAGGTTGGGGCAGGAGGGGGCCGAGGCTGGTGGAGGTTATTGCTAGAGGGGGTTGGGGTGGAGGGAGGCGAGGCTGGAGGGGGCCAAGGCTGGAGGAGGTTGGGGCTAGAGGAGGTTGGGGACTGGGGGGCCAGGCTGGAGGGGCCGGAGGCTGAAGTGAGAGGTGGGGCAGGAGGTGGAGGCTGGTGGAGGCTGAGGCTGGAGGAGGTTGGGGCTGGAGGAGGTTGGGGCTAGAGGAGGTTGGAGCTAGAGGAGGTTGGGGCTGAAGGAGGTTGGGGCAGGAGGGGGCCGAGGCTGGTGGAGGCTGAGGCTGGAGGAGGTTGGGGCTGGAGGAGGTTGGGGCTGGAGGGGGCCGAGGCTGGAGGGGGTCGAGGCTGGAGGAGGTTGGGGCTGAAGGGGGAGCTGGTGCCCCCCAATGTCTGCTGGGATGTGAGTTCTGCTAGTAGTATCATGTACATACACACCAAACACAAGTAATCACGCACACACACACATTCTTGTTCCACATCAGTAGTGACACTCAGCCCATATGAAAGACATACTGTACCCTGCCGACTTCTTAAATCATCACATTCTGTGATACCGAAGAGACCTTGGGGACATTTATATATTCCACATGCTGACTTCAACGACACTACGAAATACCTTCACTCCAACAGAAAAACAGGCCACATAACATCCACTAATTTTCCATCACGGTGACATATAAACAATTAAATATTAATACGCTGTTGTAGATCGATTGTAAAAAATAAATAAAAAACTGCGACTATAATGGGCTGGTTGATATTTCTGAATAAAACAATGACAAACTCGTTATCAAAGGGCATTTTTTAAACATTAATGACAGCTGAGCCGCTTTGGAGCAGAGGGCCTCACACGGGCAGTAAAAGTCTGTGTGGGAAGACAATGGGCATTTGTAGCACTACAAAGTGAAAGCTGTGCGTGATAAACAACCCCTCTGTCGGGGGATATTAACCTTCCAGGAACCTGGCAACCCTCATTCTGATGGAGTTCGTCGACTCAGCATGATTGCTGGAGAATTTGTTGGTATAATCCCCCTGCCCTCCTATCACCAACCCCATACTATTCTTCACCCAAAACTCTTTTAAAATGTTACATTCTTCAAATGTACTACAGTTTAATTGTACACAGAACATATTCTTTTTGAATTCATACTCCATTCTGTGTATAAAATGATAACGATGAAACTCAAAAATTGTGTTTTCATTCTAAAATTCCGGAGACACAATGTGAAGAGAGGCGGAGGGCTTGAGCATGTTCCTGTGCTTCGCAGACACAGACAGGAACTATAGACTCCTTTGTGAGATGACCCACTCTAGGAGAATGAAGCCATGGCGTGGAAACATTCCACCAAGCACTCCACTCGACAGAGACTGACGAAAAGAAGGGAGATTCAGAAAGAGAGGAAGAGATTTGGAAAGAGGGAGAGATTCGGAAGGGAGGGAGGGAGATTCAGAGAGGAAGAATTTGAGAAGGGAGGGAGGGCTTCAGAAGGGAGGGAGGGAGAGATTCAGAAAGAGAGAGATCTGAGAAGGGTGCGGGGGCTGAGAGGGTGAGGGTGGGGAGACTGTAAGGCTATGGAGGCTGAGGGGGATGTGGAGGGTGAAGGGGCTGTGAGGCTGTAGAGGCAGAGGAGGCTGTGGAGGGTGAGAAGGGTGAGGAGGGTGGGGATGGTGAAGGGGCTGTGAGGTAGAGGAGGCTGTGGAGGCTGTAGAGGATGAGAAGGGTGAGGAGGCTGTGAGGCTAGTGAGGCTGTGAGGCTGTGGAGGCTGTGGTGGGTGAGGAGGCTGTGGAGGGTGAGGGCTCACCAGGAGGCTGTGAGGCTGTGGAGGCTATGGAGGGTGAGAAGGGTGAGGAGGCTGTGGGGCTAGAGGAGGCTATGGAGGGTGGGGAGGCTGTGGAGGGTGAGGGCTCACCAGGAGGCTGTGAGGCTGTGGAGGCTATGGAGGGTGAGAAGGATGAGGAGGCTGTAGAGGATGAGAAGGGTGAGGAGGCTGTCAGGCTAGGGAGGCTGTGGAGGGTGGGGAGGCTGTGGAGGGTGAGGGCATCACCAGGAGGCTGTGAGGCTAGAGGAGGCTGTGGAGGGTGGGGAGGGTGAGGAGGCTGTAGAGGATGAGAAGGGTGAGGAGGCTGTGAGGCTAGGGAGGCTGTGGAGGGTGGGGAGGCTGTGGAGGGTGAGGGCATCACCAGGAGGTTGTGAGGCTGTGGAGGCTGTGGAGGGTGAGAAGGGTGAGGAGGCTGTGAGGCTAGGGAGGCTGTGGAGGGTGGGGAGGCTGTGGAGGGTGAGGGCATCACCAGGAGGCTGGTGTGACGTTGAGAAGCCATGGAGACCTCCTGTCCCTCACGGGGACCTCAGAGTGTGCGGCAGTCCAGCACAGGCCTGGAGGAGGCCTCTCTGAAGTGTCACCATATGGCCATGTGACAAAGGCCTGCTGGTGCCATCATAGCTCCACTGTCACACACACACGCAGTACACACATACATGCTGTACACATACATGCAGTACACACATACATGCATCGATGGACACACACAGCTTGACACGCACACTCCACCATACACCCCACCACACACACTCAGACACCTTACCACACACACACACACACACACACACACACACAGACACACACACACACACACACAGACACACATCCTCCCTCTCGTCGTCTGATCTGAGTGTGGACTCCAGTCACGTCCACAGGCAAGGACGGACAGTGTGGCATCCTGAAGGTGTGTCCTCTCACGCCACCACTTCTGCGCCCCTCCCCCTCCTCCCTCCCCCTCCCCCCTCCCCCCGTCCTTCCTCCCCACCCCCCGATCCCCCCTCCTCCCCCCTCCTCCCCATCCTCCTCCCCCTCCTCCTCCCATCCTTCTCCCTTTCTCCTCCCTCCCTCTCTTCCTCCCCTCTCTCCTCCCTCCCTCCCTCCCTCCCTCCCTCCCTTCCTCCCCTCTCTTCTCCCTCCTCTCCCTCTCTCCTCCTCCTCCTCCTCTCCCTCTCTACTCTCTCCTCCCTCCTCCCTCCCCTCTTTCTCTGGTGTCTCAAGCTGCAAGGGTTTCTGTATGAGCAGAGGAGATGTTCACCGCTCCGGATTCTGGCCCAGAACATAGACCCTCGCCAGTGTGCAACCCCTGTCGGCGCGAACCAACGCCGCCCTGCGATCCTGCAGCCCCCCAGTCTCTGAGGCTGATCTTTAGATCCTCCCAGTGACACTAAAAGAGGGCCCAGACGACAACAGCACACGACAGCACAACACTCACACATCCTACACACTCACACTCACCACATTACACGACAAGACACCCAGCACACACAGCTCTCTCTACACACTGCATGTGCAACACACACGAACGCACAGACACATCTCACAAGATGCGAGTACCACGATCACAGCACACAATCCACATGGGCACGCTAATACATAGCACGCAAATTATCACAGCCACCATACTCTCTGTAACACACTCCAGTGCTACGTACCCGAAGAGTTTGTACAGTCCGTTACTCTCGCAATACAGACACACACACATCACCACACACGCAACACACACGCACACACTCACACACACTCACACACACTCACACACACACACACGCACACACACACACACTCGAATACAAACGCAATGTGCTTCTCCCCTGCCTTGTTGTCCTACAGGGATAGCAGAGTGATCCTGGTGGGCAAACATTAGGGACTAATCTAGTTGACTACAGGGATAATAGGGATGATAGATTAAAACTCTGGGAGAGCCATGTGGGGCTCTGGGATTACAGCACTATTAGCTGGCCAGCACATGAACAGGGAGGCAGAATAGTATCAAGCTAATCAATCAAATAATCTAGACAAGCTGCTGTCCAAGAGAAACAATTAGAGCACTTCTCCAGAATCAATAACTCTGTTCTCGGACACCCACTGGCTATTCATTCAGTGCAGTCTCCGTGGCGCTTAGAGATCCCTGGCAGCAGGCATGCTGGATCCAAATGGGAATAAATATCCAGGAAAATACCTACAAACTGGCTCCAGGAAGGCTCATAAAAATTGCAAATCGAAAACAATATAATTTAATGTGGTATTGGTTATTTCGTACTTACTCATTAATAACGGTCTCAGGTGGAGGTATGCGGGGCGACAAACAGGAAATCTATTTTCTCTTAAACGTTGGAGAGGGAGGGGGGGGTTAAACATAATATCTTTAAGAGGAAACAAAATAGCAAGGAATCAAAAGGAGGTCTCATAAAGTGCATTGTAAAGTGTCCTGTTGTGCATGTGGGCTTTAGAAGGTCATACTATAATTAGCAGGAAAAGTGTAACTGCCGCGCTCAAGCTTCTACCCCTGGATAATTCTATCTGTGGAGAGTGTCTACCACAGCGTCAGATTAACCATTCTGATTCTGTAGGGCGATGCTCCATCAGCCTGTGTTGTAAATCATGTGCCGGTGTGTGTTGCTGGGTGTGTGTGTGTGGGGGGGGGTGTTGGTGGTGTGTGTGTGGGGGGGGTGGTGGAGTGGGTGGTGTGGGTGTGTGGTGTCTGGTGGATTGGGTGTGTGGGTGTGTGTGTGGGTGTGTGAGGTGTGAGGTGTGAGGTGTGTTGTGTGGTGAGGTGTGTGGGTGTGTGTGTGGGTGTGTGAGGTGTGAGGTTGTGAGGTGTGTGTGTGTGTGGTGTGTGTGTGTTGTGGGGTGTGTGTGTGTCGAGGTTGGTGAGGGTGGTGTGAGAGGTGTGTGTCCTTGGGTGTGTTTTTGTGTGTTGGTGTGTGTGGGAGTGTGTGGGCGTGTTTGCGAGGGGGTTCGGTGTGTGCTGTAGGTGTGTTTGTGCTGTAGGTGTGTGTGAGAGTGTGGTTGGGAGGTGTGTGTGTGTGGGGAGGAAGGTGTGTGTGGAGAGGGTGGGTCTGTGGGTGTGTGTGTGTGTGTGTTAGGTGTGTGTGGGAGTGTGTGGGTGCTTAATGTTGCAGCAGTATGATGATACCTCACTTCTGTCATGACAGAGGTGTGTGCTGACATCGCTGTACTAGCTCTTCTTCACAGCTGCCCTGCCCTCATCCTGCCCTCATCCTGCCCTCATCCTGCCCTCACCCAGCCCTCATCCTGCCCTAATCCAGCCCTCATCCTGCCCTAATCCTGCCCTCATCCTGCCCTAATCCTGCCCTCATCCTGCCCTAATCCTGCCCTAATCCTGCCCTAATCCTGTCCTCATCCTGCCCTAATCCTGCCCTAATCCTGCTCTAATCCTGCCCTCATCCTGCCCTCATCCTGCCCTCATCCTGCCCTCATCCAGCCCTCATCCTGCCCTCATCCTGCCCTCATCCTGCCCTCATCCTGCCCCATCCTGCCTCGTCCTGCCTTATTCTGTCTCATTGTCACTCTCTGCCTCAAGTCCCGCTGCATCCATCTTCTGCGTGATCTTCTCTCAACATGCCTCATCAGTCCGTAACACCAACAACAGATCAGGTGAGACGTGTTCCCGATGCAGGAGCAAAAGAGAACAGCTGTCTCATGGTGAGGAGGAGGTAAGAACACACTGATAACATCTGTTGGTCAATCATTTCCCCGGCTCTTTACCTGTCAATGGTAGTCAGGTAAGGGGGAGGGGTGGAAGGGGGAGGGGTGGTTGGAAGGGGAGAGGTGGTTGGAGGGGAGGGGTTGAAGGGGTGAGGTGATTGTAAGGGGAGAGAGATGGAAGGGGGAGGGGGGTTGAGGGGAGAGAGATGGAAGGGGGAGGGTGGTTAGGAGTGGGGAAGGGGGAGGGTGATTGGAGTGGAGAAGATGGAAGGGAGGGTGGTTGGAGTGAGAGAGATGAAGGGGAGCGTGGTTGAGGGGAGAGAGATGGAGAGGGGAGGTGGGAGGAGAGAGATGGAAGGGAGGTGAGGGGGGTGAAGGGGGGGGTGGGAAGGGGAGAGGTAGTGAGGTGAGAAGAGATGGATCGGGAGTGGGGGAAGGGGAGAGAGATGGAGATAGAGGGAGGGTGGTTGGAGGGGGAAGGGGGGAGGGGTGGATTGAGGGGGAGAAGATGAAGGGGGAGGGGGTGGTGGAGGTAGAGAGAGATGAGGGGGAGCGGTGGTTGGAGGGTGAGAGAGAAGGACGAAAGGGGGAGGGGTGATTGTAGGGAGAGAGATGGAGGGGGAGGGTGGTTGGAGGGGAAGGAATGAAGGGGAAGGGTGGTTTGGAGGTGGAGGGGGAGGGGTGATGGAGAGGGGAAGAGATGGAGAGGGAGGTGGTTGGAGGGTGAGAGAGATGGAAGGGGGAGCGGGTGTGGAGGGGAGAGAGGGAGAGGGGAGGGGTGGGTTGGAGGGGGAGAGGATGGAAGGGAGAGGGTGTCAGTGGGGGTGGAAGGGGGGGGTGGCAGGGGAGGGGTATGTTGGAGGGTGAGAGAGATGGAAGGGGAGGGGTGGTTGGAGGGGGAGAGAGATGGAAGGGAGAGGGGTGGTTGGAGGGAGATGAGATGGAAGGGAGAGGGGGGTTGGAGGGTAGAGAGATGGAAGGGAGGGGTGGTTTGGAGGGGGTGAGAGATGGAAGGGGGAGGGGTTGTTGGAGGGGGAGAGAGATGGAAGGGAAGGGGTAGTTGGAGGGGTGGAAGGGGGAGGGGTGGTTGGAGGGGGGAGAGATGGAAGGGGGAGCGGTGGTTGGTGGAGGAGGGGTGTCGGGGGGGGAGGGGTGTCGGGGGGGGACGGGACACCCCGTAATCAGCTCCTGTCAACGCTGTTTCCTGGAGAAACAGGGAGATTAATTCTGCTGGTTTCAATTCCAGGCCTGCTCCCTTAGTCCCAGTCAGAGTGCACATGTTGTCCTGTTTAAAACGCATGCACATGGCACTGACTCAATTTAGCACCGGAACAGAGGAGGGGTGGGAGAGAAGGTGCCCCACCCCCACCAGCCTCCCTCCCTCCAGCCCCGCCTCCACACACACTCCCAACACAAATAACATGCATCACCCTGAAAACCCACAGCCGTGTGTGGAGAGGGATCCAATCCCAGGCTTCATTTACACCCCTGTCATGACACAGGAGAGCAGAGCTAGCCACCACTCAGAGAAATGACACGCAATACAGAGAGTGCGCTTGGTTTAATACATCTAAATCCTCTGGTGGGCCTAACAGGGACTGGGAGACAAAACAAAGGGACCTGCTGCTCTCGGACAGACAGCAGCTCTGTTCTGAAGCAGCAAGCAGGAGACATGCTCAGACAGCGCGGCCTGTGTGTGTGTGTGTGTCTGTGTGTGTGTGTAAGAGTGTGTGTGTGTGTGTGTGTGAGAGTGTGTGTGTGTGTGTCTGTGTGTGTGAGAGTGTGTGTGTGTGTGTGAGAGTGTGTGTGTGTGTGTGTCTGTGTGTGTGAGAGTGTGTGTGTGTGTGTGTGTGTGAGAGTGTGTGTGTGTGTGTTTGTGAGAGTGTATGTGAGAGTGTGTGTGTGTGTGAGAGTGTGTGTGTGTGTGTCTGTGTGTGTGTGTGTGTGAGAGTATATCTGTGTGTGTTTTACACCTTCTTTCTGGTTCTAGTGAGCTTCCTAATGAATTGATCAGGCCTCCTAATGCCCTGGCCAAGCAGCAGACAAGGCGCAGCACGCAGACAGAGACAGAGAGGGCTGTCGTTAGTTACCTGTAACAGCCCTGGATGAGAGCCCCAGCGCTGGGCTGACAGATGTTAGACTTCTCCTGATCATCCATTTTACGCAGCGCGTCCGTGAAAGGTCCCGTGGCATTGAGAACACATTTGGCTCTGACATCAAATTCCTGCCCTATGAGAAGAAACAGCATCAATCACCAGGGGGCATTCATCTAGAGCCAGTGACAAGCTGGATTATTAATTTATCAGCGAACACCCCCCTCCCCTCCCCTCGCTGGAATAGAGTGTCTAGCTTGTGTCCATGGGAGGCTCCCAGGATTGTCATTAACAGGAAACAGACATACCTAATGTCCTGCTCGCTTCTTTGTGTCATGGAGAAACCCAGGAGGCAGAGACTGCCAGCTCAAAAGATTCCCTCAGAGGGGAAATGTTTGTTAATGTGCTGCTTGATGCTGACAATCTTTTGTAATGGGCCGCATATCAGAGGTAGCAAGATGATGCTAAATGATCTGTTTTGACAACGAGGTGAATGATGGACTACCTCCCACTAATTTGACTTGTGACACTGTGTCAACAGCAAAACGAGGGGAAGAGAAAGAGGAGGAATTGAATGACAGTCTGGTTTAGAGAGGGGAAAAATATATTTTAAAGGAAAAAAATGATGAAGGGAACTGAATCTGTCAGCAACAATATGTTGTTATTATTTGTTTGTGGCTGAGGTTCCTCTAGTCAGGCCTCTGTCTCCAAACTCTCCTGTTGCTCCACACTTGCTTCTCAGAAAAACATCAGGGGGCAGTCATGTATCGAGATCCTCAAATCTCCGTTATTCATGAAATGTTGCAGAATCCCAGCTTTTTATTCTGACTGCTTCATTCCTGCAAAGCCTCTCCAATGCATGACATTTAAAAGGTAAGTAAGGCCATTTGGAGCACGCTAATTCCATCTTACAACGCTACCAGATCTGAAGCAGCCCTCTACACCATAAAACGCTTATAAAATATTAAAACCCTCCTGCATTAGATGTGCTATGACTATGTGCAAAATAGGCCTGATTACCAGGACTAGCTGGAAGCTGATAGGCTAGAGATGGATGGACCTAAGAATGGAGGGAGGGAGAGAGAGAGAGAGAAGGAGAGGGGTAGATGGACGGAGGAAGGAAGAGAGGGGTGGAGGGTGGGAAGGAGGGAGGGAGAGAGGGAGGGAGGGAAGGAGGGAGGTAGGGAGGTAGGGAAGGAAGCAGGGAGGGAGGGAGGGAAGGAGGCATGGAGGGAGAGAGGGAGGGAGGGAAGAAGAAAGAAAAGATGGATGGATGTTTGGTTGTGCCTACCTGTGATTCCATCCCTGCAGTGCACCAGAGACCTTCAGCCCGCCTGTGTGGAGGGCCTCCCTGTTCAGGAGGTGCAGAGCCTCAGTATAACTGGCTGTGGCAGCCCTGTACCTGGCAGCGGTGAGGGCGATGGGGAGGTTCATCCGAGCGTCATGGTGTTGTCCTGCAGCGGGGGACAGCTCCACAGCAGAGGGGAGGTGACTCAGCCTGCAGCCCCTGACTGGTGCTATGGAAGTGTGTCGGAACCGATATGTCACATCTGTCCCTGTCACTTTGAATCAGCAAAAAGGCCGCTCTGGCCACACGAAGAGCCACAGCGGCCCCTTGGCCTGAGCGCAGGACCCCTCCTCCCTTCACCCTACACTGGGGGGGTGGGGGCCACAAGAAGAGCAACGTGCCCAGGAGGGAGGAGGGTGGAGCTGGGGGTGAGGTGGAGGAGGGGGTGGCTGTGGGTGAGGTGGAGGAGGGGGTGGCTGGGGGTGAGGTGAAGGCGGGGGTGGCTAGGGGGGTGGGAGGGCAGGGGGCGGTCAAAGGGTTAAATCCACCCAGTGTGCAAAGGCAAGGAATTTACCAAGCCTTTTTGTGTGTTTCTCATTTTTACGTTCAAACCTGACAACATGTGTGTCTAGCCCAGCTCCATTCCAGAGATAACACATTCATTTCCTTACATGATACACAATCACCCTGCTGGGTGTGTTTCTTACACCGCCCAGTCTGTGGAATCAATAGTCCTAACTGCATCGTAACCAAGTGCTCAGTTTAGAGACATGACGAGGACAAGGTCAAGTGGGTATAAAATCCTCTTCAGATCAATCAATAATATTACTCATTCTTAAAAGCCACAGATGAACAAAGAAGAAAATAATGGCGATTGTGGTGGTGATCATTGAAAGTAATGATTTTCTACGTCCCTGGTATCCACGGCTTCCAACACGAGAACACAAGGAGGGGGGGGGGGTCCTGATGCCTGATCTAAATTCACTCTAAAGTAGATTCTAACACGGAGGATCCCTCTACAGAACCCTTGTAATGAACAGAAGACTTTGGGATCCAGATTTATGGATTAATCCCTCTCTGGCTTCAAAGTACCATAGATCTATATTCAGAGTCACAAGGTCACAAGTTTTGTAATTTAAATGAAAGAGTGGAAGAGGTGACAAATGAACAAAGCCTGTTCTCATTAGCAGGCGATACTTATGTACATCTTTGAAGATTTATTGCGGGACGATCTCTTGGTTAGAAGTAAAAGAGAGAAAAGAGATGATTAATCTCTTGTAATGTTGGTGTCTCAAGTGAGTCTCTCTCTCTTTGTTATGGCCAGGGAAGTTCAAGTCCCCGGTGCAGGCTGGAGGGGAGAGTGTTGCAGCTCTACTGGAATGAGCTGGTCCTTCGAGCCCTGATTTATTTTACGTATGAGCGACTTGAGGCCAGCTAGCCAGTGGCGTCTGGTTAATGCTACGGCTAGCTGCAAGCCATTCTACCACCGTGAGGAAATATATAAATAAACGGAAAAACCAAAAGCAAAAAAAAATAAAAAATAGAAGTAAAACAACAGATTTAAAGGCCACATTTGAGAATGAATTACATGAGAGTATGTACACTGTACACTGTACACTGCCACGACATGTTGGGCACACTGTGGAACCATCTTCCTCAGAGGGCAGCAGGGCAGGGGGGGTAGAAGGGGGCAGAGATGGGCAGAAAGGGGCAGAGGGGGGGGGCAGAGGGGGGGCAAAGGGGGCAGAAGGGGGCAGAGATGGGCAGACGGGGGCAGAGGAGGTCAGAGAGGGGCAGAGAGGAGGGCAGACGGGGGAAGAGGAGGTCAGAGAGGGGCAGAGAGGAGGGCACAAGGGGGAAGAGGAGGTCAGAGAGGGGCAGAGAGGAGGGCACAGGGAGGCAGACACTCCTCCTGCAGCTGCCTAACCCTCCTATAGATACAGCATCACTGGATGACAGGAAGTCCAGGGATCCAAGACCAAATTCTGTGAAATAACGCAGCATCAATATTGACAATGAATTTCATGTCAACTGGTTGTACGTGACTCTGACTTTTCCAGTGAAATATTAGCAGGTAAAGCCAGAGTTCAGTGGCTGTTTGGGGACTGGCGATGACTCCTTAAACACACAAGAGTATGAAGTGGACACACACACACAGATGACCACTTTCCCTAAAGACATGCTAGACGTATGATCCGCAGTTGTAATCACAATGTCCTCAGATACATTTAATGCTTCTCATAGTTAAATATTTAGGGTGTGAGGGTTAGGTGAGGCCTGTCTGCAGCAGACAAGGTCAGGGTTAGGGTTAAGGATTAAGGTTTCAGCAGGAAGTCTAGAAGGACCCTGAGAAGATGAACTTAGCAGTCACAACTTCCTCCACAATATAAAAGGTCGCAAAGGAAAATGTCAGGCCATCATTATTCCCAATTGAATTACGAAAGAAATATACATAAGCACATGTTTCCATGTATGTTTTTTTTAATACATATTTGTCCACTAAAGAGCATATAAAAATCGGACTACATGGATTTGCTGTATGTCCTGGCATTTTTTACTCTATAATCCATGTTCCACCAAAACCAGAGAGCATAGTGATCTTATAAAACTCTAGAGATCCAGCTTCCCCATTCTGCCCCCCATCCTACTTACTTCTGCTAAATGAGTAACACTGACAGATCACTGCTCACATAGCAGAGACGGTCCCTCAGAAATATGCTGCCTTTATGCAGTACATGGGAAAGCATGTATCCTTAAATGCTAAATGAGGTCTGACAGATAGCCTAGAGAAACAAAGTTGGGAGTTTGCGGCTACGAGAGAGACCCTGAGTGAACAGGACATGCCATGTACACCCTGGCTAACAATCAACATATGCTTTGTTTTTCTGGGGCCAGTACGAGGCACGGATCGCCCCAGGACAGATGGGTTCTGGGACTAGTAGGAACACAACGCCTACTGGCTATTTCATTCTTCCTTTTTTTTCTAATTTGTTTACGCTCACATAGACAGCAATTACACTGCTGAGGAAGACTCAGGGCATTTTCCTCTGAAGCAGACAGGATGAACGCAGAAGGAAAAGGGAGGGAAGAGATTCTAAATAATTATGTGTGAGAAGTGGTTAATTGTACAAGTTATCACAAAGAACAAGTAGATAAATCATCTGTAAGGATATCACTTTTTCAGTATTGTGTGCTGGTCTACAGACACTGGGCTGCAGCCACCATCTTCAGATATCCTGCTGAATCATTCGTTTCTCGTGTTCTAGAAAAACACTTTTCGAAGTGAGCAGCTACAAAACAGTAAGGATTCAGGTTGTTTAAACATTTACTGTCACCAAAACATGATAAACAACAAATATGATGACTAAAGCTTCTTCTATACTGTCTTTACCTGTGACATTCCAGCACCTTTCTATTGTGTGCGTGAGTGTGGCAGGTTTTGAGCGCGAAGCTTCCAGGGTGATGGCAGAATGAGGTGGAGTGATGGTGGAGCACATCTCTGTCAGCACACCTGGATCTTCCCACACAGGCCTTCATTAATGAGACACACCTGTACACTGCTTTAAATACCAGAGAGGAGCTTAAATGTCAGGTGCAATTAAAGCTCATGATTCACAGCAGCACCAATCAAATCAAGCCCTTTGGTTCACCCCAGTCTGACGGAGTCTGGATGAGGACGCGGAGAGGACAGGAAGACCTGCCGTCCTTCACCCTGTGCCCCTGGTTATCCTCCTTAAAGTTTATCGTCATTCAGAGGAGCTTCTCCATCTTCAGAACTTCCTATCTTCAGCGAGGGAAAGGTCAGAACTTCCTGTCTTCAGCAAGGTAAAGGTTTACTGCCGTCTGAGGTGTGTGGAGCGAGGAATGGTGCGAGAGGAGGAGGTGAATGAGGAGGTGAAGGAGGAGGAGGGCAGCATGCAAAGAGGGCTGTCAGGGAGCGTGATGGGGCTGACAGAGGAGGAGCTGCATCCAGGAGGTTGGAGCGGCTCTGAAGAGCCTCTGTCACCATCAGGCTCAGACACCAGAGAGGAGCATGGACCAGAACTGAGGTGGAAGAAAAATACAATGTTGAAGTTCAGTCTTACTGACGTCACACCTTTGCCAAAGATTCATCATGTGATTTGTCTGTACATGGCAGTTAATGTTAGAATACCTGAGGTCACGTGTTGACCATCATCCTCATGGCTCTTCATAAGTGAGACACAGCCGTCACCAGATGATAGACTAACCGTGTCATGGTCTGGTGAGTAGTGAGAGTTTGAGGGTCGTCTCCAATGTTCCCAGAGCCCTGGGCTGTCCTCTGCCATAGCAGCAGCTGAAGCCTTGCCTCCCCTACACACCTGCTGCTGACTGGGCACTTGGCTTTCCTGCAATCACACTAATTGGTGCCTTCTTCTGGTCACCTCTAGGACCCTGGCGTGTTCAGACAGATGGAGAAATAAGGCTTCGAAAGACAACACAGGCCTGGAATAATGAGATGGCTGTGAGCACTGTGAGATGTTACAGAAAATTGTGACATTTTCCTTTGAACCTGTGTGACTCGTCTTAACAATGCGCAGACAAATTACACCCAAACGCTTCTTCCCGCCCATTACTTTGGAAATAATTTTCTGTATTAATTTCTCCCGCTGTAATGACAGACAGGCTCTACTTATCTCACCAAGTTTATGACTTGTTTGGAATAACTTCAGAACCCCTGGGCCAAGGCAGTGACTCAAGCAAAGCATGTCAGAAGCTTTCATGAATGAAAAATGAACACGTAGGGGTAAATAAAGCAATATGACCATACCGACCAGGAATTCCACAGATAAGTGTCAACCGCGGAGAAAAAATGAAGCATTTACCTGTTCCTAATCTGATTTCATGATGGCTTTCTGTTGATCTCGGACTCCTCAGTGAATGAGCCTGGTGCTACGGATGCTGGTTCCAGAAGAGGAATTGTCTCGCTCCATGAGGGCAGTCTTCGGATCTGACAGACCCGACCGGGGAAACACAACACCAAGCCCATTTTTGGCTACTTATTGTCCCCCAATGTTTGGAATACATCACATGTTATTCACAAATGCAAAGCCTTCTGCTGCAATATGCATGATGGGAAAAATATTGTGCAGGCATACATATTCCATTGGGTAAAAACGGCAATCACTTTCACAAGAATGACACCACAAACCGCTAAAGGACCCAAATGTTTTGAGAACTATCCAACACTGAAAGAAGAAAGAAGTATGTTACAAATACATTTTGTTCATCACTTAATATGCAATATACTGCTATTTAAATGAGGAGTAGATTTTAGGGGCCTGACGTTTATGAAATTCTTTTCAAACGTTCAAACTGCCTCTTTCTCCAGCCACATTAGAAGCGTCTTTGCTGTCCCTGATGAACAGACACTGTAAATCCCCATTTTGAAAGGAAAGGATGAATAACTGTGGATTAGAAGGCTGGGGGCTGGGGGGCTGGGAGGTGGGCTGGGGGTCGGCTGGGATGGTTGGGGGGTGGGGCGCATGGGGGCTGGAGGTGCGGGCTGGTGCTGCTGGTGCGGGGCGGGGGCTGGTCGAAGGTGGGGGGGGGCTGAGGAGCGGAGAGCGCTGGACGAGGTGGGTGGTGTTTGCATGGCAAACGAGTTCCAGTGGGGTTGCGATGGAGGATGACTTGTGAAGAGGGGAAGCGATCTTTAGGAAATGAGGAATCCTTTTTCTGTGTTTGCATTAACATCATGTGGCTTCCAGTTGGATGATCGAGGTGCGAGGCATGAAGGGGAGAGTTCCTCCGCGGGGCTTAAGGCTAGCCAAGGTGGCAGCTCACTCTTTCTTCTATTTCCCAGAGGCCATAGCAGGCCCGCAGAGCACTGCTGTACCGAACACACCCACACTAGCGCGTGGCGCTGCTGAGGACACCCAGCCCAAGGCCAGCGCCGGAAGGCTGAGCCACAAGGCAGAGGGGCAGGGAGGCTAGAGGCAGTCCCACATATTCCAAACAACGAGGGTCAGGGAATGGAGCTGGAGGTCTGGCCAGGGGCAGGGGCGGCGCTGGAGGCAGAGAACCAGTGGGCACGCGGCACAGGAGCTGCCGAAAGCGACATGATGCAGCTGGTATACGAACGAGGGTTAACATTGCCTGGAGGCAGAGGGGCAGGGGGGCTGGAGGCAGTTTTAGGGGCAGGGGGGCTGAGCAGAAGGCAGGGGCTGGAGGCAGAGGTGGGTTACTACCACAACACAACACACACACATAGGAGCGAGCCATGGCGAACAGCACATGCAACAAGCAGCGGGCAGGACGAGCTCAAGGCAAGACCAGAAGGCGGACACACACAGGCGCGCAAGAGCAGAAGAGAGCCAAGCACCAGCAGGAGCAGCAGTATGCCAGCGACGAGGGGTGTCTTTTTAGGGTGTCAGAATTACTGGGAAGTGTGCCCATGAGGGGTTTCTTACCCCCACTATTCCATGATTAGACAGTCAACGTGGATAAAGGAACAAGACAGCTTAAAGGAACCTCTAACCAGCAGCATAGATAATTGATTCAGGCTGTGATGGAACCACATGAGAACCATCAGGCTGTTATCCCTCAGACAGGGGATACCAGCAAAAGAGTAACCTTACAGTGTCTCTTTCAGGGGGGGGGGGACGCCTCAGCCCCAGCCCCTGCCACAGTCCCTGCCCCCAACCCCAGCCCCAGCCCCTGGCCCAGCCCCAGCCCCAGCCCCAGCCCCAGCCCCAAAACCAGCCACAGCCCCTGGCCGAGCCCCTGCCCCTGCCACAGTCCCTGCCCCCAGCCCCAGCCCCAGTCCCTGCCCCCAGCCCCTGCCTCAGCCCCAGCCCCTGCCTCAGCCCTAGCCCCAGCTCCAACCACAGCTCCATCCTAGGAAACACATTAAAAGTAGTAGTACTATAGTACTGCTCTGAATCTCTCAAGAAGCCAGAGTGATTCATCAAACCCTAAGTGGAACATGACAACAGTGATGTGTTCCCAGTTCAGGCAGTGAGGAGGACAAGAGCAAAATGTTGAAAACTTCTTACTCTGAGTCACAGGCTCACCTTAAGACCCTGGACTCTCCCTCCACGACAAGCATGCCAAGTGCAGAGGAGGAGCGTGGGGGAGAAGCGTGGGGGAGGAGCGTGGAGGAGGAGCGTGGGGGAGAAGTGCTGGGGGGCAGCGCAGGTAGATGGAGGTGCTCTAGGAAGATAGAGGTGCTCTAGGTACATGGAGGTGCTCTAGGTAGATGGAGGTGCTCTAGCATTATTGAGGTGCTCTAGGTAGATGGAGGTGCTCTAGCATTATTGAGGTGCTCTAGGTAGATGGAGGTGCTCTAGGTAGATGGAGGTGCTCTAGGTACATGGAGGTGCTCTAGGTACATGGAGGTGCTCTAGGTAGATGGAGGTGCTCTAGGCAGGCCACTGTCACCTGCTCAACCACCTACACCGCTCTCTTGCCTGGACACAAGCTACAAACACACCAGTCATCCATTTGGTTGTCATGTGACTCCAGGGGACAGTAATGCTAATGAATGTGTGACATTATTCAGCACGTCTTCACGTTCTTTATGATGGATTTAAGAGAGGGTGTTAGGGCCATGCTTTTTGTGGTGAACCAGAAAAAAGAAAATCACTATGAAATAAAACACTATAAATCACTAATACTAATGTTGAACAAACCCCCACTGCCCATTTCCAAACACTGTCCATCTAGATTATTCACTAAAGCTGCATCCAGCTATGTGCATTTGTGTTGAGGCCATACTTACAGGTGCAACAGAGGCACTCCAGACCTAGTGCTCTGATAGAAGTCATCTTTGTACTGTACGTACATGCGTGTAGCTTGTCCAACATGTCTGTAGTGTGTAATGCATGTCACGGTAGTTCAACGACTCATACAGTTTTGTGTCAAACAGAGGAATCAGACTGTATCATAGACAGACCATATCCTATACAGACTACAACCTGAACAGACTACAACCTGAACAGACTACAACCTAGATAGACTATGTCCTAAACAGACTCTATCCTAAACAGATTATATATTGTATTCTAACAGCAGTGAGAGTTGTGTTCTAACAGCAGTAACAGTTGTGTTCTAACAGCAGTAACAGTTGTATTCTAACAGCAGTAACAGTTGTGTTCTAACAGCAGTAACAGTTGTGTTCTAACAGCAGTAACAGTTGTGTTCTAAGAGCAGTAACAGTTGTGTTCTAACAGCAGTAACAGTTCTGTTCTAACAGCAGAGAGTTGTGTTCTAACAGCAGTAACAGTTGTGTTCTAACAGTAGTAACAGTTGTGTTCTAACAACAGTAACAGTTGTGTTCTAACAGCAGTAACAGTTGTGTTCTAACAGCAGTAACAGTTGTGTTCTAACAGCAGTAACAGTTGTGTTCTAACAGCAGTAACAGTTGTGTTCTAACAGCAGTAACAGTTGTATTCTAACAGCAGTGAGAGTTGTGTTCTAACAGCAGTAACAGTTGTGTTCTAACAGCAGTAACAGTTGTGTTCTACAGCAGTGAGAGTTGTGTTCTAACAGCAGTAACAGTTGTGTTCTAACAGCAGTAACAGTTGTGTTCTAACAGCAGTAACAGTTGTGTTCTAACAGCAGTGAGAGTTGTGTTCTAACAGCAGTAACAGTTGTGTTCTAACAGCAGTAACAGTTGTGTTCTAACAACAGTAACAGTTGTGTTCTAATAGCAGTAACAGTTGTGTTCTAACAGCAGTAACAGTTGTGTTCTAACAGCAGTAACAGTTGTGTTCTAACAGCAGTAACAGTTGTGTTCTAACAGCAGTAACAGTTGTATTCTAACAGCAGTGAGAGTTGTGTTCTAACAGCAGTAACAGTTGTATTCTAACAGCAGTAACAGTTGTGTTCTAACAGTAGTAACAGTTGTGTTCTAACAACAGTAACAGTTGTGTTCTAACAGCAGTAACAGTTGTGTTCTAACAGCAGTAACAGTTGTGTTCTAACAGCAGTGAGAGTTGTGTTCTAACAGCAGTAACAGTTGTGTTCTAACAGCAGTAACAGTTGTGTTCTAACAGCAGTAACAGTTGTGTTCTAAGAGCAGTAACAGTTGTGTTCTAACAGCAGTAACAGTTGTGTTCTAACAGCAGTAACAGTTGTGTTCTAACAGCAGTAACAGTTGTGTTCTAACAGCAGTAACAGTTGTGTTCTAACAGTAGTAACAGTTGTGTTCTAACAGCAGTAACAGTTGTGTTCTAACAGCAGTAACAGTTGTATTCTAACAGCAGTGAGAGTTGTGTTCTAACAGCAGTAACAGTTGTATTCTAACAGCAGTGAGAGTTGTGTTCTAACAGCAGTAACAGTTGTGTTCTAACAGCAGTAACAGTTGTGTTCTAACAACAGTAACAGTTGTGTTCTAACAACAGTAACAGTTGTGTTCTAACAGCAGTGAGAGTTGTGTTCTAACAGCAGTAACAGTTGTGTTCTAACAGCAGTAACAGTTGTGTTCTACAGCAGTGAGAGTTGTGTTCTAACAGCAGTAACAGTTGTGTTCTAACAACAGTGAGAGATGTGTTTTCCAGAGTGTTTTAATTGCTGTCTAAGTTGCTGGAAGATAGGCCCATATAGGCTGTAGAATGTTAGGCCCATATAGGCTGTAGAATGTTAGGCCCATATAGGTTGTAGAATGTTAGGCCCATATAGGCTGTAGAATGTTAGGCCCATATAGGCTGTAGAATGTTAGGCCCATATAGGTTGTAGAATGTTAGGCCCATATAGACTGTAGAATGTTAGGCCCATATAGGTTGTAGAATGTTAGTCCCATATAGGTTGTAGAATGTTAGTCCCATATAGGTTGTAGAATGTTAGTCATATCTCTTTCCACATCTCTACCTACATCTCTAATCTCAGTGTTTTCTATCAGGGGTATCCCGGTCACCTGCTGTGTCAACCACACGCTGTTTGGGTGTCACCGATCTGCTGGGCTAACCTCCTCACCACCACAACTCTAACTAGTCTCAGCTCTGCAGACAGAGAAGGAGAAAATCCCTCCATCCAGATGCTCAAGGACCCATGCAGCTTATGCAAAGCTTCAGCCAATTCCCTCATCCATTCTAGAACTGTTTAGTGGGACTGAAATGGAATCACTGCAAATTCTGGTTGGAGCAGGAATAACAAGGAAACGTAGGCAGGCTTAGACACAATAGTGGCATGATGCTTCTGTAAACCGACTGGTTTTGGTACGGATAAATCCAATCGTAGAAGCGTTTGTTTTGAATAGTAACCTGGCTTACTGGTACAGGTATAAGTACGCTTGTGAAAAAGCCTTCTAATCATAATTGATATTCATATCATGTATAATTGATATATATGGTCAGAATACTGTAAGCGGTCTGCCCCTGAATACTGGAACACAGAGGAGGGATTAAGAACAGTTTATAGTCCGTTCAGCCCTCAACTTTACCTCTGTGATGTTGAAATTACTCATCAAAGAGACTGACAAAGAAAATATTGGTTTGCCTGATTTTGCAGGAGCACAATCCAACAGGCAAATGATTGTAACATCAAGGACACCTGCAGCTTCAGAATACATTGAGGAGAGAGAGAAAAAAACAAGAAATTATTACCCCACCACATGAATATGCAAGGATTTGATACCAGCAGTGTCATTACTAATGTTGCTGCCAATTACAGTGCATGTCATGACACCATGATTCATGAATATTCATCAGTGACTGGTACAGGCCTTCATGCCTGTTTTACGGGTTCATGTGTGCAGCTACCTCCTTTACCCTGGGAGCAGCCTACCAACTGCAGAGGACACTGGCCCACAAGGCACTGCTAGTTAACAGAATGTTATATAAAGATGTATTAAAGTGATAAAGTGCTACCTAGCTCCAAAGAGCAGGTATTAAAGCATATTAAGTAGACGTTTAGGCTTGTAAAGTGAGGATCCAGAAATGGAACATGTGGAAAAGAAATGCCTTTAGGGTGACACTGTTTAATGCTTGGAAAGTGATCACCGCATCAAGGTCTACTTGTCCACTACACATGAAATTAGTCAGTTCAATCAACAAACATTTCTAGATATCTTTACTCTAAAATTAATATTACTCATCTATGATTACTTGAAATTACTTGAAATTTCTGTAATGTGATTTTCAGTAATGATTATGCAAGAAACTGTTCTTTTTCCCTTGGATTCTGCACTGCAGTGTCAGTTTTTAACTTGTGAGCTACCTGCTAGTGGAGTACATGCTAGTGAGATCAATACTAGTGAACTACCTGCAGTGGAGTACATGCTAGTGGGATCAACACTAGTGAGCTACCTGCTAGTGGAGTACATGCTAGTGAGATCAATACTAGTGAACTACCTGCTAGTGGAGTACATGCTAGTGAGATGAATACTAGTGAGCTACCTGCTAGTGGAGTACATGCTAGTGAGATCAATACTAGTGAGCTACCTGCTAGTGGAGTACATGCTAGTGGGATCAATACTAGTGAGCTACCTGCTAGTGGAGTACATGCTAGTGGGCTACATACAAGTGAGCTACACTCCGACCCTCTAGAAGGTACGGCACTACTGCAGCTTAGGGTGACTATTTACAGCCATAGACTGAGGCAGATACTGACCTTGCCAGGACTTTGGTGTCTCCCAAAGAGCTCAAGGGATACCTTGACAGTGTTTTCAAACTCAGGATATTTTTATGTATAAGATCGTAGCCTAAATGACATGATGTATATTTGACTGTGTTACTGACCCCAGTGGGAAATGTAATGACTACTAAATATCGTCTCTAACCCTATTCTTACTGTTATTCCCACTCTGAATTGCTATTACACTGATGATGAAATCAAGTTACAAGGAACTCATTATAGATTACAGATCACCCTGTCACACGCCCCCTACCCCCTCTCCACATGCGCACATATACAAACACACCCCTACACACAACCACACACGCACACACAGACACACACACACACACACAAAGACACCGACTGGCAATGTCAGTCTTCATTCGACTGAACATGTTAAATATATCATCTTTAGGAAATAACGTTCATAAGATTAGGCCCGGCTCCCCAATTTCAAATGATTGTCAATTAATTGTGCATCTAAATGAGGCCCCTAATCATTCTACAGTAAAATGGGCAATTAAACTGCTAATTGTATTTTCATTCTAAACTTTAATTGTTTAACAGATAACAGCAGATTAGGGGCGTCAATTGACCAGTGAGTTTACTATACTACCTTTTTGCAAATTGTTAAGATGAATGCAGACTTTGTTAGGTGAATACATTTAAACAAGTTAATTTGTCTTGGTTTTTTTTAAATACACCTAATACATAAAAATGTCAAATTTTGGTTTGGAGTGAAAAAATCTCATTAATGTTTTGAGAAAACACAAAACCATTTATGTCAAATTCAGATTGTGATAGATGTCTGGCACGATAAATTGTGTTTACAGTGCAGTGGGTGTCAAACATTGCAGACTATTGGCTAAGATCATTGCCCATCACTGATACAGATATAAATACTCTGCATGTTTCATCATCTTCCAGATAGTATTATAGTCGCCTGTTTTCATTGTTTCAGAGCACCAAGAAGAACCGACCTAGTCATAGTGTTTACATGATTCAAACGCGTTAACGCTCTGCATATTTTAATCTATAAATCAAACATGTCCATTTGATTTTCACTTTAAAAGTGTTGAATCTAGTTCAAACAAACCCGTGTCTTAACGCTATACATGCAGGAGAATGCGTTGATCTATGGGAGATGAACAATAGTGTCCTCTAGAGGTGAGGACAATCAGGGATTGTTGTCCATAGTTTTATTTCTTTATTTGTCTTTGCCCGTGCAATCCCATGGCTGCGTGACACACCTTATTCATTATCACAGTGTAATTTATGGATTCATAAATACTGTTGGATAGATATTTATTTGATTTCATTGTTAACTGAAGCATACAAACATACTTTGTATTTGTCATTATTGGTTTTACCGAATACACCTTGGAATATGAACTCAAGTTTAGGCCCTGCTAGACTAGCGCGTGCGGGAGGGGGGGCGCACGCGCATATTTGTGAATATGTGCGCGTGTAAGGGAGTGAGGGAGGGGGGAGGGAAAAAAGAAAGAGAGGGTCTGTGTTATTATAAATATCTAGTTTGTGATCTAGTTTCATGTTATAAAAGCACCAGAACAATAGGTCCAGGACTATATCTGGACATGACTGTTGACTGCGTCAAGGCCCGCGTTTTCTGCGTCACTCTCCATTCTGCCCGCCACTATCTCGCTTCCCTCTCTCAGGACTAAATTGGCTCACCCGTGACAACTGACTATACCCCACAGTTAATGAGCCTTCCTTCTTCTCTGTCCATGCCTTACTCTGGAGAAATGGCTGAAATCATTTGAATAGGTAGGCCCCACACACCCACGCGATTATAAGGTCTATATTTGGAGTCCAATTGAAATAGGCGAGTTCTGTTGAAAGATAACGGCGAATAATATTGACCCACTGTGTCATAATCTTACCGAACAGGTGTAGGTACACCAACAATCACAGCTCTATCCTCCACAGCTAACTGGCCGCTGAGCAAGTTTCAACAAATCATTTACGGGGACAATGTTTTGGTAACGTTAAGTAACCACTCAAATTGACAAAAGTAAGACAAGTAAGATAAGTACACATAGTCGCCTAACGTACAGAGAAGTGTCACATCTGTTCGAGCTAGCAGGCAGAACCTTTCAACTGTCACAAACTGAAGTATGACAAATAACAAAGGATATAATGGATCAGGTCACAGGTAACACAAAATAAACTTACAATTGTGTAATTTCACGCTTTTATACAGTTTTCAATGATTGATTTCCATACAATTACGTTATATCATGTACTGCATATCTGATTATGGGGATAAATAGTGAGAGCAGTATAGTTGAACACAGGCTGGGTGAGAAACATACTCTTCTGCATCTGGATGTGCACGACTTTCCGAAACGGATTGGTGCATATCACTGTCGACGCAGATGACGTTCTGCTGTGAAACACGTGGGCCGCGGAGCCCAGAGCTCACATAAACAAAGGCACATTGGGCTGACGGAGTAGTCGTTGCTTGTGTCGCGCTCAGTGCTCGGAGAGTCACACCGATTACTTGGTATTGTAGACTGTCCTCTCTCAAGCTTTGGAGCTTTAACAGAAATTCATGAAAACCGTCCACATGCTTAATGCATGGATTGTCAACAACGTTTCTGATGTGAAAGGTGAGCTTATTTCGTTTTTTACATATTATTTGTCAAAAGTCAGATTTGTGCTGCGAAAGCTAGATTTGTCAATTTCCACACAGATGTTTAAACCTTACTTTTGTCAACAAATTAAAAAAAAATACATTAAAAGAAAACATTAAACTGCTCGGCAATTGTATGCTTAGAATGGATACGTTTGACCAGATACACAATCTGGCTTTTATAAGAGAAGTTGCTAAAGACTTGCTTGTACTGACGCGCGCGGTGGTCTGTTCCGCAAATAGCAAACTTCCAGCGGCTGTATCAACTTTGTACGTTTAAAATGTTTATAAAGATCATCGGCATCTCGCCTCCCTCACGTGTATGTTTACAATGTTTATATTTGACTGGATGTCAAGCCTAGGGGTGCGTAAATGACAGACTCTGGAAGATTTCTTGGATTCATCCTCTGATGGAATAGCGTTTTCAGGGAACATAAATCAAAGTTATCTATTTCATTAGGGGAAGATTCCTGAAAAGAGACGCTTTCTTGAAACCTGAATACCATACATCTGTCAGCTTTAGCTACCGAATTCAAGTGTCACCGAAAAACAGTAAAGACGTAAGGTACGAACTTCTAGATTCTATTTTCACACAAGATACATCACATTTAGCCCAGAAAATATCTAGACAGTTCAAATTAAAGACAGAATAAATGAACTTAACAGTTACTTTAACATCTTGAGTTACGCGTAATTGTTAATAATTCTCAATTGTACAATGCAGAACCATAATTCATTTGCATTGTTCTGTTCATGAATCACTCATGTGAATCTTCAATTTGAAATTTTGTGAAAATGTAAAAAACTGTTTCCCTTTCGTTTCCAGCCATGCCCTGCGTCCAGGCTCAGTATGGGTCATCACCTCAAGGGGCAAGTCCTGCTTCACAGAGTTACAGCTACCACGCCGCCGGAGAGTACAGCTGCGACTTCTTAACACCTGAGTTTGTTAAGTTTAGTATGGACCTGACCAACACTGAGATCACAGCCACAACGTCTCTCCCTAGTTTCAGCACGTTCATGGACAACTATAACACAGGTTACGACGTTAAACCGCCCTGTCTGTATCAAATGCCCCACTCCGGAGAGCAGTCCTCCATCAAGGTCGAGGACGTCCAGATGCACAGCTATCATCAGCAGACTCACCTTCCTCCTCAGTCAGAAGACATGATGACCCACTCCGGGCCCATGTACTTCAAGCCCTCCTCACCTCACGCCCCGAGTACGCCAAACTTCCAGGTCCAACCCAATCACATGTGGGAGGACCCTGGCTCTCTTCACAGCTTTCATCAGAACTATGTGGCGGCGACCACTCACATGATAGAGCAGCGCAAAAACCCGGTGTCGAGGCTTTCATTATTCTCCTTCAAACAGTCCCCTCCCGGTACCCCTGTGTCGAGTTGCCAGATGCGATTCGACGGCCCTCTACACGTTTCAATGAGCCACGACAACCCCGGAGCCCACCGTGGTTTGGATAGCCAGAGCTTCGCGGTGCCGAGTGCCATTAGGAAACAAGCTGGCCTAGCGTTTCCCCACTCCCTCCAGCTCGGGCACGGGCACCAGTTGATGGACAGCCAAGTTCCATCACCCCCGTCCCGAGGATCTCCGTCAAATGAGGGTCTGTGCGCAGTGTGTGGGGACAACGCTGCTTGTCAGCATTATGGAGTGCGAACCTGCGAGGGGTGTAAAGGCTTTTTTAAGGTAAACTTTCCTTAAATACCAGTTTAAGTTGTTATTACACACTTCGTTTGTGATTTTTTACTTCGTTGTCTCAGGTAAACAATAACAGGATTTTAACAGGCCCGTTTTTATCAGCATTTGTGAAGCATAAAAATAGGCCTAGTTGTAATTGTAACATGTCAACATTTGTAGTAACATTTAGGCATTATAACAATTCATCTAAATCATATGCGTCACAGTGTGTCCATTTGTTATGGTGGTGACTGAAATATAATTAAGAAAACTGTAATAGGCTACACTGTACATGAACACATGATAGAAGTCACAGTGGCAAATGTTAATGGCCACTTTATTTCAAACATCAATTTAAAAATCTAACCTTACCTTTTTATAGATAGATATATATCTATCTATCTATCTATAAAAAGTCGGGCTGAGAAGCGCGGTAAAATATGAATGGTCGCGGAATTGTATTTACCCAAACGGTACTTTACATATATAGACTCTAGAGGAGAGAAGTGAACCTGGATTTGTGGAAACACTGTTACATATTCTGAAAAACATGCATTTTTATCTTGCAGCGCACTGTTCAGAAAAATGCTAAATACGTGTGCTTAGCGAACAAAAACTGTCCTGTGGATAAACGCAGAAGAAACCGCTGTCAGTACTGCCGTTTCCAAAAGTGCCTTGTCGTCGGAATGGTGAAAGAAGGTAAGGGAAGGTTACTTTGTTGGTATGTGTCTGTGCCATTCAGGCAGGCTGGCATCAGCTGCGCGCGAGAGAGCAATTTGACTCCTTCAGTCAATGTTCATCTTTCGCTCTTTTCAAGGCTGACATTTAGATTTTTTGTACTTTTGCGCAGCACGATTCGCTTATTACAAGGGCTTTAAGTAGTATTTCCTTTTTTTCTTGAAAGTTGTTCGAACTGCAAGTCTAAAGGGCCGGAGAGGCCGCCTGCCATCCAAACCCAAGAGTCCACAGGACCCCGCCCCGCCGTCACCGCCCGTCAGCCTCATCAGCGCGCTCGTGAGAGCCCATGTGGACTCCAACCCCTCCATGTCGGCCTTGGACTATTCAAGAGTGAGTATTTTTTTTAAATCAACTTCTGTCTCATAATGTGAAGAAAGAAACAACACCGAGAATGTTCTGTTAACTTATACAGTCATCAGATAACTCACTGACAACACAGAGAGTGGCTTCCCTGATTTAGGTGTGCAGTCAACTTACAATTTATGGACAAAGTTTTTGCGCGTGACATCTTGCACTGCTAACTTTGTCGGGCTTTTTAAAGTGGCATATTTTACTAAGAAAATTGCTTTGAAATGGAGAACTCAATAAAAAGAAGACATGAATTTAATAGTATAAAAGCACTCCCCCCTCCTAGAAATAGGCTTTGCAATTTCACGGGTTATATATTTTAAAGGACCTCATTAAGTCCTGTTTAAATTAAATTCCAGTTTCAGGCTAACCCTGACTACCAAATGACTGGAGACGACACACAGCACATCCAGCAGTTCTATGATCTCCTGACCGGCTCCATGGAGATTATCCGGGGTTGGGCAGAGAAGATCCCGGGGTTTCCTGATCTACCGAAGCAGGATCAGGATCTGCTCTTCGAATCAGCCTTCTTGGAACTCTTCGTTCTGCGTCTCGCGTACAGGTAAGCCGCGTAATTATGAAGTAACCTCGACTATAATGACAATCTACCCCCTTCAAGCTCCACTGCTTTGGATTTTATTGTCTACCCAATAATTAGGAGCCTCTTAAATCCCCATTTATTGCTCAGAGTAATTAATGACACCATGTTATTAATTGCAGGTCCAACTCAGTCGAAGGCAAACTGATCTTCTGCAGCGGAGTGGTCTTACATAGGCTTCAGTGCGTGCGCGGATTTGGAGAGTGGATAGACTCGATTGTGGAGTTTTCCTCCAACCTGCAGAGCATGAATATAGACATATCAGCATTCTCTTGCATCGCCGCCCTGGCTATGGTAACAGGTGCGTAAATAATCTTTGAGTTAATCACAGTTGCGTCTGAATTGAATGGGCTCTCCAATATAATTTACAGAGTTTAAAAATAATTTGCGCTATATTAATATTGCAGAGCGGCATGGGCTGAAGGAACCCAAGCGGGTGGAGGATCTTCAAAACAAGATAGTGAACTGCCTAAAAGACCAAGTGACATTCAATGGCGGAGGCTTGAATCGGCCGAACTACTTGTCAAAACTTTTGGGAAAGCTGCCAGAACTGCGCACTCTATGTACACAAGGTCTGCAGCGCATCTTCTACTTAAAACTCGAAGACTTAGTCCCTCCGCCAGCAATAATTGACAAACTTTTTCTCGACACATTACCATTTTAAATTGACACTTGACCATTAACGAGACCTCAACGAACTTCCACAGACTCGGTTTGAGTCAGCCTGACAGATTTTTAAGATTTTATCTCAGAATATTTGCAAGCTCCGTATAGGCTTATAGAACAACGATGCCAGATACATTGTGAGGATCCATAAGATAGATGCAAAGAAGAAAGAGAGGAATTTGAGCTCCCTGGTTAATTTTCTTTCATGTGTTGAATTATTGTGAGTAGGGAAAGGAACGGCCCACTCCGGGGAAAACGTCTCCCCATGGACTTCTCGACAAAGTTAAAACTGTCTTGCAACTTATATTCCTTCTTGTTTACCAAGCAGCTCCATTATCAGCTCCAATGATAATGCGTATTCAGATGTAATATATTCCATTTATATATACACATATATGATAGATTATGTGATGCGTCCAATGCGTCAGTTTATAACACGTGTACAAAGTTTGTTACTATGACAACATTTTATTTGATTTGTTTTAATGACTCGTGCCTATGTGTTTATGCCAGGATCCCGCGGTTTGAAAATATTCTGAAAAGAAAAGCATGTTGTAGTTTTTTTATAGGCACTTGCTATCGAGGTGATGTTGTCTATATTACACATGATATTCCGGACACTATGTAGTCTGCTAGATTTGATAAAGATTCGTAGTACTGGCACACCTTTTAAGTACGACGCATATGTAGACACGTATCTCCATCTGTATAGACAATGAGGGACCCATGGTGTTAGTAAACCTGTCAGACATTCCTTGTTTGTATGTGTTGTAAGTATTGTTGCTGTTGAATATAAACGTTTCTCTATATTTATTATTTGTTGCCAAAAGCTAAATGAAGCATGGTGCCATTTAAATGATTTCAAACCATCTGAATTCCTACTGAGCACGTTGTCTATGTTCTATGTCTTATAGACGTCTAGATAGTTATAATTTAAACACATCTGAAAATGAAAAACGCATCCTATATAAAAGGTTCATGTATGGTTCAAATTGACCATGGTGTATCATGGTGTAATAATATTAGACTATTGCAATGCATTTGGTGCCGAATTCCAAACGCTTAGAAAGAAAGAGATATTTAATGTTTACAAATAAAACTTTTAAAATCAAATTCCTTTGCAAAACAATTTCTCTCATCTGACTTTATACAATAACTATCGCTGTACTAAACGAAAGTAATACGATTTAAAATACGGTTGGAAAATATCCAAAGCCTGTAGCGTTTAGATGTCGTTTGTTACGAGCGCGTTAGTTATTTCTATATATTTAAAGCGTGAAAAGTTGTCATTCTACTTGAGCTTTGATTTAGATTTTTGGGACCGGTCATGTTGCCCACATTTTACGTGCTTAATCAAACAAATCAGTGGATTAATTTACTAGTAAAGGCTATGGTAAATAATATAATACACTTCTAAATCCGCCGTCTAATAGCGTTGGCTATTCATCAACGGTTAATCCTTCTGTCTAAATGGTAAACTATAATATTCAATACTGCAGATGGGGAACAGACAACTGTGGACACCGCGGCGTTTAAGAAGTAAACATACTCAAAGATACTGAATCATATCTGTATTGAGAATGAGGAGAAAAGACTTGGAAACAGTTTTTTTATTTGGAAAGGCGACCTATTTCTAAATAACATGGTGATCACGCACAATAATATTGGTCGGAGATTGTTCTCCTACGTTGTCTTTGATGCTTCCTGCTTTTTAATAGCAGGAAAAACATTTTATTCGAAATGTTATCCATTTGCAATGTTCAAATTAGGCAACACATGTATTTGATTATCGTTGAATCGAAATGACTTTTACAATTGACAATAATTCAGGCATAGGCTCCTACTGAGGCTTTTTGGTATGTGCATAATCTGAAAATAAGATCGATTAAATTTAAGACTTCGGCTGATGTGATCGTTTATAGTGAAAGTTAAAACGAAGATGAACTATGACTGATACTTTTGTATCATAACTCATCGTAACTAATATTGTGATTAATATCAGAACTATTCCAAGGTCCTCGGGTCCAGTTTCAGGGCTTCAGTCTAACCTTCACGCGGAGTCAACGAGCCACGCAGGGCACGCTGACTAAATGCCATTGTGCCAGTGGTTCTGCATGGCACGTTGAGGGAAAAGAAAAAACGGTTAAAATCGATGTTTTATTTTAACTTCAAGTTTTGACGATGAAAGACAAATAAACACTTCATAATAAAACTTTGATTTACAAGTGTGTAATTCCACTGGCTATTTCAAAGAGCTTAAGTTCAAGACTTGCTTCTGTCTGGACAGTATCCTCATAGTATATGAACCCACCTGGGAGTGTAACTTTCATGCCGCGGTATATTCCAGATCCAGCATATCTCTGTCAACAGACATATATAGGGCCTACAAAACTGTGATGGCTATTCTTTATGTATTGTATCCACTGTTTTGCATGTTGGCTATTATAACTTTGAATTTGGCAAACTGGAGGTTTTTTTCAAGTGAGATATATTTGCATCAGCCCAATCGTTTTACTGTAGCAACTTTTCATGCAGTTTAGAACACAGTCAGGCGGATAGATACCGCCGCCTTAGTTTCGTAGGAATTCTGTAGCAATGTCAAATCTCGTTTACCTCAATGTCTCCCAAAAGAAAAGTGACGTCAGCCTCCGAGGCTATGTCTGGGACTTCTCTACAATGATCCGATATTTATCATACCATTAAACTGGCAGTAGCAGCTTCAACTGAAGGTTCCCGGCAGAAGGCAATAAATTGTCAAAAAAATTATTTCGTCAATGCAAATGTACTAATTGTAAGACAAATTGGTATTAAATTCAGAACCGGTTTGCTGACATTTAGCAGAGCTGTTAAAAGGGTGCTTCTCAATGCCATGACACAAGTTCATTTAATGTTGACTCAAACTATAGTTTGATTTGATTTTTGCCACACAATAAAAATGACATATGTATGTAGCAAACACTTCTGACAGTCGTTGTGCATGATTATACATATTAGGGGACTTTAAGTCAAAAGTCATTTAGATCTCACAGTTTAATTCCTCCATTCTTGACATCAATGGTGGTTTTTACGTCCTGGCAGAGAGTCTTTGTAGACTTAATAATCCAACATGACTTCATGTGTCGGCACAAAGCAACGCAGCAGCAGGACGTGAGTCCAGATAAGTACCTACAGGCTCCTGCCTGGTCAGGGAGGAATTAAGACAAAGCTAGTCGAGTCTCAGAGATAAGAAGCAGCAGAAATAGCTCCTAACCACCTCGAAAAGAGGCGGAACTGTGCCCCAAAGGGCCGCTGCTAAGTGCTCGCGCAGGTAGTGAGAAAGCCTCCAAATTATAAGGGTACCTCACATCCAGCGAGAGTGCTGGTTCATGGGGGCCACCATTAACTCATTCAGGCCTGCAAGGCATGCAAGGCAACTGCTATACTTGAACGCTTCCCGTTTCTAGAGTGTTCTCTCAACTCTAATCTTTCTTCGGGTTTGTCGAGGGCAGCGAGACTCCAGAACCGGTATATTTTTGCGATGCCATGTGATGTGAAAACGTCATACTGGCCTATAACAATTTACTAACGTAAAGTAAATAAAAAAAATTGTCATAGCTTTATAAGTGTGCGTAATTGCATGTTCTAAAACTAAATAGAGGTCAGTAGCTGATCAAGTCGTATGCTGTTTAAGGTATGGAACGGTGGATACGACAGACTCACTCCAGAATGTGACGTTATCAAACAGAATCTCTATTCCCCAGGCTGCCCTGGTCCAACGTTACACGACGCCAACTAGCAGCTGCCGTTCTGCTCGGCAGATGTTCCGTTGGGCTTATGGGCCTGCAGTTGCCAACTGTACTTTCAGGACCGAAAATTATCAAAAGTGACGCAAAATATACGAATCATTCTGCCCGCTGACCCCTGAGGCACCTGTCAAATCTTTGAAAACTGTTTAGGAGTTAGGTTTACACTGTAGTCGCGTCACTAGATAGGTTGTATCAGAAAACAGGATAACACATACAGTGCAGGCCACATTACTATGTCACCGTAACACTGTAAAATAAATGACTAAGATCAACACATAATAGACCATGACAATAAACACCTTTAATTATGTCATATAATATATTGCCTTTTAGCAAGAGGTTCATTCCTTAGAGACACATTAATTATTGAAATACTGTGTGTGCAAATTGTGAAGGGTGCTTGATAAACAAGAATACAGTTGGAACTAGTGGGCAAACTTTAAAGGAACTTCAAATTTCAAATGAATTTGAGTGCAGAATAGTAAGATCACAGCAATCTAGTTCTTTAATCAATCACTTACCATCTGAGTTGAACTGTTTGTACAACGTCTGTTTATGTTTTATACAGCCTATATTTATCATCAGTTGTACTGAGGTCCTCCATCAGAGAAATTGTCCTCAAATATGTTTTACTCTAATCTTAATATTTTGAAGTGTGTCTTCAGTTTGGGGATTTTCCAGCTGCAGGAACATATTTAATTGGGCTTCACTTAATTCTCAGCTGCAGTCCTGCCAGACTGAAGAATCTGCCTTGCTCTGCTCAGGAGGGGTTTTGTCATGACGTTCTGAGATCAACTCATGATGTGACCAACTTCAGTTTACCGAACATTCTGTTAAAATAATATGCTGACTTGGAGAATATAATCACAATCAATCTGCCAGGTCTCTGTCTCTCTGCCGATCTATTTATTTGCCTGTCTGTCTTCCACAGTTCAGCTTGATCCTGTCTGTCTGCCACAGTTCAGCTGGGCCCTGTCTGTCTGTCTGTCACAGCCCAGCTGGGCTCTGTCTGTCTGCCACAGTCCAGCTCGATCCTGTCTGTCGGCCACACCCCAGCTTGACCCTGTCTGTCTGCCACAGCCCAGCTTGATCCTGTCTGTCTGCCACACCCCAGCTTGACCCTGTCTGTCTGCCACAGCCCAGCTTGATCCTGTCTGTCTGTCTGTCTGTCTGTCTGTCACAGCCCAGCTGGGCCCTGTCTGTCTGCCACACCCCAGCTTGATCCTGTCTGTCTGCCACAGCCCAGCTTGATCCTGTCTGTCTGCCACAGCCCAGCTGGGCCCAGTCTGTCTGCCACAGCCCAGCTTGATCCTTCCAGGCACTAAACAGACAATCAATTCAGCGGTCATGTACGTCAGATGAAGGAAGGCAACAAGTGGAGAGAGATGACATCCCAGCATCACAAGCTCAGACCTCATGGTCTTCACAGGACAGACACAGGCACGCTAATCATGTGCAAAGTTCCTTTAAAATAAGATTGACTGAATGTACCGGCTAGTTAAATCGCTCATAAATATTAACTTGATTTTAAGCAGCTGTGTTAACTGTCACTGTTATTGCACATTGATTTCTGATAGACGTTGTCAAATAATTGTTCAATGTGTGGTCTGCACGGTAGCATCCATTACGACCACACAGCAAGTCTGAGTCCTTATATGCTGCAGCCACAGGACATCATACATCACATTGAATGGAGTCTTGTCGTCCAAAAACAGATATTTTTCAAAGATGGCTGAGATGAGATTGAAGAATTACACCAGACAGTTTGTGCTTCGTGTACATTGAACACATGTAATTTTGACACTTATGATAATTCTGTAAATGAGCCAGTGAATCACTTTGCGTGGAGACATTCCTGGAAGAAACAGCCACATTGAACACATAAACCGTTTCCTTTGACCTTATTGACAAAATAAATAGCGAATCTCCTTTATGGAAAGAGTTAATGTTTTCTATGGCAGACACATTTCCGATTCAATTAGTTTTAATGAAGCTGGTTCTCTCTGGTTACTGGAGGAGAAAACAGCGGGCACCAATGCATGATGGGAACAGAGCACACATTAAGCAGGGCCAGCTCGTTCAGGGAGAGTGTTTCCGAGTGGTGTGAGAACCCTGTTCTTCCAGGCAGCAGGTGCGGGAGGCAGGGCAGGGCTGAAGCAGAGTGACTCTGCTCAGCTCTCAGCTGGAGAGGAGAGACTATCCAACTGGTGAAAATACGGATGTTTCACGTCTCACTGTATCTTCTACAAAGTAATCGTACAAATAAAGCATGTGAGATTATGAATGAGATCTATTTGTAATCCACCCCATTCTAGTACTTAAATCGAGAGGAGATACAAAGATCAGATGTGTACAGGTTTGTTTGGAAGTGTGGATGTTACAGAGGCACAAAACGTCCGATGAAAAGAGGACAGATACAGTGCAATCATGACCTCCTTTTTAGTGAAACGTGAATGTCTTAAAAAAACAAAAACCAGAATCAGCAGCTTGCGCTTCATGTTGTGATGATTAGATGTATGCATGGCTGCAGACCCTTCCTTTCCATGATGTCATCATGTGAAATGTCAAAGTGCTCTGAAGCATTGGCTCACCACCAGGCAGAATTTGCCCTGAACCTGTGATACAATGTTTTCCTCATCCTCTTCTCTCTGTGTGAACCACATCCGAAACAGTCATGCACGTGTAATGTGTTGAGGTTTTCAGGCACTCATGTGTGTATGCATGTGTTTATGGCTGTTTGTGGGCATGTGTCTCTGGATGGATACGTGTGCGCGTGTTTGTTTTTACAGACTGACTGGTATTACACAGAGGTGTGTAACTGGTGTGTGTTATCCCTGCCCACTAGAGAGAGACTCTTTGGGAGACAAAGACCAATATGTTTGTTTGATTTCACCCCTTCCAAACCCCTTTCCCGATGTCCTAGACATATAACCCCAGCCCTAACCTCTCAGTCCTGGTGATAAGGTGGATGAGGGTGAAGGTTGTTCTATAAACAGCAGCCATGGTATTAGTGTGCCTGTCTGAAGTCAGAGTGTGTGTGACAGTGATCAGCTGTCAGGCAAGCTGGGCGCTGTCTCCAGACAGAATCTGAGGCGTGCCCCTGAGATATAGCAGCATCTTGGTCAAGTGGCACATCTGAATGCAAGGCCCCATGGCCACATCAAAGACAACAGAGGAAACATTTTTGCCTGTTTTGACATGACAGTTTTTGAAAGTTCAAGCAGAAAACCAATTATAATGAGCACCACAAAGCCCGAAGCCCCTCGATGGCGTCTACAGACAGTAAAACAAGAGTCAGTGTGGAGAAAACAATAATACCTGCGGTAGGCTGGTGCTCGTATCCACACCTCACCACAGGTCATATAAATAGTGTATATTTGCTGTTGAGTTTCCAAGCAGCTGAGTTCTAGTACAAATCAAATCAAGTCAGGATTAGAAAGTAAAAGAGCATGGTTTAATGTAATCTATCCCACAGGAGCCATGGTCCGATTCATCAAACAAAGCTTACAAGCATGCTAGCTGTATCTGACAATGCGATGTAGCTACCTCCACTGGATGGCTGTATCTGACACTGTGATGTAGCTACCTCCACTGAATGGCTGTATCTGACACTGTGAGGTAGCTACCTTCACTGGATGGCTGTATCTAACACTGTGATGTAGCTACCTTCACTGGATGGCTGTATCTGACACTGTGATGTAGCTACCTTAACTGGATGGCTGTATCTAACACTGTGATGTAGCTACCTTCACTGGATGGCTGTATCTGACACTGTGATGTAGCAACCTTCACTGGATGGCTGTATCTAACACTGTGATGTAGCTACCTTCACTGAATGGCTGTATCTGACACTGTGATGTAGCTACCTCCACTGAATGGCTGTATCTAACACTGTGATGTAGCTACCTTCACTGGATGGCTGTATCTAACACTGTGATGTAGCTACCTTCACTGGATGGCTGTATCTAACACTGTGATGTAGCTACCTCCACTGGATGGCTGTATCTAACACTGTGATGTAGCTACCTTCACTGGATGGCTGTATCTGACACTGATACTGGAGGCAGACATGCCTGAAATGAAATATGAAATATATACATAGATGTTGTATGCGTGAGTGGTTTCCCTTCCTTTACTTGAGTAAAGCCCAACTGGGAGCCTGTGTGTGTGTGTGTGTGTGTGTGTGTGTGTGTGTGTAACACAGAGAGAGAGAGAGAGAGAGAGAGAGAGAGAGAATTTTCATGCATGCCTTTCTAATGCTTGCATGAGGCATGAATGTATATAGGGATATGTTTGAAGAGTGAGATTGTTATGCAAACACATCGGTGTGATGCATGCTGGGACAGAGGTGTGGGCTCCGCATGCTCCCCAGGCTCACGTCTCTACTGAGCGCATGCAGGGTAGAAGCCTTCTTGGCTCCTTTTCCCACAATGCACCACATCTTTCTTCACAGCTGACCCTCAGAAAGCCCTCTCAGTGTGGGTTCTGGGGATGTACGTGTTGGTGTGGGACACACACACTCTCCTGACAGAGCAGGCAGCTGCCTCACCACGCACCTGCTGTACCACACACTGCTCTACAACATACCTGCTTTACCACACATCTGGTCTACCATGCACTGCTCTATCACACACCTGCTCTACCACACACTGCTATACCATATACCTGCTTTACCACACACCTGGTCTACCACACACTGCTCTACAACACACTGCTCTACCACACACTGGTCTACAACACACTGCTCTACCACACACTGCTCCATATCTAACTGCTCTACCACACACTGCTCTATATCACACTGCTATACTACACACCTGGTCTACCACACACTGCTCTATATCACACTACTGTGCCACACACTGCTCTACCACACACTGCTCCATATCTAACTGCTCTACCACACACTGCTCTATATCACACTGCTATACCACATACCTGCTCTACATCACACTGCTATACCACACACCTGGTCTACCACACACTGCTCTATATCACACTACTGTGCCACACACTGCTCTATATCACACTGCTATACCACACACTGCTATACCACACGCTGCTATACCACACACTGCTCTACCACACACTGCTCTACCACGCACCTGGTCTACCACACACTGCTCTACCACACACTGCTCTACCATGCACCTGGTCTACCATGCACCTGGTCTACCACACACTGCTCTATATCACACTACTGTGCCACACACTGCTCTATATCACACTGCTATACCACACACTACTCTACATAACACTGCTCTACATCACACTGTTATACCACACACTGCTCTACCACACACTGCTCTACATCACACTGCTCTATATCACACTGCTGTGCCACACACTGCTCTACACTACACTGCTCTACCACACACTGTTCTACCACACACTGCTCTACCACACACTGCTATAGCACACACTGCTATACCACACACTGCTCTATATCACACTGCTGTGCCACACACTGCTCTACTACACACCTGATCCCTTTAAAATGAGTTTATGTTAAGAAAGCCTGAATTCCACTGCTTGGTTTTTCCTGAGAGAGACACCAAAAGGATGATCTCAGACATCTATCACCTGGAGAAGGTTCCGGTCAGTCGGTCTAGTCAACCCAAAAACACAGTAGAGATATGAGCTAGGGCTGGGAGATATTTCTCCCTACAAGAAGCCTGAAGAGAGAACAGTAGAATCAGTGACCTTCAAACAAGCTCTCCATCCATATAGAGAAGAGCAGACATGCGCAATCCATCAAGAATGCACATGAACTTTCCTCTCCAAATGCTTCCCGGTTGAATAACAGTCAGTGGTTCAACTATGAATATTGCATATATAGTATACTCACAGGGCGGGGTGGCATTGGAATTTTTGAAGAATACCTGAATATTTATTTAAAATTTAACAATCTTAATAACAATCTGTAACATATTTATGCATAAGGGTATTTAAGAATTTGTGTTTAAATATGCTAGTTTTGATAACATAAATGTATTTTTTGTAGTTAAATTGTACTGTTTTAGAGTCATAATTTTATAATGAACTGAAAAATGACCTGTACATTTATACATGTATTTAACCTAATCACATTCAAATAACATGAATTGGCATTAAAAATGCATCAAACATATTATGAAATCAATCAATTATATTTATAAATCTATGTGCCACACCAGAAGCCAGAAATGACCTTCCCTCAATCCCTTTCTCAGAAAGATCCGTGTTAATTTCCAGCTTGTATTTGATTGGATGAAGTTGCCTGGGCCTGGTGCGACATGGCCCGCACAGGTCAGCAGCTGGACCAGCCAAGCATGAAACTAACAAATAGAAAACAGCACCTTGTGGCACTCGACTTCCAGTGACCGGCGACTGGCTGGTCGCGCTGACGAAGACCTGCATCCTGGAGACTGAACAGAGGGACGACAAGTAGGACTGGAGGGAATGTGAGAGGTTGGAGAGAGAGAAGGGTGAAAGGGAGGGTCAAACACACGGCAGGAGGGGTGAAAGAAAAAGAGAGGGATGTGGGGTGGGACGTGGTGAAAGCTAATATGTAGATGAATGGGGGAGAAAGGTATAGGAATATAAAAAATAGAGATGAGATGGAAAAGGGAAGAAAAGGTGGGAAGAGAGGGGGAGAGGAGAGGGAGGGGAGGGGAGGGGGGAGACAGGCCGATCATCCTGTGATAAGACGTGGAAAATACGTCTGATTATCCCAGAGCCACAGAGTGCCAGACAGACAGTTGGGAGTCATCTCAAGAATCAGGAGAGAGGAGGCAAGACAAGAGCCCTCTCCCTGCTTCTCCACGCACTGAGGGAATACATTCACTTAGTCCCTGTATGCTTCAGAGAGGAAATTCTAATTAAGGGTGGGGGGAATTTTGACACATGTGAAGCAGAGATCAATATTTAGCGCAATAATCAGCTATTCCTGATGGCTTGACAATGTCACTGTGTGCACTGCTCACTGCAGCTCCATTAGATGGACTGGGAGACGAGAGGAGACCAGACGAGAGGAGAGGGGGAGGGAGGGAGGATGGGTAAAGGCAGATAAATCAGGAGAGGAGGCAAGAGGCTGGAGAGGTGGGAGAGGAGGTAGGAAAGGAAGTAGGAGAAGAGGTAGGAGATAAGGTAGGAGAGGAGGTAGGATGGGAGGCAGAAAAAAGGTAGGAGATGAGGTAGGATGGGAGGCAGGAGAGGAGTTAGGAGATGAGATAGGATGGGAGGTAGGAGAGGAGGGAGGAAAGGAGGTAGGATGGGAGGTAGGATGGGAGGTAGAAAAGGAGGTAGGAGATGAGGTAGGATGGGAGGCTGGAGAGGAGGTAGGAGATGAGGTAGGATGGGAGACACAAGGATGCTCTAACTTCCCTTCTGAATCATTAGAAGAAAAGTATTTTACAGCCAACAGACAAAGACCAAATACAGTCCACACCTAAAACACAGCCAACACACAAAGACCAAACACTGTCGACACACAAAACACAAGAACAACATGAAAGTGTGAACATGTCTTCCCAGGTGACTCCTAAGCTGACCAGCTGGCCCTGAAACTGCAAACCCTTCCTGCTCGAGGGGGAGGGTGGGAGGGAGCAGTGGAGGGGTGGAGAAGAGGGGGGAGGGGTGGGGGGGCAGATGGGGGTCTGGGGGGCAGCCCAGGGTGTCCCTGTCTTTCTGTGTCAGCCTCGTCTCTGTTCCTCTGTGTCGGTGACACGCGCGTGGGTACTTACCACCCCAAGTTGCTCCAATTAAGGGCCGTCCCACTGCGCTGTCCACGGCGTCGAGCGTTCGGGGCGGGTGACAAGGATGGTCCAGGAACTGTCTCTCCTGTGACCATAACGAAGGAGTTTAAAAAAGGAGGGGGGGAGTGTGGAGGGGGGGTGCATGTGGGAGGCAAACAGCCTCACGCTGGGCCTGATAGGTAGATAACAAAGCCTCTAGTTACATGAGTGGCAGAGAGGGAAGGCCTTAAGGATTCTCTAATTACTGGCCGCAATCTATCTCAGTCACCGGCCTTCTAATTTGATTTATCAGAATGCATGAAGCCCCTTGGTATAATGCCCTTATTAGACGGCTGGAACTGACGGGGGGAGCAGAGGTCCAGCCGGGGGAGGAGGCAACCTGAGATTTAAGCATCAATTACAGTCAAAGGGAGAATTAATAGTTATTAATCCACACAAACATGAGTCTACACCTCCTCCTCCTGGTCTCTGCCATTTGAAGGAGCGCAGGCACACACACATGCACACATGCACACAAACACACACACACACATACACATGCACACAGGCACAAAAACACACACACACACACACACACACATGCACACAGGCACACAAACACACACAGACAGTAACACCCCTCAGTCACACGCATGCACGCACACATCGCACACCCCGTGGTCACTCACACCCTAACACATGCACACATGCACATGCACGCATGCACACACGCACACAGGCACACACACATCCTTCACCCATACAAGCATGTATACTCACTTGCACTCATGAACATGGTCGAATGCACACACACGCACAATGACTCACATATGAATGCTTTCACATACGCACTTGATTACACGCATACACCAAAACCAAGAGAGATAGCGAGACTCATGGACCCATGTTCTGACTGAGAACACAGACCCATGTTCTGACTATAAGAACACAGACCCATGTTCTGACTATAAGAACACAGACCCGTGTTCTGACTGAGAACACAGACCCGTGTTCTGACTGAGAACACAGACCCATGTTCTGACTATAAGAACATGGACCCATGTTCTGACTATGAGAACACAGACCCATGTTCTGACTATGAGAACACAGACCCTTGTTCTGACTATAAGAACATGGACCCATGTTCTGACAATGAGAACACAGACCCATGTTCTGACTATAAGAACACAGACCCGTGTTCTGACTGAGAACACAGACCCATGTTCTGACTATAAGAACACAGACCCGTGTTCTGACTGAGAACACAGACCCATGTTCTGACTATGAGAACACAGACCCTTGTTCTGACTATAAGAACATGGACCCATGTTCTGACTATGAGAACACAGACCCATGTTCTGACTATGAGAACACAGACCCATGTTCTGACTATAAGAACACAGACCCGTGTTCTGACTGAGAACACAGACCCGTGTTCTGACTATAAGAACACAGACCCGTGTTCTGACTATACGAACAGACAGCAGATATGAGCTGAAGGAATCCTGCCTCCCTTGGAAGGACGAGGCTGCTATGAAACAAGACAAAAGCCATAAATATCTGTTCCTCTGGGTGGGACTGTTGTTTAGTAGGAGCGTAGATCAAAGGTCTTTAACTCTTTAACTGAATTCTTTGCTGCCAAATTCAATTGCAGTCAGTCTGCTAAAATCCTCAATGTAATATGTGCATTTTGATTCAATTTTACCCTCAAATACATACATATACATATTGTTTATTTGGTTATGGGGTGGGGGTGAATCAATACTTGGATCTGTACCTCGTCTTCCTAAATGCATCATGAGATGGCAAAATAGCTCTCTAATTCAATTCAGTAAAGCCACATAGATTCTTAATTCTGTGCTATTAAACATTTGCAACATTTACTATGTCTTTTTTTACAACTGCTAACTGTTGTGTGCCTTCTTGCAAAGATGAAGCACATTTTATCCTATGTATAAATTGAATTTAGAAAGGCCAGACTCTTAACAAATTGCAATAAATCTGGGATGCAACTTCACATTGTTACCTGGGTGAGGGGATGCAAGGTAACGTTTCCATGGTGATTCATAAGATTGAAACAAAAACGATGAGTACAATCGAAGTAAAGAAAATCAAACACAAAACTGTCATCATTTATGTGATGTCTGAGCTTACTTGAAATTCAGATCGACACTTTTATACAAATCAGTTATTTCCACGCACTAATGTGACAAAGTCAGAGCATGCCAAGTTAATTGTAGGATGTGCGTGCTGAGGTTGTTATTGGGTGGCATGTACCCTGGCTGTGAGGGTGTGCTGTGCGCTGGGGTCTGCTGCGTATCTCAGAGCAAAACGCCAGCATGGGACTGTCTGTCTGTCAGTCACACAGACTCAGCATTTAGACAGCTCTGCTACTCTGCCAGTGAATTCCTATTAAACAGACATATCCTCTGAGAGACAGCAAAGACAGACAGCAGAAAGACAGCTCTCCAATAAGACAGCAGACAGACAGCAGACAGACAGCTCTTCTATGAGACAGCAGACACACAGCAGAAAGTCAGCTCTCCTATGAGACAGCAGATAGACAGCAAAAAGACAGCTCTCCTATAAGACAGCAGACAGCCCTCCTCTAAGACAGCAGAGACAAGGAGAGAGACAGATCTCCTGTGAGACAGGAGAGAGACAGTCCTCCTCAGAGAGACAACAGCGAGACAAGCAGGGAGACAGCAGAGAGACAAGCAGAGAGACAGCCCTCCTCAGAGAGACAACAGAGAGACAAGCAGGGAGACAACAGAGAGACAGCAGTGAGACAGCAGAGAGACAGCCCTCCTCAGAGAGACAGCAGAGAGACAAGCAGAAAGACAGCCCTCCCCAGAGAGACAACAGAGAGACAAGCAGGGAGACAGCAGAGAGACAAGCAGTGAGACAGCCCTCCTCAGAGAGACAGCAGAGAGACAAGCAGAAAGACAGCCCTCCTCAGAGAGACAGCAGAGAGACAAGCAGAGAGACAACAGAGAGACAGCAGTGAGACAGCAGAGAGACAGCCCTCCCCAGAGAGACAGCAGAGAGACAAGCAGAGAGACAGCCCTCCTCAGAGAGACAGCAGAGAGACAGCAGAGAGACAAGCAGAGAGACAGCCCTCCTCAGAGAGACAGCAGGGAGACAACAGAGAGACAGCCCTCCTCAGAGAGACAGCAGAGAGACAAGCAGAGAGACAGCCCTCCTCAGAGAGACAGCAGAGAGACAAGCAGTGATACTCCTCCCATCTCCCCACCACCACAACATCCCACTCTACTGAGAGGGCTGGCACTTTAAAGGACAATCTGGGTGGAGGTGGAGGAGTGATGGTGTGAGGTTGGGACCAAAAGGTATATTGTGATGAGTCTATTGCCTGCCTCAGCGTAGAGGGGGGGGGGGCATACAGACAGAACATCCATCAGCGTTATCTGAAGGGGGCAACAAGCTCATACAGCATCACATGGCTGACAGGGAAGATGAATCTGACCACGAACGACGCATCACAAACCCTTCCAGACCTTCACTCTCACTCAGGACCCGAGGAGGAGGCTGAGGGAAGAGAGGCAGAGCAGGAGGGATGAGAGGGAGACAGACTGACTGGAGTGGATTGAGAGAGGGAGAGAGTGTAATGAGAGCAAGAAATTAGAGAGAGACAAGGAGAGGGGGAGAGAAAGTAATGAGAGAGGGGGAGAGAAAAGAAAGAAAGCGAAATGAGAGAGAGAAACAAGGAGAGCGGGAGAGAGGACTAGAGTAAGAGGGATGTGAGGAGCAGCGATAAGGATCATGCTGGGTCGTGGTATTGTGATGCTGTCCTGTGGAGGAGCTGCTGTCTACCAGAGGACAGCTGACACCACTGGCAGACAGTCACTCACTTCTCGCACGCGTCTGTCTGTCATCCTACTCAAACAGACAGACGCCTCCTCACCTGAATGGAGATCCTCAAGTCACTGACAACAGTAAGACGATGGCCTTTAAAGGGAAGTGGAGGAAACCAGAAAAAACAGCACCTCCCAGTATAAGGAGAGACTTATAATTTGCAATAATGGTTGGCCAATAGCTCCAGGAGAGGAAATTACAGCAAGAAGTGGATCTGAGAAATCCTTTTAACTGGCAGAAACAGATCCATTGTAGACAGAAGTCTTGTTTACTTGGTAAAATGGCATCAATTAGGAGTGGATGGCAAAATTAGCATATTCTCTTAATGGACTGGCCTTTGTTCTGTGGCGCGCTAGTGGTGATAGTATGAAAGGGACATGTTCGGAGAGACAGAGGAAAGGTCAGGTGTCTCCAGCAGTCAGGTGATCATATTTTTCACCAAACAGTCGTGCATTCTGCATGGGGATTGTCAAGTCACACACAACAGCATTCATTTTCTTTGAGTTAAATGTTTTGTCATGGATAAAAAAATCTGTCATTCTGGCAGTGCATCAGAATACTTGAAACCATAAAAAAGAGATATTAAGGTTTATTAAAAATGACATAAATAAGAATAGGTTCTATAAGATATGTTTATTTTCTTGAAATTCAGAATTCGTCAATAAAAGACTTTAGTTTGCAATTGCTTAATTTTGGGGCGCACAAAATCCAAGAAACTGAAGGATCTTTGAAATATTGCCACAAATTCAAAAAAAATTAAACGGCAGTTTATGGAAGTGATCAATATCCTGTGTGTAGGACTGAGCTCATCAATATGAATGATTTTCAAATTAATTTTCATTACTTTGAGACTCTGTCAGCCTGGAAGATAATGAATTCCAGAAAATGATGTTTCATCATGAATGCTGCAGTAAGTGTCCCAACAAGGGCTTGTTTCTCTCACAGCAAGAAGCAGGCGAGAGACTGTCAAATCTCAGCTCGTCCTCCTCCTCTCCCCCACCCCCCTGCTCTCTCCTCCCATCCTCCTCCCCCCTCCCCCCTGCTCCCTCCAGCCCAAATTGACTGGTCTTGCACAGTTGCAGCTGAACAAGAAAGGAATTGCTAGTGTCAAGACACAGTTTACAAATATGACATCTCCTCTGGCATGGCTGGAAATATGAAATATTGATTTATGTGCAGTAAAAGGTCTTATAAAAATGATCACATACACATGAGGGATTAATGCGCAGAAGATCAATAGAAATTTCATTCTTGACGCTAGACTGTCACCTATGGTGAAATGCTAAAATAAAGAAATCAATATTATCTATGAAATGTCAAATTTATTATAATTATGTGGATGAAAGCTGGCCAAGTGGTTCCCAGGGGAGGAGAGGGATAGGTTACTCCTCCACTGCCCTCCCTCCAGGCCATGCCTCTCAGGCTGCCAATTTGAGAGCAATATTGGTGTAAAGGCTTTTCAGACGTTATGTATGGCCATGTTGTAACAAATTCCTTCTGGAATATTTAACTGTGGAGAGACTGACAATGGGTCGAGCTTCAGTTCACAGCCTGCAGGTTGTGTGGTTAACAGCTGTTAGCTTTGGCACATGAGGCTCTGCCCCTGGATGGAAAGCTGTCCAATCAGCAGCTGCTGCAGACAGCTCCCAGTCACCAGCCACATGCTGACACATCCCAAAATGCACTGGGATTCAAACACAACCACAGAAGAAGGTGTTGGCTTGGATAAGGCGTCTGTTGGCTGTGACGTTTGGCTTTGTTTTATTTGTTTGTTTTCAAAAGTACACTAAATTCTGGATGAAGTCAAGATGCTGTCAAACAACTCAATACTACCAACACGGTACAAGAATACATATTGTGTCCTACTTCAGTGAAATAGATTAATAGGATTTTGAGATTTAGAACCATAATTGTCCAACTTGTGGATTCACATTTTTACTTTTATCTGAACTGCTTTTCTGTTGAGCCACACATGACCCAAGCTTGCTTATCTGCTGGCCTGTAAGAGCTTTTGACTTGCTTTTGCATTCAAACTAAGTGGTACTCTGTCCATTAAATTGTTTTCCTCATCTAATTAATATCCTTTGCATGTGTGAGGATCAATTTATGTAATCAATGTTGGATAGTGTCTCGGTCTGTCTAAAGGTCACTGATATGGCGTGGCAAATCATCCGAGCTGGACCACAGACAGGGAGAAGATGCCAACTTTGCAACGTTAGATTATATACAGCAAACAAAACCAATTAAACGGTTATGGTGCCTGAAAAAACATTCAACTTTTAAAATGATCGTTTTATTTTCCTTGCTTTGATTTTTATCTTTAGTTTCGTATTTGAGTTGAAGCCTACAGGTTCAGGAGCCTTGAGTCAGCTGGTGTCTGTAGCTTGCAGCTACAAAGGAGTCAGCTGCTGCTTGTCTTTAACAACAGCTCAGACCATTAAACTACACTGAGATACAGCTGCAAATCCCCAATAAACGCAACACAATATCATCCCTATTAAATGGTGATCTCTGTGGTCCAGGAAGTTCCCAGGAAATGACAAAGAACTGAACACAAGGCTTATGTAATCAAGCTGAACACAGGATTCATGTAATCAATCTGAACACAGGGTTCATGTAATCAAGCTGAACACAGGGTTCATGTAATCAATCTGAACACAGGGTTTATGTAATCAAGCTGAACACAGGTCTTATGTAATCAAGCTGAACACAGGGTTCATGTAATCAATCTGAACACAGGGTTCATGTAATCAAGCTGAACACAGGATTCATGTAATCAATCTGAACACAGGATTAATGTAATCAAGCTGAACACAGGATTCATGTAATCAATCTGAACACAGGATTCATGTAATCAAGCTGAACACAGGATTCATGTAATCAATCTGAACACAGGATTAATGTAATCAAGCTGAACACAGGATTCATGTAATCAATCTGAACACAGGATTAATGTAATCAAGCTGAACACAGGATTCATGTAATCAATCTGAACACAGGATTAATGTAATCAAGCTGAACACAGGATTCATGTAATCAATCTGAACACAGGGTTCATGTAATCAATCTGAACACAGGGTTTATGTAATTAAACTGAACACAGGGTTTTTGTGGTCGAGCTGAACACAGGGTTTTTGTTGGTCGAAGCTGTACACAGTAGGTTTTGTGGTCGAGCTGAACCAGGGTTTTTCCGTTTGTGTTCTGACACATTAATATTGTCCAGAGGTGACGTGGGAGGGGTTCCATCTCTGCTTGTCATCCCTCGCTCGATTGGGTTCTGCCTCTGCACACGCTCGCACAACAGCACGTGGACAGAACACAACAGATGAAAGGGAAAATCTAAGAAGGAAACTGTCAATTGAAGCATGTAATCAAGCTGAACACAGGGTTCATGTAATCAATCTGAACACAGGGTTCATGTAATCAAGCTGAACACAGGATTCATGTAATCAATCTGAACACAGGATTAATGTAATCAAGCTGAACACAGGATTCATGTAATCAATCTGAACACAGGATTCATGTAATCAAGCTGAACACAGGATTCATGTAATCAATCTGAACACAGGATTCATGTAATCAATCTGAACACAGGGTTTATGTAATCAAGCTGAACACAGGTCTTATCTAATCAAGCTGAACACAGGATTCATGTAATCAAGCTGAACACAGGATTCATGTAATCAATCTGAACACAGGATTCATGTAATCAATCTGAACACAGGGTTCATGTAATCAATCTGAACACAGGGTTTATGTAATTAAACTGAACACAGGGTTTATGTAATCAATCTGAACACAGGGTTCATTTAATCAATCTGAACACAGGGTTTTTGTGGTCGAGCTGAACACAGGGTTTTTGTGGTCGAGCTGTACACAGGGTTTTTGTGGTCGAGCTGTACACAGGGTTTTTGTGGTCGAGCTGTACACAGGGTTTTTCCGTTTTTGTCTGACCACATTATTTGTCCAGGGTGACATGGGGAGGGGGTCCATCCTGCTTGTCAACCTCGCTCGAGGTTCTGCTCTGCACACGCCTCGCACACACACGTGGCAGAACACAACCAGAGGAAAAAGGAAAATAAGAGGAACCTGTCAATCGAGGCAATTTCCCGCCACAGATATTAACAGAAGGAGGGAAACCGAGGGGGGAAAAAGAACAAATTGTGTCATACATTTTTTTAAGTGTCTAAATCGAATTCATAAGATCACAATTGGAGAGATAGAAGCCAGTTTATTTCTCCTCCTTTCACGGGCTTATGTGCTCTCTGGCAGATGAAAGCTCTGAGGAGAGCGGGTGTTGATGGAGGCTTTGAGGCGGGAGAGGGAGGCAGGGTGGCTCTTGAAGGGGGCGCGGCAGCAGTGATAACAGGGGGGAGGTGGAGCGAGCCCCCCTCACGTCCCACTGAGGAAGGTGCTCCAACTTATCAGAGTCCTCACGCAGGGAATGATTACCCCTCTGCCGGGCCGGCATCTCCCAGGGTCACAAGCAGCCCTGGATGAAAGGCTGAGCTGAAGCCCACTATCCAGCCTCCAATCATCCATTAGCACTCAGACAGAGAAGCCTGTCTCCCTACTCAGACAGAGAAGCCTGTCTCCCTACTCAGACAGAGAAACCTGTCTCCCTACTCAGACAGAGAAGCCTGTCTCCCTACTCAGACAGAGAAGCCTGTCTCCCTACTCAGAGAAGCCTGTCTCCCTACTCAGACAGAGAAGCCTGTCTCCCTACTCAGACAACGAACCTGTCTCCCTACTCAGACAGAGAAGCCTGTCTCCCTACTCAGACAACGAACCTGTCTCCCTCCTCAGACAGAGAAGCCTGTCTCCCTACTCAGACAACAAACCTGTCTCCCTACTCAGACAGAGAAGCCTGTCTCTCTTCTCAGGCAGAGAAGCCTGTCTCCCTACTCAGAGAAAACTGTCTCCCTACTCAGACAACGAACCTGTCTCCCTCCTCAGACAGAGATGCCTGTCTCCCTACTCAGAGAAGCCTGTCTCCCTACTCAGGCAGAGAAACCTGTCTCCCTACTCAGAGAAGCCTGTCTCCCTACTCAGACAGAGAAGCCTGTCTCTCTCCTCAGACAGAGATGCCTGCCTCCCTACTCAGAGAAACCTGTCTCCCTTCTCAGATAAACCTGTCTCCCTCCTCAGACAGAGAAGCCTGTCTCCCTACTCAGACAACAAACCTGTCTCCCTACTCAGACAGAGATGCCTGTCTCCCTACTCAGACAGAGAAGCCTGTCTCTCTCCTCAGCCAGAGACGCCTGTCTCTCACACACACCCACACCCTCACAGAGACACACACCTTCACACAGACACACACCTTCACACACACACACACACACACCCTCACACAGACACACACCTTCACACTCACACACACACAACCTCACACACACACCCTCACACACACCCTCACACACACCCTCACACACACACTCACACACACACACACACATAACCAGACAGGAAATACAAGGGATTGCAGCATCTGTCTGAACCTACAAATATTATTTATTAATTCCAGTTTGTTTAAGGACAGTCGTTCTCGCGGCCTGCATCATGCAAATTGTCGAGTCTGTTTACACTATTGATGCTATGGCAATCCAGTTTCCCCTGAACACGCATGGGGAAACAGGCCGATGGACAAAAACAAACAAGCATTCAGCAAACATCCCTCACCAATACAAAAGGAACCACAGCGTTGATGTAATGGAATATGTAGTTGAGGTTAGTTACTGTGAACTGCTTCATCAACACGCTGAACAAGTTCTTTCTGTCTGTCTCCTCCTCTCCACCTCAGGAGTTTAGTCTGCAGGTCCAGTTGGAGGATTTATATTTCTGTAATGTTGCACTCGGTAATGTTGTGACGCTGTATACATCCCCAGACACACTGATTTGATTAGTTCCTGGACAGCATGTTGAAGTACGGCTGACCAGACTAACCCTGCACCCTCCACACTCCTGCACCCTCCACACCCCCGCACCCTCCACACCCCCGCGCCCTCCACACCCCCGCGCCCTCCACACCCCCGCACCCTCCACACCCCTGCACCCTCCACAACCCTGAAAACTCCCCTCCTACTCGTGTGCACAGGTCAAAGAAGCACTCTGTGTTCATGTGCACAGGTCAGAGAAGCACTCTCTGTGTGCACAGGTCAGAGAAGCACTCTCTGTGTGCACAGGTCAGAAGCACTCTCTGTGTGCACAGGTCAGAGAAGCACTCTGTGTGTGTGCACAGGTCAGAGAAGCACTCTCTGTGTGAGCACAGGTCAGAGAAGCACTCTCTGTGTGCACAGGTCAGAGAAGCACTCTCTGTGTGCACAGGTCAGAGAAGCACTCTCTGTGTGCACAGGTCAGAGATGGTTTTTGTACAATACAACAACGTCTGGCACCAGAGAAGAGCCATTTCACTGACCGATCTTTTGGGTAATATGGAGAGGCTGCTCTGGGGAGGAGCAGATCCAATTGGGGGCTTTGTGTGTGTGTGTGTGGGTATGCGTGCATGCGCATGCATACGTTTGTGTGCACTTGCGGGCACTGCCATTTATAAGCAGACAGACAGACAGACAGACAGACAGACAGACAGACAGACAGACAGACTGACTGACTGACTGACTGACTGAC
>BROE01000022.1:19611881-19641645 GCA_036571765.1 Plecoglossus altivelis
TGAATTTATTCAATAAAGGAGGACACTTACGAAAGCCAGCGAGGCAAGAAGGAAGAGCCACCACATGAGAGGCGTTCTGTCAGGGCCCGCCTGCCTGCCATCCCGAATAAAGAGGGATATCTGACCAAATATTGCACTGATCAATACTTTCATACAAACATAAGCACGTCATTTGTTAAGTCTTGGGTGATATCCTCTGGTTGCCTCGCTAGGTAAACAATACAGGCAGGGGAAAAACAGACTTGACGTGACAGATAATGGCTTTTGCGTTGTTTTGTCATTTTTCCATGGAAGACAGTCCGTTTGTTTGTTTGTATACTGAAATAAGATGAAGTAATACAAAAATATTTATTGACAAACATTTTACGTTCAGTGCAGTTTTTGTGTTGACCTACTGTAGGACTTCTGCATGTTCCAGGGAGGCTATCAGGGACTGAAGCAGTAATTACGCATCACAACCAGACGATGTCCACAAGAAAATCATTGTAAAACAGACACGCTCTCTTAATTTACAAACCCTGACTGGTGGAGCATAGTTGAGTTGCTTATTGCAGCCAATTATGCAAGTACCTTTTTCAGAGAATTCATAAAAACAGGCCTAGCAGCTGCCATCAGTGTGACTGGCTGCAGCGCCACACTCTGCTATCCTGCTCCAGATGTTGAAAACAAGCCAGTGTTAGTGCCCAGATCCATACAGCTGATTTACATAGGCCCAGGCAAACCGCTGTGACCTGCAGATGGTGAATATCAATAAATAAGGAGCTTTACTAATCACCAAAACATGTCAGGCAGCAGGCTGTGTTTGATGCTGAGTCATGGTACTGTGCTGTTGTGGGTTTGGCTGTGTCACCGTCTGTCCAACACTGGTCCGGCGAATGGTACCAGCATCACAGCTAAGGATGGTATCAGTATGGTACCAGCCTCATAGCTGAGGATGGTACCTTTATTATAGCTGGGGATGGTACCAGCCTGGTACCAGTATCATAGCTGGGGATGGTACCAGTATTATAGCTGGGGATGGTACCATTATTATAGCTGGGGATGGTACCAGCATGGTACCAGTATCACAGCTGGGGATGGTACCAGTATCATAGCTGAGGATGGTACCAGCCTGGTACCAGCATCATAGCTGAGGATGGTACCTTTATTATAGCTGGGGATGGTACCAGCCTGGTACCAGTATCATAGCTGGGGATGGTACCAGTATCCCCACTGAGGATGGTACCATTATGGTACCAGTATCATAGCTGAGGATGGTTCCAGTATGGTACCAGTATCATAGCTGGGAATGGTACCAGTATGGTACCAGTATCACAGCTAAGGATGACCCCAGTATCACCGCTGAGATCACTGCTGTGCACTACGTTCACACACAAACACTTAAACAGATAAAACTACAAGCACTAATATGCACAAGCACACACCCTCTGAATTCATCACTGACATTTCATGATGAGATATCAGAATGATTTGTTTTCCAAGACTGTTTTCATTGTTAGTTATCCATGATCCTGGGAGGCCTGGTAGCGAGTGTGGTGGAGCACAGTGTAGGAACTGGGACTGCTGCAGTCGTCTGTTTCCATTCGAATCTCATGTGTAGTAGCTTTCCCACTCTCTGTGGTAGATCTGATGGTTGCCTTTTTCAAATTGAACAGCTAGATTTAAGTCCTGAACCAAATCCCTAAACAGCAAAGACTTGAGCAACACTGGTAATGTTGGGAAACAATGGTGCGTACACTTAAATACATCACAATTGTGTCATAATGGCCACATCACTAATGGGCAAACTTCCCATGTGACATTGTGACAGTATGTCTACAACCATGTGCTGCAGAAACTGTAATGGAGTAAGAAAATTGGTGGACTTGGTCGTTATTACTGATGACAGGCAAAGTAGTGAGTGTAGGAAGGAAGCCATCGGTTATGAAGACGTCAGGGACTGAAACACAGATGTGGCTGTTTCTCTGGAGAACAGACTCATGTCTCTGAGGAGGTTTGCATGGAAGTGACAAGGAGGACATGGGTAATCTGACACATCCTGATGCCCGCACAGCCCTGATCTTTCTGTCACACCGGGGATTAAAAGAAGAACAAGAAGAAACCAGGGGGTAACAAGGGTCACATATGAAATTTCCAGGAAGTGACACATGACAGGACAAACAATTAAGTGTCACTGCACTGACCTTGGGGCAACATTTTTACACCATGACCCCGTCTGCATTAGTCACAGAGGCTGCAGGTCTGTGGGGAGCAGGGCAGGACCTCTGATTGCCATGGGCCCAGTGTTGTTCATTGTTTAGCCATTATGATTAAAAGATGCACAGTCCTGTGGAGATGGGAGCACCACACATCTGTCTCTGTCTGATGCTCCAACTGCAGTATTCAGCACAAGTCACACCAGCACCGGGGCAGGATTCACACAGCACACAGGACAACCAGGACACAGCCTCACTGACACATGGGCACACACACACCCACATGCACGCACACACACACACACACACACACCCACATGCACGCACACACAGACCCACACACACACACACGAGCACACACACACCCACATGCATGCACACACACACACCCACATGCACCCACACACACACCCACATGCACACACACCCACATGCACGAACACACACACGTACACACGTACGCACACACGAGCACACACACACCCACATGCACGCACACACACACACACACACGTACACGTGCGCGCACACACACACACCCACACGTACACACGCACATACATACACATGCACACTTACATAGAAATTCAGACACACACACTCTCAGAACATCTTATGGAAGCCAAAGACTACTACAGAAATAAAGATGTGTTCCTTTGTCCACCTTATCAGTTTAGGTGCCAATGCTGGCTGTCCGATAATACAGGGACAGATTAAACTTTTTAGCATTTGTCTATTTGAATGACCTACACAGTGAAATTACAACAGGAAACTAATCCTTTAGCAGAGAAGCCTCTATCAATCTTACCATGGCTCTAATGTGGAAACCATGCAATTGCATCTCAGAAATCAAGGAGGTAATTACTCATGCAGACAGCACGAAACCAAAAGAGAAAAAAGAAACCATTCTGCTGAGTATGTGTTTTAGAACCACCAAGCTTATAGTGATCACTATCACTAGGTTCAGAGTGTGGTCACTATCACTAGGTTCACAGTGTGGTCACTATCACTAGGTTCAGACAGTGTGGTCACTATCACTAGGTTCAGACAGTGTGGTCACTATCACTAGGTTCAGAGTGTGGTCACTATCACTAGGTTCACAGTGTGGTCACTATCACTAGATTCACAGTGTGGTCACTATCACTAGGTTCAGACAGTGTGGTCACTATCACTAGATTCACAGTGTGGTCACTATCACTAGGTTCAGAGTGTGGTCACTATCACTAGGTTCAGACAGTGTGGTCACTATCACTAGGTTCAGAGTGTGGTCACTATCACTAGGTTCAGAGTGTGATCACTATCACTAGGTTCAGAGTGTGGTCACTATCACTAGGTTCACAGTGTGGTCACTATCACTAGGTTCAGAGTGTGGTCACTATCACTAGGTTCACAGTGTGGTCACTATCACTAGGTTCACAGTGTGGTCACTATCACTAGGTTCAGAGTGTGGTCACTATCACTAGGCTCACAGTGTGGTCACTATCACTAGGTTCACAGTGTGGTCACTATCACTAGGTTCAGACAGTGTGGTCATTATCACTAGGTTCAGAGTGTGGTCACTATCACTAGGTTCAGAGTGTGGTCACTATCACTAGATTCAGACAGTGTGGTCACTATCACTAGGTTCAGAGTGTGGTCACTATCACTAGGTTCAGACAGTGTGGTCACTATCACTAGATTCAGAGTGTGGTCACTATCACTAGGTTCAGAGTGTGGTCACAATCACTAGATTCAGACAGTGTGGTCACAATCACTAGATTCAGAGTGTGGTCACTATCACTAGGTTCAGAGTGTGGTCATTATCACTAGGTTCAGACAGTGTGGTCACTATCACTAGGTTCAGAGTGTGGTCACTATCACTAGGTTCAGACAGTGTGGTCACTATCACTTGGTTCAGAGTGTGGTCATTATCACTAGGTTCAGAGTGTGGTCACTATCACTAGGTTCAGAGTGTGGTCACTATCACTAGGTTCAGACAGTGTGGTCACTATCAGTAGGTTCAGACAGTGTGGTCACTATCACTAGGTTCAGACAGTGTGGTCACTATCACTAGGTTCAGACAGTGTTGCAGCTGATGAGGTTGATGGGTTTGTCAGTTTCTTAGTGTTTTAACTTAAATAACATGTTATTACATAGAAATGAACACACTGCTGGTCAGAAGCATATGTTGAAACCTAAGACTTGAATCACAACTGTGCAGACAAGAAAACATATCGCTTTGCGCCACATACTCCGCTAGGTTCGACTGCTAAAAATAAATATGAGAAAATTTCAATTAAGCCTCAGTGTTCATCGATTAAGCTGTTCCCAATTAGCAATAAAACAGTCAGAGGGGAACTGGAGAAGGTAAGACTGTCTGATGGACTTCTGAGAGCTTCCATCTTTATCCAACAGCATTCACAGCCAGGATACAGCCCAACACTTTAACACGCAAACCAAACAAGCTTTCTGTTTTAACTATAGTGGAATATTAGCGAAAGCTGTTAAATAACCAATTCACACTTCAAACAACTCCTAATCAACAGGTGGTGTGCTTATTCAGTTAATTTAACATGCCTATTATGTAATTATAAAACATTATTAAATTATTCAAAATAATTTTTTCTTCCATTTTTCAGCAGTAGTTTTACTAGGGCCCTAATCCTATTCACAAACGTATTACTGACTTGATGATCGAGAGCGGTGGGAATGTGTAATTAGTCATTAATCTACAAATGTGTTTTTATCACTAGAGGCCGGGGCAGTATGGGCTCATTTCTCTCTGACAGCTGGTCATGCTTCTTTGTGATAATCCACTTTTTATTATGAAGAAACTCAGCTTTTTCCTCTATACAGGCGGGAATGACAAACATGATATGTGTAGGAACATATGGGAGTGAGCAAGGCCTGCTCTGAACAAACACATTTCAAGGACAGTTAGCAGCTATCATACTTTAGCTATTCTTTTTTAGCTACGTTTTTTATATACTGCTTTATCCAATATAAAACATTAATTCATATAACTTAAATTATTCACATTTGTATCACTGTCGTACAGTGAAAACGTCTGTTCCTATTCAAAATAACCTGAACATAAAGCCCTATAATCAACTAACAAAGAGATATGGAGCCACTCAACGTTTATGCACACATGTTCATATGTAAGTGTTTTGTTACATAATACTTGCTTTTATTATACGTGTGTGTATTATACATTATATTGCACTAACCCAAATATACTCCATGTAGATGAATGTATCTTCTACCATTAGAATTAAATGTGTTCTCTGAGCTGTGTGTGCTACATGTCAAAACACTGATGCACTCCAACACTCCTACAGGATGAAGTTACTGAGCAGAGCAAAGCCTACATGATCAGGATGAAGTTACTGAGCAGAGCAGAGCCTACACTATCAGTTACTGAGTAGAGCAGAGCCTACACTATCAGTTACTGAGCAGAGCAGAGCCTACACTATCAGGATGAAGTTACTGAGTAGAGCAGAGCCTACACTATCAGTTACTGAGCAGAGCAGAGCCTACACTATCAGTTACTGAGTAGAGCAGAGCCTACATTATCAGGATGAAGTTACTGAGCAGAGCAGAGCCTACACTATCAGGATGAAGTTACTGAGCAGACCCTGAACAAATAAAACTGCAAGTATCCATCAACTTTGCTGAAGTTCACATGCTGCCAACCTGGACACTTTACTCATCCATAGGTACATAAACACAACTGGAATACAAACCATGATCTCGAAGCAATTTGATATCCTTGTTTAAACCATCGTTCAAAATCTTTGTATTATATTTTGTAAGGTAAAGCGTTCATTTTTATACGTTTTCAAAGATCAAAGTTTTGCACAGGAAATTTGAAGATACTTTACTTAACTTTGATGGAGACACTAAGTACCTCATACTTTGGGTGATTAGACCATATAACAGAACTATGTAATACTTGCACACCTGATTACATGGAAGATGAAGAGACAGGCCAATTCTCGCAGCGGTTACCTTCTTTTCCAAATCATGTGAGAAAACTGAACCATTATTGGGGTTGGAGAACACTCTAACACTGGTCAAAGACGGAACATTTCCATAATGTCCTGTCAATGTCCTTAGAAAGTCAAAATGGTTAATTCTCTAAAAAAAACTTCCACTTTAACTTTTCAGATGGGAACTTGATGGGAGTCTTTTAAAAATGTTCTTTATGTCTCTCAGCAGAAATTCTCATGAAGAACATTCAAGAACAGCAATGTTCATCTCCAAGATAACTCAATGTTTGAGAGACTACCAAACATAAATAATTGTAGATTAAAATAAAAATTCAACAGAACACAGGGTCTTCTTTAAGCGAGGCACCATAGTAACAAGCTGAAAACCATGAGCCGTGGATCCCAGTGGTTAAGGAGAGCCTGAGACCATCTGAGTTAACGTGACTCAACAAACGAATCAACATCCTAAAGTAAGAGACAGTCTAAGGGGGGTCATGACTAGTACAATACGAAGCAGAAAGGTTCACTGGTTCACTGGTTCGTGAATGGGGGCTAGGGACACCTTTTTTAAACTACTTCTACCGCAAACAGCATTATCGTGATTAAAGTTTAATTAAGGATCACATTTGGCAGTGCCTTTCACACCAATCTACATGAGCAGATTTCCTGGGGCTTAACTCTATCGTGGGGAAAATCCTCTTTTATTACTTTCAACCTGTTGTAAAAGCTGTTGGCACAGAGGGGCCGCCTCATTCACTGGCCTTGTTTGCTGCTGGAAAATCCCAAGTCTCTTGAGATCCCTCCACAGTGGTTCAATTTAATATCTGTCCCATCACTACAAGGCTTGGGCTCATTATTAATGATACTATTCATTAATTTCTTGTTTGGCTGATGTTATTTATTAAAATATTAAAGAAAGCTCCTGAGACACTCACGTAATGAGGGATGTGTCCTCCTTCTATTCTGCTCCTCCTCTCCTCTCTTCTCCTCCCCTCGCCCCTCCCTCCCTTTCCTTCCCTTCCCTTTCCCCTCCCCACCTTCCCTCCCCCTCCTCCCCCCTTCCTGGATGGATGGGAGTGTGGAATAGCCCCACGCGGACGCTCCTTGCCTGCGTTTCCTCATTAGCTGGTCTCCAGGGCTGAGTGACACCACAAATCCATTCTGCACGCCGCCCGCTGCAGCCGTATACAAACCCTCCACGCTCGCCTGGCCACCTTAATGAGCCATTCCCATGCACGCCAAACAGACCACTGTCCATCCTCTCTAACTGGACAGTATTTTAGAGGGGTGGGAGGGGTGGGGGTAGGCTAAATTGCAGGCGTGGTTTAGATTTAAGACATCAGATGACAGTTAAATTCCTCATTAAGAAACGATCATTGTAAAACTTAAAAACTGTACTATATTAAACGCAGTCATTTGATAGGCTGGAAAAATCAGGCCTGGAATAAGATCAGTACTATCCAACATGTCAAACTGGGTTACATATACAAGTATAAGTACCCACGGACACTAACAGATAAACCAGGACGCTCAATAGAAAATCAAGAGATAAAAAACACCACCTAAACAGATGTAATTGATGTTGCTGCTGGCTGAGGACATGTCTTGGTTAGCCTCATCAGAGCCATGGAGAGGACTGTCAAAGGGACAGGTGTGAGCAGAAGAGAGACCAAGGACAGGTGAGGGCATAAGAGAGACCATGGACAGGTGAGGGCAGTCTGTCAGGTGACTACAGAGAGGTGAGCCATGCTCTGCTGTCTCTAAGCAGCAGGTACTGCCGTCCAGGAGGAAGAAAAAACACCTTCATCCACCTTCAGTCTGGCTACTTACATTTGTGAATGTCTTTTTGATATCAGCAGTATTAATAGCTACACACAGGACTCCATGCAGCCATTCATCATAATAATTAATCTGATCCAATTATATAGCAAAGAAATATAACAAATTGCTGCAAAAAATAATGATCTATCACTGCCTTGTCAGAGGAGGGGGGGGGGGGGGGTCTAAAGCATTAATTAGAGGCCGCTGTTTCAAGTCGTACACAAGTTCTCAGCAGCGCTGAGCTCCTCTGTTGGATCTGGCTGATCCTGGTACACTAGGAGGCTGCGTCTTCAAGGTTCATGTTAATGAATGTCTGGATGTGTACCAGACGCCAGGAGAAGGACCCTGTTTCTGGAACACTGCAGTGAACCAGTCATTCAATGATGCGTTCCAGTTTCCCGTGTTGTTGACGTTTGTTTGTGAGTCGTCTGAAGGGCAGTCTACTCAGGGCGACTCATTAGCATGGTTAAAACTGTTTCATACCTTATTTTTTAAAGGAACATTTTTACCATACAGAAATCCTGTTAAACTTGCCAGTGTGTCATTTGAACCCTTGTGTGTACAATTCTTCACAACAGCTCAGTTATTCCTCTATCACGGTTTTCCCATTAACTGCTTTGGCGACGAGGTGACCCAGAACTCCTGATATTTCAGGGTTTGGGAACAGAGAACCGGCAGTGAGAGCCTCTGGTCTTTGATCTCCTGGGTACGACAGCTACAAAGACTTTTAATGCTTATCACAGCTGTTCCAGAGCCCTTGCACCAGACCTCAATGATCCTGTCCCATATTTGAAGATGTAGTAATTTCCTGGGTGGCAGATAAGAGGATGCTGAGAGCAGGTGAAACTCTCTGTCACCAGACTGATATATGACATACGCTCTCCAGATGTGGACTTGAAGCATTATGCATCTACTTCAGAACCATGGTGAAAAAAAACGAAAAAAGAGATACAGCACTTCAAATTATATGGTGTTGACAATTTATTTTATTTGCTTGTTCTTTTTTTACAGGCAGTGTGCAAACTCCTCCCGTGTATTTGTGTTTACCGACCACTACAGCTACACAGGAGACGCAGATATCAAACACATGCTGACACTCACTGTGTGAAGGACCCTGTAAGAGCATCCTGAAGTACAGCAGGACATGAAGGACGTGCAGTGCAGTAGGATGCACTGTGTAGCAGGACACGCAGTGCAGCAGGACATGCAGTGCAGCAGGACACGCAGTGCAGCAGGACACGCAGTACATGCAGTACAGCAGGACACGCAGTGCAGCAGGACACGCAGTGCAGCAGGACACGCAGTACATGCAGTGCAGCAGGACACGCAGTGCAGCAGGACATGCAGTGCAGCAGGACACGCAGTACATGCAGTGCAGCAGGACACGCAGTACATGCAGTGCAGCAGGACACGCAGTGCAGCAGGACACGCAGTACATGCAGTGCAGCAGGACACGCAGTGCAGCAGGACACGCAGTGCAGCAGGACATGCAGTGCAGCAGGACATACAGTGCAGCAGGACACGCAGTGCAGCAGGACATGCAGTGCAGCAGGACATGCAGTGGAGCAGGACGTGCAGTGCAGCAGGACGTGCAGTGCAGCAGGACACGCAGTACATGCAGTGCAGCAGGACACGCAGTGCAGCAGGACATGCAGTGCAGCAGGACATGCAGTGCAGCAGGACACGCAGTACATGCAGTGCAGCAGGACATGAAGGACATGCAGTGCAGTAGGATGCACTGTGCAGCAGGACATGCAGTGCAGCAGGAAATGCAGTGCAGCAAGACATGCAGTGCAGCAAGACACAAAGTGTAGCAGGACACGCAGTGCAGCAGGAAATGCAGTGCAGCAGGACATGCAGTGCAGCAGGACATGCAGTGCAGCAAGACACAAAATGTAGCAGGACGTGCAGTGCAGCAGGACGTGCAGTGCAGCAGGACACGCAGTGCAGCAGGACACGCAGTGCAGCAGGACATGCAGTGCAGCAGGACATGCAGTGCAGCAGGACGTGCAGTGCAGCAGGACATGCAGTGCAGCAGGACACGCAGTACATGCAGTGCAGCAGGACACGCAGTACATGCAGTGCAGCAGGACACGCAGTGCAGCAGGACATGCAGTGCAGCAGGACATGCAGTGCAGCAGGACACGCAGTGCAGCAGGACATGAAGGACATGCAGTGCAGTAGGATGCACTGTGCAGCAGGACATGCAGTGCAGCAGGACGTGCAGTGCAGCAGGACATGCAGTGCAGCAAGACACAAAATGTAGCAGGACGTGCAGTGCAGCAGGACATGCAGTGCAGCAGGAAATGCAGTGCAGCAGGACATGCAGTGCAGCAAGACACAAAGTCGTTTATGCCCTACCGGTCAGCGCAGTGAGACCACGCCAGGTGCGCGTTCTGGCAGTGCCGCAGGCAGTTGCACGTGCCAGGCTAGGAAATTTGTGCAGTCTCGCACGTGCAAGAGGGAAGTGCCACGATGCAAGCAGACTAGGAAGCGTTCGATGTACGTCCATGCACACTGGGAGGTCCTGGGCTGGGGCAGATGCAGCAGGACATGCAAGTGCGCATGGGCGGTGACTATCGCTGCTGCTGGCATGAAAGGATATCACCTGCAGTGTGAGAAGGACAGGATGACCATGCTATTTTTATTAACAGGAAGCATTTTTACCATACCAGAACATCCTGTTAAACTTCAGTGTTTAAAATCATTGTGGGACCACTCAATTGAGAGTGTTGTACCAACAGATCACAGACAGCTTCAGCTTCCATTACCTCTATCACGGTTTTTCACCCATGAGTAACTGCTTTGGCGACGAGGTGACCCAGAACTCCTGATATTTCAGGGTTTGGGAACAGAGAACCGGCAGTGAGAGCCTCTGGTCTTTGATCTCCTGGGTACGACAGCTACAAAGACTTTTAATGCTTATCACAGCTGTTCCAGAGCCCTTGCACCAGACCTCAATGATCCTGTCCCATATTTGAAGATGTAGTAATTTCCTGGGTGGCAGATAAGAGGATGCTGAGAGCAGGTGAAACTCTCTGTCACCAGACTGATATATGACATACGCTCTCCAGATGTGGACTTGAAGCATTATGCATCTACTTCAGAACCATGGTGAAAAAAAACGAAAAAAGAGATACAGCACTTCAAATTATATGGTGTTGACAATTTATTTTATTTGCTTGTTCTTTTTTTACAGGCAGTGTGCAAACTCCTCCCGTGTATTTGTGTTTACCGACCACTACAGCTACACAGGAGACGCAGATATCAAACACATGCTGACACTCACTGTGTGAAGGACCCTGTAAGAGCATCCTGAAGTACAGCAGGACATGAAGGACGTGCAGTGCAGTAGGATGCACTGGTTGGCGAGCTCTAGGTATCACGGACCCAGTGCAGTGCAGGACAGCTCAGTTTGTCATAGGCAGGGACACCATGCGGACGAGTGCGAGCGACGAAAACGGCACGAGATTGACAATTGCAAGCAGGGACTATCCTGCACGTGCAGATGGCTAGGCACATCCGACCAAGTAGTCAGCCGAGGACAAGCGAGATAAGCATGGGAGCTAGAGGACATTGCGAGTCGACAAGCCGAGGACGAGCCGCAGACTCATTAGCCAGGCAGCGACATGCCAGTGACAGACAGTACGGCGAGTCAGAGGTAGGACTAAATTGGCGAGTCGTGCGAAGGCATGGACACATGCAGTGTCAGCAAGGACACCGGCAGTTGCAGCAGGACAGGCTGCAGTGCGCAGGACACTGGCATGCAGCAGGACCCGTGCAGTGCAGCGCGTGTACATCGGCCCAGTGGCGGCAGCGAAGGGACACGCAGTGACAGCAGGACGGATGAACCTCATTGGCCTGGGTGCCCCCCAGAATGGGACCTGGACATGCAGGTAGTAAGACAGACCCCTTGAGGACTAGCAGAATTAATACCAGCAGCTATGCATATGTAAATCACTTCCTCGTTTATTTTAAACTCCTCCCTCCCCCTTCTTTAGCCAAGGCTTAAGTGTGCCAGAAAAAATAGCAAGGTTTTACAGAGTGTTTAATGTGCGTTGGTGGGTGGTAGGTAGAGGTGAGGGCTGAAGCGTTCAGTGGTTCATGAGTAATTAAGGGCTGTTTTGCTGAGCATAAATAATGCTGTTTGTATTGGCCGTTTGGAGCAGAGCAAAAGAAGAAGGAAAGGAGAGAAGGGAAGGGATGGGGGGGGGGGGGGTGGTTGTGGTCCTGGAATCAGTGTTTGGTAGCTGCCCTCAGGGTTGGAGGGAGGGAGGCAGGGATGGCGCTGGGGGGTAGCAGTGGATGAGGGGGATGGGACTGTGGGAGTATAACCACTCACCTCAGTGTCTTTGAGTGTACCTCACAGGAAGAGAGACGGCCTGTTTTTTCAGACCACTCCACGTTAGCTAGAGGAAATGATAGCCTATGAAGGTGACAGTGTAGCGAGAACAGACATGGTGCCATCTTTCTCTTGAATTAAAAAGTTGCTCATGTTAAAGAGACAAGTTCTCATTAAAATGTATAACCCTGTCTAATATCTAAATTATAATTATCTATTGGCAAAAGAGTTGAACACGCAGATGAGATAGAACAATTACGTAGATGTTGTCTGGCAGTAATACTTTGTCACTTCTTATCTTCATGCCCGCATCCTTTGCTGTTGCTGCTGTTTTATGTGCTGGTTGAACAACATGGTGAGAAGCATGAATGGAATCCGCGCACCAGGACGATACTACAGTTCAAGTGTGCACGTGTTGGTTTTCTGTGCAGTGGAGAGCAGAGTGACAGGGTCACCTGTGTGTCAGCCCTGAGAAGAGAGCAGTCTGTAATGGTCAGTGAGCAATCTTCTATCCCTCACTGCAGACAGGGTGACTCTGCCCCAGATCCTGTGGAGCCCTAACTGTGATATCCTCCCACCCCACACACACGCGCTGCTCCACCCACACAAAGGCTGCTCAACACCTTGCATCCGAGCGAGCGCCACCAACACGACCTCTCCCACCGACACCTGACGAGACAACTACCGTTCCTCGCGTAGCCATGGACGCACAGCTAACACTCTACTATCCGACCCCAACATTAGAGTCCCACACCTTCATTCGCCACGCCCCACAATGTCACCCTTCTCCCACCAAAGCACACCATTCTCTCTAAGCCCACAACAGCACCGTTCTCGCCATAAAATGCGCAGAGTACCCCCACACACAAAGTCCATATTGAAATGGGCCTTCTCGATAGTCAGAGACTTGGCCACGACACAACAATACCTTCTACCACCACCCTCATCACGACACCTTCTCGCCCCCTGCGCCCAACACGACACCTTCCTCTCACCGCCACACGCACCTTCTCTAGCCTGCCCCAACACACACCTTCTCGCTGCGCCGAGCCACAGCACATCACTTCATACCGCAGAGTAACACAACCCAACATCTGCCACCTGCCCACACGCCATACAGCCTTCTCCCAAGCAACACACGCACCTTCTCGACTAAGCCCACACACACCTTCTCATGTGCCACCAGACACATTCGCGATGCCATGTGCCAGGTTTATGCCCCACCGTTCTCACTGCCCCAAACACGACACCTTCTCCCACCACACAACGCACCTTCTTGCCTGCCCCACACAAGCCCCCTGGATAATCCATCCGTGAGATGAAAACTTGGGCGTGAATTAACTCAGATGGACCCTTCTCACCACCTCCACCTAACACGCACTCTCCTGCCGCCACACAAACATTCTCCCACCCGACCACACAACCTTGCCATGCCGGCCCACCAGAGCACACGCCAATTCTCGCTGCCGCATCAATCCAAACAACCTTCTCGCAACACGTAAGCCCCCCAAAACACCCTTCCTCTGCCCAACGACATCCCGATCGTTTCCAAATGTGGCTTTGGTACTCACTTGGGTCGAGCATAATCTCTCTGGCCTACCAGTTGACCACACGAGAGAGACGACCTTCCCCTAGACCCATCACATACGAGCTACACACACTCTAATTTCTCTTCTCACTCATCTGCTATTCTATCTATTTCATATCGCCCTGTGGTACAACCCCATAACCGCTTACCTCGTCCACTTCTCTCCTCTATCCCCCATTTACCGTCGCCTTACCCAATACCCCTTCCCATCTCACACCTAGCTCTTCTACGCATCGCAGTTAAAACCTACCACTATCCCTCTCCTCATCTGCTACTCTCCTCTACTCGCTGACTCGTTCTCGCTCAGCTGGAATCGCGACATGTGCGGTGTCTCTCTCTCGAATCTGCCCGAAATCGTCTCTCATCTATCTCTCTCTCTCCCTTTCTCTCTATTTCTCTTTTTCTGTCTCTCACTCTCTCTCGATCTCTCTCTCATCCGGGGTTCCCCTCTCTGTCAGTCTCATCTCTCTCTCTCTTCCTCCAGCTGACCTTCCACATTCGCCTAATGCCGGATTGGGGAAGCTGCGCTGGGATCCTACAGAGCGAGGACCCCGACAGAATCAGATTGCATCCGGGGCATCTTTTGTCATAATTTTCGAAGACTTGTTGGAGACATTCTGGATCTACTTCCTGGCTGAGACAAACCACAGAGTCCGAATCGGTCAGTCAGGGGCTTGTCCAGTTGGTTTGGTTAAACCGAGTAGCGTGTCCTTAGGTTTCTGGTGCCAACAACTGGATTTTAAGCATTTTCCAATCAGTGGGCCACTATTCACCACACAAAACACAGGGAAAGACCAGCACTACTGTATGAGTCATTTCTGCACTTGTTATCATTGAGTAGATGTATTCTCCCCCACGAGTCCCCTTCCACTCCTGCTCACAGACGACACAGGACTGCTCCCATACAGGCCCACAGAACAGACTCCCAACATCCTCTGGGTGCAATTACATCTCAGTGGCTGTGGTGTTGTGGAGTATGACAGAGACAAAGGACACCCCGTGAGTGAAACTATTTAGCTGTCATGACTGTGACAAGGACTGGTGCTGTTTAAGAATCTTTCCCATCCCCCAGAGCCTCTAGATGACAGCGTCCATTCCAGAGGACCAACAAATCAATGTAGTCCAACCTGGTTCAGGAGCTTGTATTTAGCCTCTTCAATAAAAAAAACCTGAACAAACATCTGATCGCTTTTCCCAAAGAGCTCTGTCCTGTTTCCCTGGGCGACAAATAACATTTCAATTGATTTTATGGGGACGAGCTCTCTGTATTTCCTCTTCAGAATTAGAAATAAAAATAATAAGAATCCACTTAAGAATCAGAGAGAACATTTAAATAAAGAATGGACAATTTTACCCGTATTTGATCACGGTAAAATGCTTGAAATTGCTTGTTGTGATGGGGGATCTAAGCTCCTCTCATGCCTACTGTTCCATGCCATGATCTGATAGAGCCATATCTTATGATATTACGCCAGATCAAACACAGATGTTCCCCAGCATCTCCAAAGTTGGTGTAAGTGAATGAAAGTTCAGCTATTGAATCAACATCTTCATATTCATCCTTCAAGTTCATGGTTCTTTCCAGTGAGTTGTAATAAGTTGCAGTGTGGGCAGGAGCTGAGTGTGAGTGTGTGGCAGCAGGTGGTAGCATGAAGGTAACCAGGACTGGCAGACCCTGACCAACCACTTCCCAGCTGCCAGGGCAGGCACAGGGTGGGGGGCAGAGCTGTGTGGAGGAGTAGGGGAGTAGGGGCTACGGTGGGTGGAAGATAACGAGGCCAGGGCTAGGGCTGATATGGTAGAGGGGAACAGGGAATCAAGGGTGAGGCCAGGGCTGAGGCTGGGGTTGGCTAAGGAGAACAGGGAGTTAGGGGTGGAGCTGGGCTCCGCCACCATGTCCCTCCTGCTGGGGAAATGTCATCCGCTCTCCAGCCAGGTCCACGAAGCTCCTGCAACCAGCTCTGCCCAGCGTGGTGCCGACGGGATCCTGGTCGGTGCTTATGACACATGTAAGCAATGACTCCACACAGCTATCTGATCAGCATTACACCCCTGTCAGAGAGATGGCTCTGCTGGGCCATGATGGGAGCTGTGATAGCCACCCCCTCCCCTTCCCTAACCCCCCCTCCCCTCCCCTACCCTAACCCCCCCTCCCCTCCCCTTCCTTCCCCTGTCCTACCCTAACCCTCCCTCCTTTCTTTCCTTCATTCCTTCCTTCCTTCCTCCCTTTCCTTCCATCCTTCCTTTCTTCCTCCCTCCCTCCTTTCCTTCCTTCCTCCCTTCCTTCCTCCCTCCCTCTCTCCCTCCCTCCCTCCCTCCCTCCCCTCTCCTCCCTTCCTCTCCCCTGCCTCACCCTTCCCTAACCTCAACCCTCCACTTCCTGATACAGGTTAGAGAAGGTCTGACTGGCTGCCTAAATCCTTTCAGTTGTCTGGTTCACAACACATCCTTACCATGTGGCACGCAGGGAAGCAGGAAACGCTGGCAGTTATGACCTCGCACACACTGGATAAGAATAAGAGTCAGTATATCTGCCACTAGGATCATGATTGAAAATGTGGTTTATGCACTGATATATTTACTAACTGGAAATGAGGAGGTGAACTGGAGTGGGCTCAGAAATAGTACTATTTGTCACAAGCCCACGAGGGCACCAGCCATCAATCATGGCCATCAGAACGGCTGCAGTCTCCTGTCAGTGCCCATTACTGCGGAATTCATTCTACTCAATTAATTCCAAATCTAACCCCTTGGCTGCCATGGATGTGTATTTATTTCTCATCCAGCCGTCTACCTATTTGTCAAAATGCACTCACTGATACTACAGTAATGCACATTCATTATGAAAATGTGAAACCACCGTCCACAAACACCATTAATTAACACAATATTTGGAAAAAGATGAATTTGTGTGAATAATCAGTATTTGTGCAAATAATTTAGCAACCTCCAAACAGTTGAAGATTCATCATAACACACCCAGTGCTCATTTAGTTTATGAGTGAACCTGATATTACAGCATAAACATTTTACCTCTAATATGAAAATACATGCTAATGCTAATGCTAATGCTCGCCTCGCCTATGGAAACTGTGTCTTCTTTCCAGAGGCTAATATATGATTTATGTGACAAATATTGACAAATTGCCAAAATACATTATTCTTTGTTCTTAAGAGGATCAGGTCACAACTCACCTGGAACACTAATTCTAAATGATCAAATTTATTGATGTTGTGTGTAGAACAGAACCATTTCACTGCAAATCTATGATTATTGTCTGATCATTTATCTCATCTAACAATACAACACACACATACACACAGGCGACACACACACACACACACACACACACACACACAGGCAGACACATACACACACACACACACACAGGCAGACACACACACACAGCGGACACACACAGGCAGACACACACACACACACACAGGCAGACACACACAGGCAGACACACACACACAGGCGACACACACACACACAGGCAGACACACACACACACAGGCGACACACACACAGGCAGACACACACAGGCAGACACACACACACAGGCCACACACACAGTTAGACACACACATGAACACACACACAGGCAGACACACACACACAGGCACACACACACAGGCAGACACACACACACACACATACACACAGGCAGACACACACAAACAGGCAGACTCACACACAAACACACAGGCAGACACACACACACACACACAGGCAGACACACACACACACACAGGCAGACACACACACAGACACACAGGCAGACACACACACACAAGCACACACACACAGGCAGACACACAAACACACAGGCAGACACACACACACACACACACAAACACAATCTACTGAACTAAGCAGAACCCTCTTTGTCATTAGTTATCTGACCCTCAAAAAAACAGTTTTGAATAAACGAAGCACCATTACTACATTAAACATAGTGTTTAAATTAATTAACTGTAAAAATGATTTAATTTCAGGATATCATTTGAAAGTGTAATTGCCCACTGGGATTAAAATGAACTTGGCGTGTTCTGGGGTTTCCCCACTGTGTTTTAGGTCACAGAAATGCCCGGCATTGAGATTAATATGCACGGTAGAAGAGGTCCTCATTAAGAAAGTCTTAATCTCGATCTTAAAAGACATTTAAAAAACACTTGGAACCTTCCCCGCAATCAGACACGATTTGACGACAAGGTCCACCATGCAGAATCCCCCCCGATTCCATTTTTCATGTGCATGATTCCAATCGCTTTAGCGACGAGGCGGGGAGCATTTCAGCGTGAGTATTAATTACACAGTGACTTTGTCGGCGGTAGGATCCCAGCGGCCGTGCAGGCTGTAAGCCTTCTCAGAGGAGCAGCGAGCAGGGCTTAGAGGGCCTGCTGTGAGCATCACACCCTCCATCAGGAGGCTAAAAGCTGCAGAGATAGGTAGCTGGTGTGATTACAGGTTCAAAAATAAATACCAATTTCTCACCCCGCACCTGCAGAACTCATGCGCCTAAGGATCTCTCAACAGGATTAAAGAGTACTGATTAGCGCTTAATGGATCAACTCTGGAACTGATCAGAAAGTTGGAGCTGCTTCTTCTGTGTACTAACAACCACACCAGCTGTTTCACAGTCAGACAGGACTCTTCCTTTTTATTAATAAACCTTTTCAATAATGTCTTTTCATGGGTAAGTGATTGAATCCTAATAATAAATGAGCGTTGAACACAAATGTTTGTATCCTCCCCTTTATCGCCTCTGTAAAGCGCATTGTGTTACCTCATAGTATGGACTGTGCTTTATCAATAAAGTTTCATTTGATTTGTTTTCATAAACGCCTGATTAGTCATAACAAGCAGCCTAAAAGCAGGCGTCTGAGCTGGGTGGACCAGAGGCCTGCAGGATGTCTTCCAAACACGCAGTTCTTCTTCCTGCTTCTTCAGCTGCGTTACACAGCGGCTGGTGAAGCGCTCCCTGATTCTGTCCTCTTATTGGCTGAAGCGCTCTTTGATTCTGTCCTCCTATTGGTGGTTGGTTCAAGCCATAGTTGCTCCAGTCTGACTGATGTGATCTCATGTGGCATGTGGGTTTGAAGGCAGCTTCACAGGGTCTGGGCTGGTTAGCAACACAGCACTGACTCATTTGGCTGATGTGTGGGACATTTCTCACGTTTCTCTGGGCCTCCCCCAGCCTCCCTCCAGCCCCTCTCCCCCTCTGTTGCCAAAGAGACACAAATAGCCCTGATGAACGACACCCAGACACCGGTGACAGGCAGAAGAGAGGAGGAGAGATTTTCGTCACAATTAGTCCAAGGGGCAAAAGCTTTGAAAATGAAACGCACTGAAGTCTAAAGATCACATGTGAATCCCCCCCCCCAAAAAAAAAATGTGCTGGGTTGTGTTTTGACTGGCCCTCGGTATGAACTAGAACAACACATAGTGCTCATGTCGGACATGGCCTTTTTAGGAAGTGATGGAGAATATACACACAAAGATGTACTTCCCTGATCTGACATTAAGCTAATCCCCTACATGGTTGGTCGAGAAAATTACTTTAAACCCCAGTAATCCAAGCTGTTGCTCCAACACGACTTCCTATAAACTACCAGCATTGGAAACTGTACTATCAAATTCCCCCCAAAAACATGTGAAATATGTAACAACATAGAGAGAATCAACTCACAGCATCCAAACAAGCTCCTGTCCACCTGCCTGCGTCTGTTTCCTCTGAGGTCATTAGAACTCCAAACTAGCTGTTTGCAAAAAGCAGGAAGCACTTCATCCACGCTGTCCTGAACTTTCCTCTGTAGAAATATCACCATGCAGTCTCCTAATATGCACAAGGCATGCTTTGTTGAAGGGAAGGGAGGGTGTGATGTGAATTAAGCCTTATTCGGTTAGTAAGCCTTATTCAGTATGTAGAACTGATATTGTGTTTTTTGAGGCATTTCTGTTTCTGATAGCTCAGCAGAAACAGTGTGTGATAGTTTACCTTGATAAATTAGACGAAGGGAGACTTAATGAACAGAGCACTGGGGTCACCTTTGTTTCTGGGGGTGATGGAAGAAACAAACAAACAGATTTTTCTTACTGCCACATGTCTCTCCTTAATAATCAGATTTCTCATCCTCACAGTAATAGAGGGAGCCAGGAATCTCATTACCTCATCTGGCTCACAAGAGGAAGGTAGCATTTTTTCTATGACTTCCTGTGTAAACGGGAGGGAGGAGTGTGTGTCAGTGTGTGTGTCTCTGTGTGTGTCTGTGTGTGTGTGTGTGTACAACAACTCCAATCAAGTTGATGAGATATTTTGATGAAATTACAAAAAGACTGTTTTATTTGCTAACAAGTCAGGATGATTAGAAAAACACACAAGACTGTTTTAACAGTCAGAGATAACAAGTGATTGAATAGCATTGACTCTTTACACAGACTATGTTTTACATTTGTCAGGATGATAGAAACATTACAAAGCCTGTTTTACACATCAGCTACATGGCTGGATAGAGAAACACAAAGACTGTTTTTAAATTCAGTCAGGATGATAGGAAACACATAAGACACATGAGATCAAGTCACGATGTAAAACAAGTACAGAGAATGATTGAATAGAGACACAACCAACAAACTGTTTTAATACAGTCTAGGATGATAGAACCCACACAAAAGACCTGTTTTTACAGTCAGTACAGGGATGATAGGTAACCCACAAAAAACACACATGTTATCTAATGAGTTTAATTAACACTAAGCAGAGGACAAAACCGTATAGAAAGGTAGGAAGCACAGAGACAAGACTATATCGATGTTGCTTGTTTATTAAGTACAATAAACACTGGTCAGTAAAAATCCAGATGGGTGAATTGTATTATTGCGCATCACAATGTCTACACTTGTTCCGTTCATCTCCGACAACTGAGGACAGTCAAGTCCTTTCTGTCAGTCAAGGGACCAGGTCAGTAAAGGGAATGATGAGTTGAATACAAAACAGAGTCAAATTGTTTTTTAACAGATGTAAACAAGACAAATTAAATAACACGTGGATCAGTTAAGTCAGCGTATGAGATACTGAACACAAGACTGGTTTTCTTATTAAACCAGTCAAGTCCAGGCATGATAGGTAAAAATTACAAAGACTGTTGTTTTAAACCAATAAAAACTCAGACTAACAGGATGAAACAGGAACACAAGACTGTTTTATACACGCAAAGTCAGTCCAGGATGACTAGAACCACAAGAACTGTTGTCTTTAAACAGTCGCAGGCTCAGGATGATGAAAACACAACAGGAACTGTTGTACACAAGTCCAGTCAGCCGATGATAGCGGAACAACACCAAGGCAACTGTTTTAAAAAACACGAGTAAGCAGTCCAGGATATAGAGACAACAAGACTGTTTAGTACCAGTCCAGTCTAGGACGTATGATTAGGAGACAAAGCCTACACAAGACTGAGGCATTTTTCAAACAACCACTCAGTCTCATCTCTCGCTAGGGTTCGATTGATAGAGTGCACGGTCCAACTCTATACAAAGACGTGTTTACTCAACAGTCAGGATGATAAGAAACCTCACACAATCGATCTCTCTCTGGCGCGCGTTTTTAACAGTCGTCAGGATGGATAGTAAAACACAAGACTGGGGTTTTAAACACCTACCCTCCCACACTCGTAGGACAGTGAGGATGATAGAGTCAAACAAGACTAGGGGTTTTACCTACCTCAGGATCTGATAACGATAACACTAGAACTGGTTTTAAACTCAAAACAGTCAGGCGTGTCTCCGCTTCTCAAGGATATAGAACAAACAGGTCGGAAGTGCGCCAGTCGTGGTTTATGTGTCAATAAACACAATATGTATCTCTCACTCGGCAGTTGTCTCAGCCGCACCTCGGAGGATGAAATTGGTGCTAACACACTAGACCTTCGTGTTTACACTCCTCAGCCGATTGATAGATAACTACAGTCTAAGACTCGGTTTTAGAACAGTCACCTAGCCAGGATTAATAGAAACACATATGGCTGGTTATCTCTTATCATAACATAATAATATAAAAACTACCAGACATCAAGAAAACAACTCAGTCAGGATGATACTGAACACAACAGAACTGTTTCTATTACCAACTCAGTTCCAGGATGATAGAACACCAACATAAAGCACCTGTTTTAACACGTCATGGTCGTTCCAGACTGATGATAGGGAGGTGCGCACACCAGTCTCAACACACACACACATGGCCAAAGGACCGCTCCTTGTATGTGGATATCACTTTATATGCCACTCTAGTGCTATGGGTTTCAGTATTCCCATATATCCCAATCCTAGGGATTTGTAGTCAGTATAGATCTCACTATTGAAAATCCTCACTGAAATCACTCCACCCACAAAGTGTTTCATTGAAAGGACTTTAAAATAAAGCCATGACAGCCTCACTTTTGTACCTGGACAGCAAAGCAAGCAAGTGTATCGGGACAAAAATCAATCAATATGTTTGCATTGTTGTACAATTCATGTAGAAGTTTCATGTAGGTAATTTTTGAATGGAGATCCAATATATTGTGCATGTTCTCCCAAACCCAGAAGCAGCAGACAGAAGCCTGGAGGAGATCTGATGGCAGCCCTGCTCTGGCTTCTGAGACGTGTTCGTGTTGATGTCATCTGACTTGGATCACAAAGTAAGGTAGTAAGGACAGTCTGTCCTCTGCCCACAGAGGCCCCGCCCTCCATGGTGTACCTGCTCCCTACAAATGCCAGCCTTTATTGGCAGGCAGTAGCCAGGTTAGGCCAGTCTGCACTTCTAACATTTCTTGTCCCCCTCAGTCTGCAGGCTCCTGCTTTTATTGCCGCCCTGCTGAAGTGTCTTCGTGACTTCACTCTCCTCCTTGATCGCTCCATCCGTGCTTGAAGGTGTCTGCACATCAGAGAGGCTTAACAATTAAACCTGGTGTGTTGTAATATGTGGTGTGATCCTCCCTCCATGTCTGCTTGCAGAACCCCCAAGGCAAGACCCCCCCAGCAGTAGCCGGAGTGACAAAGCATTTAGCACACACACTAAGTGACACTTTATCTGGGGGGGGTTTGGGCTGCAGCAAGTCCAACAATTAATGCATGTTAATTCTTAATTATGTTAATTTAACTTGAAATGGGCTGTGAGGTTGTAACAGGGCAGTTGGGGTGAGAGAGATCTGTTGATGAGAATGCTTCCAGCACATTCACATGTTTTCCAGTGTTAGGTTCTTAATGAGGACGAGACTCCAAACATGACATGTTTTCATTTCTGAAAAGGTAATTGGAGTCGTTTTGTGCGAAGAATTCCATAAATGGTGTGATATGCAAATGTGTGTGTGTAGCGTTGCAAGGGTTTCACTTCACACTGGAGACTGTGTCTCTGATGTTGTCGTGTGTGTGTGTGTGTGTGTGTGTGTGTGTGTGTGTGTGTGTGTGTGTGTGTGTGAGAGAGAGAGAGAGAGAGAGAGGAGGAGTTGTTACTGTAACACTAGCATTTGGGGCAGAGCAGAATGCACCCCCTAACCACAAAGCCGTGGTGATGAACTGTGAGAGGGGGTGGAGGGAGAAGGAGTACATAGAGACTCTATGGTGAGAGAAATAGTCTGCAGCCATGGGGTCAGAGCAGCCACTGTAATTAAGATGACCAGCGAAGAACATGCCCCCAGAGGAGGAAAGAGAGAGGGAGAGACGGAGAGAGAGTAGAGAGGAAGACATGGGGAGATAGAGAGGAGGGAGGATGAGAGAGAGAGGAGGGGGATGAGAGAGAGAGAGTAGTGAGAATTAGAGAAAGGAGTGAGATTGAGAGAATGAGAGAGAGAGAGGAATGAGATTGAAAGACATGGAATTGAGATTAAAATTGAGAGGAGTGAGATTGAAAGAGAGAGAGGAGTGAGATTGAAAGACAAAGGACTGAGAATGAGAGAGAGAAGTGAGATTAAGAAAGAGTGAGGTTGAGAGAGAGGAGTGAGATTAAAAAAGAGAGAGGAATGAGATTGAGAAAGAGAGAAAATGAAGAAATCTCTCTGAGTAAAATAGAGACAATCAGAAAGAGAGAGAACCAACATGTCTAATGAAGACTAAAATCACTTCAGGTACAATTTAAACTGCAATTACTTGAGTTGCACGACTTTCAAGTTCCTGGTTTGTGGCTTCGCACCCAGCCTGTACACAGGGCGTCCTGGACAGTGTTGATGGTGACTCGGCAGCTTCACATCAGAACTGTTCCTGTGGAGAGGACTAGGCATCCTATTATTGCTGCAACACAAACCTGAGTGCAACCTGAATATTTCAGCTCCGCACAAAAACTCCCTTTTAGCAGCAGGAAACCAGGGGAATTACCAAGTGTGTGGCAGGGGGAATATTCTACCTGACACGCGCGTCGCAAGGCACAACCAACCACAACTGGGCCATTAAATATATGTAAATGAAGAGAAACACAGTAGAGCCAGGCAGAACAGCACGCGCAAGGGAGGAATGGATCCTGGGTAGTGATTAATTTATTTGATGATGCCTCTAGTGAGGAATTTTAGGTCACAAATGAAGTGACAGGATGACAAATTACCATTTTAAGGAATTTACTGGGAATCATTAACGAACAATTGTCAGGTAGTTTATAGCAAGCCGGGAAGATGGAATAAATGTAGATCTTTTCTTATCTGAGATGAATTATTAATTGTCTTTTTTTCTTTTTTTTATCCTTCCACGGTGCTTGTCTGATTGGGTGTAATGCATGATGTAGTTCTGACTAAATTGTAAATTCATTTAGGGACAGGAATCTGCACAATTAAATTGGTGTTCGGCGGGAGGTAGGGAAATGAAGTCAGAAGTGAAGAAAGAAGAAGGATTGACTTGTTCTCCTCGCTGCTGGGTCGGCAGTCCGTGTCAAACATGCTGCGATTCTAGTCCACCAGATCCTGTTTCTACTCATTCCAAAATACCACAAAAGCAACTTGTTTAGAGCTTTTGTTTGGAGAAATGTTTGAAAGTTTTATGTTTACTATAGAATAATGGAAGCACACTGGATTTGATGATGGTACATAATGACACACAAAATGTATTGTAATGCTACTGTTTGTTTAGCGGGAATCTGATTCTGCAGATATAAGTCAGTAAGAAGGTTGCTCTTTACTGTAACAGACATGGCAATACAGACCACAGTACTTACAGGAAACTTGGCGGAGGTCTTCACTTGATACATGTTTCACATCAAATAACAGCAGGATTTTCCCTGGCAACTACAATCTAATCATAAATGACAGCTAGCATATCAAGTGAAAGAAGACTTCCAGTCATATTGAAGTTCTGGAGAGCCAGATGGTCAGGCAGCTCCTCCTGGCCTGGCCTGTTAGTTGACTTGAACAGGTCCCAGATTGGAGCCATCATACAGGGAACACATGCTGTGTGGACATGAAGACATACGCTTGTTCTCAAGGGCCCTCTGGAAGGGATCTGCCACCACTGGTGGGATGGAACAGTCCTGTTGGTGTGTGTCTGAGTGATGAAGACCATGACATCATGTCTCACACCTTCCTGACTTTAGTTAAGAGGACAGGACCCATCCTGACTGTTCTTTAGTGAAGGGGACAGGACCCCGTCCTGACTGTTCTTTAGTGAAGGGGACAGGACCCTGTATTGACTGTTCTTTAGTGAAGGGGACAGGACCCTGTATTGACTGTTCTTTAGTGAAGGGGACAGGACCCCATCTTGATTGGGTCTTTTAGTCTCTGTAGGACTGAGAATGACGATGCAGATTAGGGTGATTGTGTTTATGGTAATGTGAGACTTACATGATTCTTTTCTTATTTGACAATCCCCAACTATTATGTCCAAGTGAATGTTCAGGAAAAAAACTCTACCAAACAGTGAAGAAGTGTGGGAAACTACAGCTACAGAATTCTACCTGAAACCATCTCCTGTCCAGTATTGGCATCTATACTGGTACTGTGCATATATATATATATATATTTTTTTTTAATTAGTTTTTTATGTTGTTATATATTCACTGACCACCATGCCCTGTCCAGGAAGGAGAACATGTATGTGACACTGTGTGTGTGTGTGTGACACAATGTGTATGTGCAGCATGGTGTGAGTGTGTGACACAGTGACGTGTGTGAGTGACACAGTTTGTGTGTGACACAGTGAGTGTGTGTGTATATGTGTGTGTGACACGGTGAGTATATTGTAATCTATAAGACAAATATGGAGGCCCAAAGTTGTCCACATCTTGTGGAAACCCCAGTGTAGTCTTGATTTATGCTTGGCACAGCCAGCACCTCTACATCCCTGCTCTCTGGAATACATTAAATCAAATATCACAGTGGGGCAACTTGCTGCTCGAGGAAAGATCTGGGTTATTTTGTTCACAAGTTTCCTCCAAATTAATTACATGAGTGATTACTTTGCTCAGAAAAGCAACACACTCGCCTAGGCTGAAGTCTGGCTGTAATGCAACAGCCTATCACAAGCCACTGGTGCGACTATTTTTACACCCTCCTTGCTGAGTTTCAGTATTGCAGCAGAGGGAAAACATGGTGGAACTGGATACTGGAAACCCTCTTCTAAAGACACGGCATGTCTGAGGAATAAACCTTGTCTGCTCTCTGAGTCTTGTCAGAATCTCAGCTAATTTATTGACCATCTAATGAGAAGGTTAATCATTTGTCAAGACGTCCATACCAGCACAGAATACATGATGATTTCTCTTTAAAATATAGTTTGAATAATTCAATTTGGACGTGCCTGCTATTCAGTAAAAGTGAGATCTGTGCCCCATTCATCCCAACACCTGGGTTTGAGGTGAGAGATGAAGATGAATCAAATGACTACTGTTCTATTCTCAATGTAGTACTTCCTCCCTGGCAAAGGACACAGAGACTTGCACATGCAGTATCCTCAATGTAGTACTTCCTCCCTGGCAAAGGACACAGAGACTTGCACATGCAGTATCCTCGATGTAGTACTTCCTCCCTGGCAAAGGACACAGAGACATGCACATACAGTATCCTCGATGTAGTACTTCCTCCCTGGCAAAGGACACAGAGACTTGCACATGCAGTATCCTCGATGTAATACTTCCTCCCTGGCAAAGGACACAGAGACATGCACATGCAGTATCCTCGATGTAGTACTTCCTCCCTGGCAAAGGACACAGAGACATGCACATACAGTATCCTCGATGTAATACTTTCACCCTGGCAGAGGACACAGACCTGTATTTTTCAGTCCTGTGTGTTTGTTTGTTTGTTTGAGGTGAGGCATGCAGTACAAGGTGGATCACCAGTTTGTGTGTGTTGACAAACTCCGCCTTGCTTCTCCTTCATCTCCAGTGGATGCCTGAGTGGCCAAGCTAATGTTCACACTCCCTGTTGGACACAGTGCATGTACAGCACCATGAACATGAGAGGGGGCTTCTTTCCAGATTGTGCCCAATTTCATGGTGCCATGAACACTGAGCTTCGCTTCATCACACTCATTTGGAATATACTGCAACAAATTCCACCATTCAAGGTGTATTTTCCATCATACATATAATTTACCAGAGAAGTGGAGCTTTGTATTTGGCTTTGGAACTTACTCCATGTTGTGACGTCATTGCTCTGACTCCATCGAGTGGCACAGACATGATTTACAAAATACCCCCCCCCCTTGTAGGAAGAATAGAAAGCGCAATCGTCTTACAGTGCTTCACCCCCCCCCTGCAGAAAGTATCTTTACAGAGCATCAACCCCTCTGCACGAAAAGGCCATCTTTTTTTACAGGCTTCACCCCCCCCAACCTGTAGAAAGGCATCTTTACAGTTGGCTTCACCCCCCCCTGCAGAAAGGCATCTTTACAGATCTTCCCACCCCCCCCCCCCCCCCCTGTAGAGGGAAGGCATCTTTACAGATACTTCACTTTGGAGTTTAAAACTGGAAGACTGGAGGTTTCTATGCTCCCTTTGTCTTTCACTGTTTCACTGTGCCAGCCAGACGAAGTGGTCTGTACACACGACGGGCTGAATGTGGACAGACTGAGTGTGGACAGGCTGAGTGTGGACAGACTGCTGAGTGTGGACAGGCTGAGTGTGGACAGGCTGAGTGTGGACAGGCTGCTGAGTGTGGACAGACTGAGTGTGGACAGGCTGTGTGTGGACAGACTGCTGTGTGGACTGGCTGAGTGTGGACAGACTGAGTGTGGACAGACTGAGTGTGGACAGACTGAGTGTGGACAGGCTGAGTGTAGACAGACTGCTGAGTGTGGACAGGCTGAGTGTGGACAGGCTGCTGAGTGTGGACAGACTGAGTGTGGACTGGCTGAGTGTGGACAGGCTGAGTGTGGACAGACTGAGTGTGGACAGGCTGTGTGTGGACAGGCTGAGTGTGGACAGGCTGAGTGTGGACAGGCTGTGTGTGGACAGACTGAATGTGGACAGACTGAGGGTGGACAGACTGAGTGTGGACAGACTGAGGGTGGACAGACTGAGTGTGGACAGACTGAGGGTGGACAGACTGAGTGTGGACAGGCTGAGTGTAGACAGACTGCTGAGTGTGGACAGGCTGAGTGTGGACAGGCTGCTGAGTGTGGACAGACTGAGTGTGGACAGGCTGAGTGTGGACAGACTGAGTGTGGACAGACTGAGTGTGGACAGGCTGAGTGTGGACAGGCTGAGTGTGGACAGACTGAGTGTGGACAGACTGAGTGTGGACAGGCTGAGTGTGGACAGGCTGAGTGTGGACAGGCTGTGTGTGGACAGACTGCTGTGTGGACAGGCTGAGTGTGGACTGGCTGAGTGTGGACAGGCTGCTGAGTGTGGACAGACTGAGTGTGGACAGGCTGTGTGTGGACAGACTGCTGTGTGGACTGGCTGAGTGTGGACAGGCTGAGTGTGGACAGGCTGAGTGTGGACAGGCTGTGTGTGGACAGGCTGAGTGTGGACAGGCTGAGTGTGGACAGGCTGTGTGTGGACAGACTGAATGTGGACAGACTGAGTGTGGACAGACTGAGTGTGGACAGACTGAGTGTGGACTGGCTGAGTGTGGACAGACTGAGTGTGGACAGGCTGAGTGTGGACAGGCTGAGTGTGGACAGACTGCTGAGTGTGGACAGGCTGAGTGTGGACAGGCTGCTGAGTGTGGACAGACTGAGTGTGGACAGGCTGAGTGTGGACAGACTGAGTGTGGACAGACTGAGTGTGGACAGGCTGAGTGTGGACAGGCTGAGTGTGGACAGACTGAGTGTGGACAGACTGAGTGTGGACAGGCTGAGTGTGGACAGGCTGAGTGTGGACAGGCTGTGTGTGGACAGACTGCTGTGTGGACAGGCTGAGTGTGGACTGGCTGAGTGTGGACAGACTGAGTGTGGACAGACTGAGTGTGGACTGGCTGAGTGTGGACAGACTGAGTGTGGACAGACTGAGTGTGGACAGGCTGAGTGTGGACAGGCTGAGTGTGGACAGGCTTGCCCTCCAGTCTGAGCAGCTGTTCCTCACTGTATTATTGTCTATTGACCTGCACTCCTCTCTGGGTCTGCTGGTGCAAAGGTCTGGAGGTCTGGTACCCTCATGGGGAACAGGCCTCCCCCTAATTGTGTGTTTTCTGTAAGCTCAAGTTATTGGCAGCTGCCAGTGGTTCAGATGCTCCATCCTAGTGCTGGCAGAAAGAGCTGGGCCTTGTTAATTGCAATGGCCTTTTCATCATCTCAAATCAAGCAGTTTCATACAAGCCGGGGGAGGCAGCATCCTATAAGACCATTAGTGCAGAAGCTGGGAGGCTGAGGTACTGGACCCAGAAAGCTGGGCAGGTATCTCTCTCCCCGTCTCTCTCTCTCTCTCTCTCTCTCTCTCTCCCC